>JAQFVV010006213.1:11136504-11736504 GCA_028023455.1 Epiperipatus broadwayi | reverse complement strand
ATCCTTACAATATATACATAATATTTAGAAGTGAATGTTGATAAAAATAATTGCCTGCAGCGAATGTTGATATAAATAATTGATCTGATTTCTAGTCACAGTACAGTATTGCATAATTTATGCAGTAAGAAAATGCTTGTATATTATTGGGATCTGTATTGTTATATAGAGGATTATCATAAACAACTTCAAGTAGAGGAGCAAATATTAAATTATTCCAAGATAAAAATTAGCTTAAACTGATATTTAATTTACAATACAGTGCTATTTTTACTTATTTTAAAATTTGCCAATAAAGGTCCAAATAATAAATTTGTAAAGATGAACAATTATAGTAATATACTATAAATAACTGATTTCATCCACTACTGCACTGATATTGTTGTATAAAATATTACCATGAACAACTTTAACTAAAGAATCAAGTATTGAATATATATATTACAAATGGTCAGACTTAGCATAGATCATTTATTTTTTCTATTCATATTATTTATATTCACATCACCTGGCTTTAAGCATCAGGTAGTAAACTAACACATATATTTACAAGAACTTTTTAATTAATATAATAATTTAACCATTACACAACCCCATTTCTAATGTCATGCTAAATCATGGAGAATATAAGTTACTCCTAATAAATTATGGTAGATGATGCAATCTTACATAAAGTAATAAATAGTGTTAATAATTTATTCATAAATGTATACATTAATTGCCATACAATTTATGTTATTTAGTAAATTAACAAATCATGTAATAGTAATTTCTTTACAAAATATAATCATTAATTGATATGAAATTTATTTCTTTAACAAAGTCCTTCATTCTTTATACATCATAGTGTCAATATTTTCATAGATAATATAACATATTCACTATACATTTAACCCTGACTTCAATAAATTTAAATATAATTTTATGCATGTATGAATTGATAAATTTAATATTTCTTTGACTCACATGTCACATAGTACTTACACATATATATCTTCTATATGGGATAGGCATCAATGCTATCTTTATTACAATAATCATAAGGAATGATTTTTTTTAGATATTATTCCTAGACATAACTACTTGTATAATAATAACAATAAAGGAACAACCTTTTGATCCTAAACCTAACTGAATAAACTTTCGAAACATTAATTATAAGGAGTGGTCTTTTGGTCTTAAAACTAATTTAATACAGTTATAATTTATATCATACCATTTATACCTTTCTTAAACACTTTATCAATACTCTTTATTTATATGAAAGTAACAGTTATGACTGTCTTGCAGTCATCATCATATATAAATAAAGAGTATTGATAAAATGTTTAGGAAAGGTGTAAATGCTATGCTATCTTTATTACAATAATAATAAGAAATGATCTTTTTTAGATATTATTTCTAAACATAACTACTTATATAATAATAACAATAAAGAAACAACCTTTTAATCCTAACCCTAACAGAATTGTTCTAAACAATAATTATAAGAAAGTGGTTTTTTGGTCTTAAAAGTAATTTAATACAGTTACACTTTATATCATACCATTTACACCTTTCTAACAATACTCTTTATTTATATCAAAGTAACAGTTTCAACTGTCCTACAGTCATCATCAGATATAAATAAAGAATATTGATAAAATGTTTAAGAAAGGTCTAAATGGTATGATATGTTAAAGTAGAAATCAATACATAGGAAAAGAAAGAAGAAGCAGAAAATTAAGTTAAAATTTATACAGGGATAACTCATTCTCATATTGATCCTTAACTCATTAAAATATTAGAAATATATTCTTCTACATAAATTTGAACATATGTAAACTATTAAACATTGAACAAACAACTGTGCATATATAAATTTATCTATATAAAATACAATTTTCAGTAATCAAATATAAGTTTAACTATAAATCAATGAGACTATTGGAAATAATCATATTGTTAACTACATTTATTGGTGACTTAACCAAATTATATGTGTACATTGCATTTACGTTGTTATCATAATTTCTTTACCTTTTCCTTTTATTAATAACTCACATAAAATTCATAAGATAGCATGCATATTGATAAATATAATAATTGTTTTTTTTTTCCTTTTCAAAAAAAAAAATTAACAGTAAAGAGAAGTTATTACAAATTATTTTCTTTTTAAAACTAATAATTTTTTTAAAAATAATATCTGGATAACATGTGTTATTTACAAATTCAGATTAGTTAAAATAAAGTACAAATCAGATATTAAATATTATGACTCACCAAAACAAAATAATTGTCATTTACTTCTTTTCTGACAAATATTAAAATTTTTTTTATTGGTGATAATATAATTTTCTAGTTTCTAGCTGTCTTCTAAATAAGTCTATTTCTTTATTTCAGCAGGAGTTATTCAAATACCATTTAAAAGTGTTCAAGATTATGTCTAACTAACTGTTAGTAATGTTCTTCTTTTACATTCAAAAAACATAAATAAATATCCTGAATGAAGTAATATCAAAATTTAGTGTCTTTCTTAAACATTGTTTTAGTTCTTTTTTTAAAAACCAAATTTCTATATCACTTTGCTTAGAAAGACAAATATCTTTTATTATAATTATTAAAGTGAATATTGGATTGTTCATTTCAAATTTTTAAACTTAAAAAAAAAAAAACAAAGACAAAAAATTATTGTACTTAATGAAAGTTCCCTTACAATTCATTGTGAATATTATAAGCTGTTTATCCAGCCATTGGTCAATATAAAATTTTTCAGCTGTTGTTTGATATTACATTTTATCTGAAGGATTTTTTTCATGGCAAATGTGAAGCAAAAATAATTGATGTGGAAAAAGTGTTTTATTTGTTCACAGTTGTAAGTAAATTTGATGCTCAGTGAAATTCTTGCTGTGCATAACTCTGTAAAAATAAGTTACATCCATATGACACACAGATTTATGTTTGCTTAATACTGTTTGATTATTTATGCAGTAGATTAATTAGCATGAAAGACAAGTCTTCATGTAGTTTTTGTGTTAACAGTGATTCCATTTTATTTTCAAAATAAAGTAAACTTTGCTCTATTTTTATTTGTATTTGTTTATCCAGCTATAAAATTACAGATGTCCCTTGACATAGAACATCCCATTCTTTTAACAGTTTTTTTTGCTTTCAATTTCCTCTACTTGGGTTAGTTCAAAAGATTCATATTCTGTTATTTCCTCTTTTATTTGAACATGTTTGTGTTCATTTTGTACATTTTTCTCAAGGACTTTTGCTTCTAATTCAATTAAAAGTTGATCACATATTTCCAGTTCATTTTCTGATTTCAAAAGCAATTGAACCTATTCAAGCAATTGAGCCTGTTCATTGTCTATGATATGATTCATTGTTTCTTCTTCAATTTGTATTTACTAATTTATTTGCTCATTATTTACTTGTTTTAAATCATCTACTTTTTGCTCTGATTTGGATGGTTTGCAAAAATTATCCATTATTTGATCCATATATTTATGATGCACATCTAGTCTCTGATTCATCTGTTTAACATTAGAGTTTGATTATCTGGCTTCAATTTCATTTGTTTTTGATTATTTTTTATTGTTTAGTTCATTTGTTCTATTTTTAATTCCAACTGTTTAAATAATGTGTTAATTCACATCATGTCTAATTGTCCTAATGTTTCAATGTTCATATGCATTTTCATTTTTTTATTAATGTCTTCATGCTTCATTTGTTTGTATGAACAAATATCTGGATAGACAGTGTCCATATTCAAAGTTTTTATGCTATCTTCTTCACAGCTAATTTAAGAAATGTTTGCTTCTAATATTTCTTGCTTCTCATTACGCCTTTTATATTTATTTTCCAGTTTAATAATTTTCAAAATTTTTAAAGCCAATAAACTTATTATGTGGAATAAAATTATAACACACACACTACTAAATAGTGCTAGATCATCTCCTGAAACACTATTGAACACAGCATAAACTTGTATGTCTTCTTTATGGCATAATGTTTTTGTTCTTTCTTCTTGTTACTGTTTTTACTTTACAATCAATATAGAAAAAAGAAATATTGTATGATCACTCATATCATTCATCTAATTCAGGCAAATGAGAGTTTATAATAATTGAAAATTGAAGCCCTCATTCTGGGCAAACAAAAATTTACAATAGGATACAACTTACTCTTGATAAATTAGGGTTTACAAATTATGTAATATAATTTATTTACAAGGGTATTTATAAGTTAATGTAAAGTTTATTTCTTTATTAAGATTAACAAATCATGTAACAGTAATTTATATACATAATCATAGTTTGATATGCTATTTATTTCTTTAAGAAATTTAATCTTTAAACATTATAGTATCAATATATTCAGAGATACTGTAACACATTTGCCATATCTTTAATCCTGACTTCAATAAACATAAATATAATTTTACATTGTATGAATTTGTAAAATCTATTTGACTTGCATGGCTACTAGTACTTACACATACATATATAATTATAACTACAAATGGATGGTCTTTTGGTCCTAACCCTAACTGAATAAACCTTCTATACAATAATTATAAGGAGTGGCCTTTTACTCCTAAACCTAATTTAATACAACTACAATTTATACAGATTATAACTAGTTCTGAGATTGATCCTTAATTTATTACCCTGATAAGAATGATTTCATATGGATGCAAATGTATGTAAATTATTAACCACATAAAATCCAGTTTTCATTAATCAAATATAAGGTTAACTATAAATGAATGAGATTAAATACTTGATGTTTTTGCAATTTTAATCAAGATTCATGATTATTTTTGCATAATAATTGGGTAATAATTATTAAAAATTAGAAATATCTATTATTACATGTTTATTTTGTAAGTAAGTGTTTTATTTTTAAAAATAAAAGGTTATATATTTTTCTTATGTTTAACAGTGCAAATTATGGGGGAAATGGTTGCAAACTGTGTCTGTTAGAATTTGTTGCAATATTGTAAATGTTATTAAAAATACCTCAAAATTTTAAGACATAATTTAACAGATTTAGCAAATAGTAATATTTATTTATTCACAGTTTAAATACGAATGTCAAATAAAAAAAAGATTTTGTTCATTATTTGAAATCAATCTGTTCCTCCTGATGCTAAATGATGAAATGTTGATTGTTTTGATTACAATCTATTTCTTTTTTCAATATTTATAAAATTTGAATATAATTTTTTAGAATTTATTTCATATCCAAACAAAAATATCTATCAAATATAAGTCAAACTTATTATATTCTGATATATAATAATGGTTTAATCCTAAGATTAAAATTGAAAGCTTATAGCAAATGAAAATAACGAAAATTGTCACAGTGTGAGAATGTTATTAATAGCAAAAAAAAAAAAAAGAATTAAAAAAAAATACTGAGTTATTTTATCATGAAATTCAGATTTTAGATACATTTTTTCTCCATAGATGCCACTATATAAATCTTGAGCAACTGAAATATGAAATTAAGTTAAAGTTTTTTCAAAGAGGTGAAACTTTTTACTGTGTAAAGGGTAGCATTTTTTTTGAAAGATCATAAATTCATTTACAATTTAAGTTTTCTTTTACTTGTTTAGCACTTTTTCTCAAATAATTAAAGACCTTTTAGTTTATAAGGAAGTTAGATTTGCTTTGACATTTCATTTTCCTGTAATAATATTATATTAGAATAAGTCAATGTAAATTTATAAGGCATCAAATAAAAACCATTTTTAGAAAGTGATTTTTATCATTTTTTGCTAATTTTTAGTAATTAAAATCAGACACACTTCATTTTACATAAAATTTGCTTTTAATTCTTTTTATTTTATTAGTAATATATTTTGTTGTCTTCAGATAAAAGTTTTTCCTATCTTTTTTTTTATTAAGGTTTTTTTATTTTATTTCAGGTGATTTTTCTTTTTAAAATTCTGCCTCTAATAAGATTTTTTTTTTATAAAAAATAGAATCACAATGAAAAGTAGTTTTGATTTTATTAAAAATAAAACAAAATGCAAAAGAATATCTACTTCTGATAGCACAAACATATGACTAAATAATTAAGGGAAAAGTATTTTTTGTAAATTATTTTTTTTTATTAATTTCTATTTAAAAGTAAAATATATTTTATAACTTTTATAATCGTATATACTTTAACAGAACATAATTATTTTTATGAAGCATAATATTTCCTTTTGTTACATTAATAAAATAGGTTTATAATATTTTTGTCTGAATCAGAAATAAATTAAGTAATATATTTAACAAAAAAATGTTTTTATTTAATTTTTAATGATTTATTTCAAATAACAAAACTGTTTAAGTCATTCTAGATTTTTTAAAAATATTTATAAAAGCTTTTGAATATTTAGATTTTTTTGTATTGGCACACACATAATCAGGTCCTCCTTTTTGGAGAAAGAAAAGGAAAAATTAAATCCATTTATATACATTAATATTTTGTATTAACACATACATAAACATAAAATGATTTCATATACCAAACCGTTTCTATTTGTTTTCAAAAAAAAGCAACTAGAATTCTACCAATTAAACAAAATGAATAATGACATGTAATGCTGAAATATGCAAAGTATCTAACCTTTAGTAATAAATGGCACAAAACAGGAGCAATCTATTTGCATGCTATGTGAACCATTTAAATCTCATATGTGAATAACTAATAAAATATATTTGAAATCTTATTACTGAATCTTGAATATTTTTTGAGACTTAGAGGCAGATTATGATAAAGTAGATCAATATTGTGAATCCATTAAAAGTTTAACTTTGTCCCTTTGAGACATAAAACTGTATATAGGTAAATTGAAGGTTAAGACTATTTCTTTTGAGACTTAAAAGATTATAAATATGCATTTGAATATATTTGTTTTTTTTTAAAATCTAAATTGAGGGAAATATAACAAAATCAAACAAGAAGCTGTTGTCAGTAAAAAAAATAAAAAAATAAAAATAAAAAATAAAAATTTATAAATGTTATTTTTGTGATTTTTTAAAATATATATATATATAAATTTAAAATATAATTTTGTTGATTTATGTATTATTTTTAAATAAATTTGTTTTAATGATAAAATTAGAGTATAAATAAATTTTATTTTATTTTAAATTTATTTCTGTCACAAAGGATAAAAAAAAAAAAGGCTAAATTTTATGATTATGTATTTTAATTTGTTTCTTTTTTCTATATTTTGAAAATTGAAATATTATTTTGTTTTACTTTCAAAATGATATTTGTAATAAATATTTTTAAAAATGGAAAAAAAAAGACGAAATATAAAGATTTGGTTAATAAAATAAAAAAAAATAAAAATGTTAAAAAATTGGTGAATAGAAGTTATTAAAAAATGCATAAGAAAAAAGGCAATATTACTGCATTATTTATATCATTAGGCATATCTATTTGCTATTAGATATGAATTTTTTGTGTTATGGATTTATTATTAACAATGGTAAAAATAAATAATTAAATTTAAATGTAAAAGGTTCTACTTCTTTACATGCATATATATATATATATATAACACATGGATATTGTCTGAAGTATAAACTTCTATTAATATTATTTTAAGGTATGTTTATTTTTTAGTATGAGCTCAATTATTTTAAAATTTATCCTAGACTTATATCAATTGAAACAACAAGCTCTACAAACATTTTAATTTTAACAATAAATATTAAAAATATTCATAAATATTTTATTATGACATATTTTAAATAATAATATTCTTTACATTGATTGTTTTAATAATAATTCTGAATCATGCTAAATAAAGTTTAAAATGAAATTTAAAATTAAGATATATTTGTACTTAAATCTATTTTATAAAACAATGCTAATAATAATAATAACAATATTATTATAGCATTTATATTCAATGAATTAAATTATATAAGACACATATAAATAAATTTATTAAGACCCAATAATGACAAAAATTTTAAATTAGATTTTTAAAATTGTAAAGTTTTAAAAAAACATTTCTAAATTTTATTTAGTATCAATAAATATTTAACACATATTATTTATTTCAAAATAAAGTATTGAATATACATGGAAATAATATTCTGGAAATCCAAATCACATCCTCCATGTAATTAAATGATCTGTATTGCAAATGATGATATTTATATTATTCAATTTAAAATTTATATATATATATATATATATATATATATATATATATATATATATATAATACTTTATATTCTAACATTCGACCACGTGCATACTTCACTACACAAAATGTAGCTATTAACTGAAAGGAGACCCTTTGATTTCTCTTGGAGGCCTTAAAAAAACCGAGCAGGGCAAATTCCTAATGTCCACTCCATACGTTCTTGTCATTGCAGCTGTTATTACTATGTGATTATTCATATAGTATATAAACATGGATGGGCTGCTCACCAACATGCATTATCCAGTGTGATGAGTTTATTGGCTTTTTACCAAGAAACACCATGGTCTTTCTTCTCAGTGCCTGATAAGGCAGAATGAATGTTTGTATAAATGATAAATATTTTTCCAATACACATATACAATTATGACAGACAAAAATAAAGCATGGCCCTTATTCCCAGGAGGATGTAAAGTCACCAACCAAGGCAGTGGTTGGTGGCCAAAGGCGGAGGGTGCTAAGAATCCCCTGATTGTGGACCCAGGCTGCCATTTGATGATGACTTTTTATTTAGGTACTTACAACTGCAGATCACTTTCAAGTGAAGAAAGATTGCAAGAATTAGAAGAAGAACTGTCTTATATTAAATGGGACATTATTGGACTTTGTGAAGTTAGAAGAAAAGGAGAAGTAACAATTGATTTAAAAAGTGGACATATACTCTATTATAAAGTCACACATATTGGAAATACAAGTGTAGTAGGATTCATTATAAATAAAAAGTGGAAGAACAATATTGTGGAGATTGATGGTGTATCGGACAGAGTGACAAGATTAGTTATACAACTTAATAGCAGATACCAAATGCAGATAATTCAGGTTTATGCCCCCACAAGTTCTCATAGTGATGAAGTAGTAGAAGATTTTTATATGGATGTACAAAAGGCTTTTGATCAGAGTAAACAACATTTTAAAATTGTTATGGGAGACTTTAATGCTAGAATTGGTAGACAAATGAAAGATGAAATTGTTGTAGGTAATTTTGGTTATGATAATAGAAATGAGAGAGGACATAGACTTATGGAGTTTGCAGAAAAAGAAAAACTTTATATTATGAATTCATTTTTTGAGAAAAATGTTAAAAGGAAATGGACATGGAAGCATCCAAATGAAGGTACAGCAGAATTGGATTATATTTTGACTAACAGAAAATACATATTTCAAGATTGTAATGTTCTTAATAAATTTAACACAGGAAGTGATCATCGATTAGTAAGGTGTAGGTTACATGTTAATGTAAAACTAGAAAGACAAAAATTATTAAGAAAAACAATATTTACAGTTGATATTCCTAATCTTCAGAAACATTCTAATGAATTTAAATTAGAACTTATAAATAGGTTTCAAGTGTTAGGAGATTTTGAACATGATACAGATTTGAATGAAATTAATATGAAAATAACTGATACACTTTTAAAAACTGCAACAAACATAGCTGGTAGAAAAAAGCAGCAATTGACTAATAAAATTTCTACTGAGACTAGAGAATTTATGAAGAAAAGAAGGAATATGAAGATATACAAAAATGATGTATTAAAAAGAATTGAATATCTTGAATTTTGTAAAATGGTACGGAAAAGTGTTGAAAATGATATAAGAAAGTATAACTGTGAAATAGCAAGGAAAGCTGTAGAAGAAAATAAAAGTCTCAAAAATGTTAAACAACATTTTGGTATTGGTAGGAAATTTATATCTGCAATAAGAAAAAAAGATGGAATTATTACTAAAAAGAAAGATGACATCATGAATTGGTAGAAGATTTTTATCAAGAATTATATAGTAATAAAGAACAAGTACCTACTATATCTATTACATCTTCCGAATTGAACAGAATTTTAAATGAAGAAGTGAGACATGCAATTAAGTGTATGAAGAAAGGAAAGGCTCCAGGAAATGATGGAATTATAATTGATATATTAAAAGAACCAGGTGAAGAAATAGAAACAATTTTAGCAAAGTTGTATACCAAATGTCTAAATGATAAAGATGTATCGGAAGATTGGAAGAATGCAGTAATAATATTAATATTTAAAAAAGGTGATAAAGAAGATATTAGAAATTACAGACCTATCAGCCTTTTATCAGTTTTATATAAAATTTTTACCAAGATAATTACAACTCATCTACAGAGAACTTTGGATTTCCACTAACCAAGAGAACAAGCTGGATTTAAAGGTGGTTTTAGTACAATAGATCATATCCAGGTATTGAGAGAAGTCATAGAAAGGACAAATGAATATGAGTTGTCATTATGTTTGGATTTGTAGATTATGAAAAGGCATTCGATTCTATACACATTTCTTCAGTGATTAAAGCATTGGATCATCAAGGTATAGATCCAGGATATTGTCATATTTTAAAGAATATTTATAAAAATGCAACAGCAACCATTAGATTACATAATGATACTGGAAAAATCAACATTGAGAAAGGTGTAAGACAAGGTGACTCCATATCTCCAAAACTCTTTACAGCAGTGCTGCAAGAAGTAAATAGGAAACTAAAGGAGTGAAAGTAAATGGAAAGGATTTAAGTCATTTAGATTTCACATATGATGTAGTTGTTTTTGCAAATAATGCTTCAGAGCTTCAGGAAATGTTGCAGGAGTTAGCAGATGAAAGTAGAAAAGTAGGACTAAAGATAAATGTTAAAAATACTAAAGTAATGTTTAATCAATTTGCTCAAAATATGAAAATAAAGATTGATTATGAAGAATTAGAAGAAAATACCTTGGTCAGATTATTAATACAGATGGAAACATAATGGAGGAAATTAATCATAGAATGAAACTTGGTTGGAGTGCTTTTGGTAGAAATAACTTGATACTAAAAGGAAATATGCCTATGTGTTTGAAAAGGATGGTTTTTAACAAATGTGTTTTACCAGTTCTTACTTATGGATCTGAGACTTGGACATTTAATAGAAGAGCAATACAGAGACTTCAGACCACTCAAAGGAGTATGGAGAGATGTATGTTGGGAGTAACAAGAAGAGATCGAAAATGCAATGTATGGGTAAGACAACAAACAGATGTTACTGACCTTATTGAAAAAATTAAAAGATTGAAATGGAGTTGGGCTGGACATATTGCTAGAAGATATGATAATAGATGGACAATTGAAATTTTAAACTGGATTCCAAGAGATTGTAAAAGACCCAGAAAGAGACCACATGTGAGATGGATGGATGAAATAAGAAAATGTGCAGGGGTGTCATGGAGAAGAGAAGCTAAAGATTGGAGAAGATGGATTAAACTTGGAGAGACCTTCATCCTGCAGTGGATTGATAATGGTTGATTATGATGATATATATATATATATATATATATATATATATATATATATATATATATATATATATATATATATTAATAAAACGTTTAACATTTCCCAAGAAATGATATTTTTATAATAGAATTAGTATATATAAAATATTATGTTAAAACAAGTTTTTTTAAAATTAAAATTAAAATATTTTCTGGAAAACAATGTTTTTATTTTTATTTTTAAAAAATAAAGTATTTGAATTATTAAAATGACTATCAAAATTATTTTTACAATAGAATTCATTTTAAATTAAATTTTATTTATTTTCATATAGTTTTTAAATTTTTTATTCACCATGCAAATTACTTTCATGCCGGAATTTTTTATTTATTTATGGAAATAATTACTGCTGAACTTATATTTGAGGTTAAAAATTTCTAATGTGAACTAATTACAGATTGCAATATATTTTTCAGTATATTTTTAGTATTATGGCTTTTAACTTACTATGGCAATTTATGACCAATTTAATCAATTTTGATAGATGGTTCAGATAATATATAACTACTTATAAACTCACATTTAAAAAAAATATATACATATTATTGAAAATTACATTTAAAATTGAAAAAAAAAAATCTTTTACACTCATATTTGCCGTTCTTTAGATATAATTTTGGTTTTAAGTGCCTAACAAAATATTGACTATAACAGCAGAAAAAAAATCTAAATAATTTAGCAATCTATTTGTATTTAGTTGCTGAATAACTTACTATAATTATTCAATTGAGTAACTGATTGATCATTAAAGATTCAACTGCATTGAATAAGAATGTTTTAATTATTTATAAATTCCTATTTTTTATTAATTATTATCTTGAAATCTAGAATTCTATAATTTATTCCTGTTTTAGGTATAAGGTTTAAAATTTTGCATATGAAATGCATACACATAGATATATGTGATAACATATATTTCTATTACATGAATGTTTTATATAATAAATGTATAATTAATAAAAACAATTATAGGTTTGATGCAATAAATATATAAATAGCATGTAAATATTATAAATAAATAAAATTATTATATACTTCTGATTATTTGAAAACTATTATTTTTTAAATCCTATACAAACGTTTTAAAATAATTTATTTTCCTCTATCTTCCAGTTTTATTTTATTTGCTCTGTCATAATTAATAAATATTATTACTACTATTTTTAATACAAATACTCATATATAAAAGTATTTAGAAAAATAAGGGATTTAAATACAGACTTTCAAGCAGCCTTTAACTATCCACACTATCTCATACCACTGATACATATGACCATACTATGTAGAAAAGATAAATAATCACCAGTATATATATATATATATATATTGTGCTGAACAAGCACTCATCAGTTGGTCCAGATTATCATCTCCCACACACATATATAATCAGTGCTCTTATTATATTAAAATAGCAAATCTTCATACTTTAATGGACAGACTTCAATCTACTCCAACCTCCAACTCTTCAATCATCCATACCACTGAAAATCTGATGATGGAAAGCCCAAATCCCATACTGATGCTGAGAACTGAATTCATGTGTGGGAGATGATAATATGGACCAACTGATGAGAGCTGGTTTAGTACAAGATATGAATATTGGTGATTATTTATCTTTTTTACATGTGTGTGGTCATGTGTATTATTGGTATGAGATAGGTTGGATAGTTGAAGGGTGCTTGAAAGTCTCTGTTCAAATCCATTATATTTACAATTAAGTTCCAGGTATATGACGAATGCCTGCATTTTAAATAAAAGTACTTAATCTAAATTTTTCACATTTAATCTTGTTAATATTAAAAATCTCTATATAATCTAATATAACACAATGGTGCACACGAAAAAGCGATAAAAAGAAGTCATACTGATAAGACTCGATAAAATGTTAGTGATGAGAGTTTACAGATTTTTATCTGTAGCTCAGCATAGCAAAATACCCATTTTTAGACCTATAAAAAGTGCATTATAGTTTAATATGTGAACGGACTGCCAACTAGTACTCCAAGAATTTCTTCAGTATTTTTATTTTAAACCAATAACTATCACATGATGACTGACGACAGCCACAAGCCAAAAACTAGACTGGGGATATTGGATGGGGGTTTTATGCATAAGCCTTCTGGCATCCATTGATTACTTTGGCTTGCATTGAGTGGCAATAATGTATGGAGTGTTTTGCATGTTTTAGATTTATTTTAAAGGTTAAAAGGAAAATAATACCATGATTATTGAAAATAATTAAGAAACTTATTATTTTTTGATTTCAGTGCAACGTTTAGCATATCTGCCTCTCAGTATCACCATAATATATAAATAACGGATTTTTCAATTTGTTGCTGATAATAACATATATATATATAAATAAATGAATTAATTAGATAATGAAAATCAAATTTTAAAAAATGTTAAAACTAGTTTTTTTTTGCCTCATTTACTGCTAAAAATAAACTTGTCTCAAACTTCTAAATTAAAATAATAATCAAATGAATGGTTAAAGTTCGAAAGCAGTTTCTGAGTAGAAGTCATCTTAATACGACCACATTAAGTATATTTAATGATTGCTTGCTTTTAAAATGGAATCTAAATGAAAACTCATCATCTTTTCTAGAAATGATTGATAATCTTAAATGAAATTAGCAAAGAAAATCTCCCCGCAACAAAAGAGAATAGTAATTAATTAATGTAACCCCACTTTGTATTTTAAAAAGTCAAATAATAGGTTTTCGCGGAAAGCTCTTACCATCTCAATTGGAGAAACGCAGCCTTTAATGATTAGTTGATAGAGGAAAAAAATAGTTGTCATGGTTACAACTAGATAATCATTTTTGCATACTCTCATAGATAAGTATTGAATATAATTTGAATAAAGAAATGTTTAAAGAAAAGAAAACTACTGAAGCAAGTCCAATTTAGTGAGGTTATCAGTTTTTTTTTGACGATGGAAAAAAAGTTTCTCTTTTACTAAATATATTGCTTTTTTTTTTGTTTAAAACGAAATTTAATATATTGCTAGAATTAATTAAAACAATCTCGTTTTACGTAAGTGAACAACCAGCCCCCTTTTGACAATTATTGTTTTGCAATTAAAATTGGGCAAAAATTAACCTTGCCTAACATTAACGCATTAAAATGATTAATTATATTATTAAGATCATAAGAAATATAAAATACACGCGCGTCTTTACATAAGTGTGTTATTAATGATCAATAACGAGCAACCTTCCACGGTTTAGCGCAGTAATAGAGCAGCAGCCTTAAGAGCTAAAAGGTAGGATGGCAAATTAATTGTGTTGTTATCAGAGATCCAATGACATATGACCTCCCAAGCGATAAGTCATTCGATTATGTTTTTATATCACCACATAGTACGGGAACTATCTGGAGAAGTGAGACAATTTAAAAAGTGAAGTGATATAACATATTGCATTTGTATGTAAAATAAATATTATATTAAGTCATTCAAGACCACATTGTCAGAATTTGGGTTAATGGCCAATCAGAACATTAATTTTTTTTACTTCTAGTGATAAGATTGTTTTGCAGCTGGCTTTTTTGTGTAGAAAATATTTTGAAAAGCTTAAATTTAACCAAAACAAGTATAACAACATACTAGTAATTTTCATCATAAGCTCAGATAAACTCTAAAATATATGCATGAAAACATAGCATGAATAGCAGTCTATCATATAATGAGCAAGAAAATACAGTATACAAAAGGTCAAAAAATACAGATTATTTTAAAAAGTCAGTTTATGGATTTTTATATGCCTAAAAAGTACATTAAACATTTTATGCATACTGCAGTAGATATAGGAGAAAAAAAAAACATTAATTATAGTTTGGACAAATATAAGACTATGGCATAAATAAAAGAAAGTAACCCTTAATAAAAGATTGGGGATGGGGAAAATTATAAGATAAAGAATTATAGAAATATAATATTCCTAATACATTCAAAGTCTACAAATAACAATTTCTGACCTAATAAAAAGTGATCAATAATTCTATATGTATCTATTAAAAATATAGTTATTGTAAATAAATTTGTTAAAAAAGTGTCACTTGTAAAACAAATTGATATAAAATACAAGATTGACTTAACTTAAAGTTTTATATGTTTATTGTATAATTTGTTATGACTTGAACACTTCTTTATTTTATCAAAGTCATGTGTAAGAGAACATTGATCTATGCTTCTGATTATAATTTTTTTATCTTACATGAAAGATGATGATTATATAAGAAATATGTGACACATTAAATAACATAATTCACTTAAGGTACACACAACTTGGAGATCAAATTTGGATCATATAAATCTTAAAAACGTTTTGAAGTCCAAACAGGTTGATATCCAATTATTGGTTACAAAGATATTTTAAATTAGAAAGTAAGATAATGCTCACTCCTTTTTTTTAAAAAAAAAAAGGAATTATAGTGAAGCCTTTTAAGAGTTATTTAAAGTTTGTTTTACATTTTAAAATTCTATTTTCCCCCATCTTTTTTATATTAACATATGCACACACAATGGAAAACCTGTAAAAAGTTGACTGGTTTATAACTTGATAAAGCTAGTATGACTTCTTATTAAAATTAAAAGAAAGACATTTTTCTGAAGTAATATAAGTATATGAATATTTTTAATCTGTGATGTAGGTTAAAATGTACTTCATTAGTGCTTTCAGTTTGTTATTATACAACACTTTTATATCATCTTGAACTTAATAACATCAAATATCTGTTATTTACTTGCCTATACTTAAAAAAAATTCTGAACATGGCTGAGAAAAAGTTTGATTATTAGGTGTTCCAATTATTATATCATGATGCTTTTTTTAAAGAAAATAATATAATTTTCTCCAAATGTTATAAACACAAAAAAGCAATAAAACGATTATGAACTGTATTGTAAAAAAAGTGATATTAAACAGAACAAAACAATGATAGAGCAGACAGTAATCATTAAGATTTGTAATAGCAGGTGATTAGAATTTGAATAGTTTTTCTACTAAGAATAGCTATATTTCATGTGTTAGTTGGGCTAAAAATGGTCTGATCTGTGGCAAAAAATTCTTAATATATTTTTTATCTGAAGTTAATTGTGATTTCTAAATAGATAACAGTATTGCCTTCATAATTAATAAATGAGATTTAGACAATTATGTGAAGAAGAGTTATAATCAAAAAGTGAATAAACTTTTTAAAAAACCATATAGGACATATTATCAAAAGAGAATGAAAAAAAAAGCTTATTTGTGAAAAGTGGTTTTAAAAGCATCTTTATTCAAAATGCATGGCCGAGATGAAATATATTTGAATCTATAGTTCTATAATGATCATAATTTTATAGAGAAGCAACTTCATATTTCTAAAAAATATAATTAATATTCTTATGTTTCAAATATAAGGCTAAAAATATTAAAAAAAGATCTATTATTAGCACATAAATTAGACTGAGTCATTTCCAGCTCCCATATGCCACTGTTTCTAATGTATATCTGCTTAATGTTTATTTATAAATTTAATTTACAAGTATCATATTTTCAACAAGATCTTATAACAATTACCTTCCTTAAATAAATAAATATCATTCATTTTTTATTAGATCAGAAATCCATGTTATTTTAACTTTAGATGTATCTATAACTTTTGTTTTAAACAAATACACAATCATTTTCTTTTCACCAATTCATTTCCTTCTATTTGTGTGCTATTATAGGTACTAATTATCTTTGTTCATATTAATTTTGAACTCTGAATTTAAAGTTACTAAAAGTATAATAATGATCTAATAATAATAAAACTAATTAAATGATTTATTGCTTGGGGTTCATAAAAAAGTTCAAGTATTGGAAGTAATAGAGCTGTACATAATTCAGGATCTTTAAGCTCTAGACTTTTCCATTCTATCAATGCATTTCCACTGCACCAAATCTTTGATTTAATAAAAGATAATTAATAATTATTTATATATTTATTGTGAGTAAGCATTTGATAAGACAGGAAGCATTTGACAGGTAAATTTGAATTAAACGTATTGACTTATAAGATCTAAATAAGTAATCAATTATAAATAAATATTATTTATAAATCTAGCAAATGAAAAAGTAATAGAAAATCTTCCCAAGTATTTAAATTTGTATCCCAACTATTTCATTAGCTAGATATCAGTTCCTTTTATTCCTAATTAAATAATGATGATAATCTTATTTGTTTGATTAGATTGTAACCATACCATTGATTGACTGATTATTGTAAGGTGGCTTTTAAGATGAAAGGGAAATGATTATTTTTAACTTACATGATTGAATCTGTTGATGTGAATTATACATATCTTTTACTTGCAACTATTTTAAAACAACATCACACTCAGCATGAAATATTAAAGATTATATATATATATATATATATATATATATATATATATATATATATATATATATATATATATATATATATATATATATATATATATATATATATATATATAAACATTACAAGCATAAAGTTAAACTAGTCAATATAAAATCAAAACTACCCCAAATCCAAAATTAAAACAGACCAGCATAAAAATAATATTAAAACACAACCTAAGGTTTCACTGCTACAAAGCAGACTTCTCAAGTGTAAAGAACTACAAAAACTACACACTATATATAATATTAAAAACTACCCACAAATCCATTCACTTCCCATCCACCCTTAATATTAAAAGAACTCTTAAATAAGTTAATTGCTTCAGAATAAGAAATTTTCAATAATAAAGACTCTTTAATTCTTCTTTTGATTTCATTTCTCTCAAAGAAGACAACCTTAGCTTCATCAAAATCAATAGTGTGGCCTGTATCTTTTTCATGGACATACAAAGCAGAAGTAAGATATCTATTTTTAACTCTACTTTTATGAACCTTTATTTTTTCATTTAAACTCAAACTACTCTGACCTATGTAAACCTTCTTACAAAATAAACGGATAAAATATACTACACCAGGAATAGACTTTCTATCAAAAACTTCTTTTGTATTATTTAATAAATTATTCAATGTAACACCCCTTTTCCAAGCAATTTTCTTATTTCCAAACAATTTACTATTTCTATACACAATTCTATAAGAAGACAATTTAAATGGCAAAGAAATAAAATCATATTTTTCTTTAACCTTTACATCCTTACAAATATTACTATTAAATAAAATACTTTTAAAAAATTTATCAGAGTATCTAACACTCAAGTAATCTTTATAAAATTGATATTTCTAAAACAAAGCTACCCCACTAGAATTGTTTAATTTAATATTCCTATAACAATAATTCCTTAAAGCAGCTACTTTATGAGATACAGACTAATAGCCATTAGGTTTAATTATAGATCTTAATTAAGGTAATTAAATATTTGCTTTTGTTATTAGAATATTGTATGTATTTTACATATAAAAGTAATTTTTATAAGATTAAGGAAGGGTGGATAATAGGTTATATTATTTCTCCTTTAGTATGTTCAGTTTATATTAGTTATATGGAAGAGGAAATTATTATTAAAAAGAATTGTTTATATGTAAATTTATTTGTCAGATATGTTAATGATTGTTTATTTGTAGTTGAGAATGATAAATTGAAGGAATTTGTAAATGAGTTTAATTGTTTTGATCCTTCTATAAAATTTGTGTTAGAAGGAGGGAGGCTAGATTTTGGTAAGTTAAAATTTTTAGATCTTTTGGTGATTAGAAATGTAGAAACTAATTGTTTATTGTGCAGTCATTTAGTTAAAAGTAAAGAATTAAGATCTATAATTAAACCTGATAGCTATCAGTCTGTATCTCATAAAGTAGCTGCTTTAAGGAATTATTGTCATAGGAATATTAAATTAAATAATTTAGCTTTGTTTCAGAAATATCAATTATATAAAGATTACTTGAGTGTTGGATACTCTGATAAATTTGTTAAAAGTATTTTATTTAATAGTAATATTTGTAAGGATGTAAAGGTTAAAAAAATATGATTTTATTTCTTTGCCATTTAAATTGTCTTCTTATAAAATTGTGTGTAGAAATAGTAAATTGTTTGGAAATAAGAAAATTGCTTGGAAAAGGGGTGTTACATTGAATAATTTATTAAATAATACAAAAGAAGTTTTTGATAGAAAGACTATTCCTGGTGTAATATATTTTATCCCTTGTTTATTTTGTAAGAAGGTTAACATAGGTCAGAGTAGTTTGAGTTTAAATGAAAGAATAAAGGTTCATAAAAGTAGAGTTAAAAATAGATATCTTAGTTCTGCTTTGTATGTCCATGAAAAAGATACAGGCCAAACTATTGATTTTGATGAAGCTAAGGTTGTCTTCTTTGAGAGAAATGAAATCAAAAGAAGAATTAAAGAGTCTTTATTATTGAAAATTTATTATTCTGAAGCAATTAACTTATTTAAGAGTTCTTTTAATATTAAGGGTGGATGGGAAGTGAATGGATTTGTGGGTAGTTTTTAATATTATATATATTGTGTAGTTTTTGTTGTTCTTTACACTTGAGAAGTCTGCTTGTAACAGTGAAACCTTAGGTTGTGTTTTAATATAATTTTTATGTTGGTCTAGTTTAATTTTGGATTTGGGGTAGTTTTGATTTTATTTATATATATAATATTTAGTTACATCTATTAGATTGGAGTGAAAAATTGATATCTAACAGATAAAAACATATATTTACCATGTGCATTTTTTTTGACAGCTTAACTGTTAATGAACAGCATAAAGAAAACTATGGAAAATTCAAAAAGAAGATAAATTCACTAGGGCTTTATGAAATTCTTCAGTTTTATACTGTGCCCATACATCTCACAAACATTGATACATACATGATGTTTGTGTTTATTCATAACTACATATATTAGAAGTTGTTAAATATTCTAAAACAAATAAGGTATAAAATTATGCATGATCATGAATCTGTTGATGAGAGTCTAGTAATGTTTATAAATATATAATAAAACCGACATTGTTGTTGGATCTAGAAAAATTAATACTGGAAAACTTATAAAGAGTTCATTTTTTAAACTACTCTTTTTTGGTTGTGGGCATCTACAAAGATCTTGATTTAAGATTGCTCATTTATTTGCTGTAATGCTTTCTGTCATTTTTTATATCATAGACTTTTACTTAATATTTATTTACAAAATTTAACATAGGCTGTTTAACTATTGTTTAAAAAGGTGAATGGATTTGGAAAACAAACAACTTTCTTTTAACAAGAAGGTGTTAGTAGGATGAAAGAGTTATATTAGCTGTGTCATTGAAATTGACTTAGTTTGATGATCCTAATAAAATATAAACAATGTAAGAAAATTTAAAATATTGGAATATATATATATAATAAATTATAGGTTTTGATAGATAAAAAATTAAATAGTAGTGTTCGTGTAAATATATTATTATTGAAGGAATATATATTTTTTTAATAGAAAACGTGAATAAGTTTATGCATGAGAGATTTTCAATGCGTTTTCAAACAAAAAACTACTTTTAATGAATTACTGACTTGCTGGTTAAAGTTGATTTTAAATACTGATTATGAAAAAATAATGAAGATAAGCCAGGTGCCAAGCTGTCTTTGCTCCTTGTTATGAAGGATGGAGCTTCCAAAGAATCATATTCTGGATGTACATAATATTTTTAATAACCAGATAAGTTACTTATATATTATATAATTACTTATATAATATCCGAGTTGGCCTGAGAAGAGGAAGGAAGCAGTGTAATGTTTTCATTACCATTATTTTAATTTTTACATTTAAAATGATTTATTTAAAAAGATTTTAATGGAAAGATTTTTAATCAAGATGATATGGCAAGTCTAATTAATGTTTTAAGCTTAGCATGTATTTTATTCTCTATGATTATTTTATAGAAATAAATGAATAAAACACATAAGGTAATGCTCTGGAAAAAATGTGTTTTAATTTACAGATTTTATTTCATAGAATGATAGTGGGGGGCGCCAAAATTTACCTTGCTCAAAGGTGCTTCTTAGTCACGCGGCAGCTCTGATAATACATAAAAATGTATATACACTCAAGTATGTTGATATATATGTTCACCATACTTACATATACATAAATTATAAATAGAAAAACTTCACCAAGAAAAACGAAACTATTTTCTATTCTTTTCTTTTATGGAATCATTAAATAATAATCTATGTGCTCAAACTTGCTTTTAACAGAACTGATTCATTATTTATTATCAGACTGCAGTTTGAACCACCTGGCTTAGAAAGGGCTTGAAATAACCTTTAACACTTTTTGCTGAACAATTTCTTGGTTCAAAGCCATTGAATAATTGTTCTTAAAGATATTGACTCGTAGCACATAATTTAGTTGCATTATATATGACTGTATAAATAGGCATTTTCATCTCAACATGTTAAAAATGTCAAAAATAAATCCTTAAAGTTAACTTGTAAGTAGAAAAAAAAAATCTTATGTTTAACCCTTAAATTATTAAAAGAAATGTAACTTCTTTTAATACGTGATTGAAAATTATATATTTTATAAACAAATAAAATATATAATTAACAATCACGTATTAAAAGAAGGTACATTTTATCTGCTAATTTTTTACATCTTTTTTTTTTTGTTCTCTCTCTCTCTATATATATATATAAAGCTTATATACTTTAGTTAAGTTATTAATAGGTCTTGTCTACATTTATTCATTTATGTTTCAATAACATTTAAGGTAAAGGTTAGCCATTGTCTAAAGGTTCACGTACATGACCGTGACCTCTCTCTCACTGGTAGTGAAGGTCCATTATATCAGGGGTGTTCAACAAGTCGATCGTGATCCACCGGTCGATCGCAAAGCCATTTTTGGTCGACCGCGAGGCCAATCTGGTAAGAGCCGTCGGGTAACGAGTGAAACAAATTAGTCAAAATTTTCAAGTTTTTTTGTTATTCTTGTTTTTGTTCTAATTTTTTTTTCAATTCTAGATATTTGGTCCACTAAGCCATATCATTATTGAAAATAAGATTTTTAATCTTGATTTAATGTAGCTAATTTGAACTAATAAATATTGTTAATCCCCCGGACATGAGTTTTTTGGCTCGTTAAACAATTGCTATTTTTTTATTAAGTAGATATATAAAAATAGTATGTATTTTACACCTCCCTTCACTTAGACTAAGTTTATGACAACAAGTCGATCGCAACACATTTTTGAAATTAAAAGTAGATCTTATGAACACAGAAGTTGGCTAACCCTGCATTATATTATAATTATTTTTTTATGCAATCAGTACATCAATATGTTATTCTATTTATTTTACGACGTCCATTTACACACCCACTAATCTCTTCATTCCATTTAACTTTTTATGAAGACTAATTATTGCTATTTATTAGCAATCTCCTTTTATAAAGGACTGCTTTATTATTTTTCACAATTAAATTTCGCATGATTTTCTGCGGTTTGGTAATATTATAGTTTCTTTATATTATAAAAGATTGTGATAAAAGATTACTACTAGATTTGTTATTGTCATTCATTACTCCCCGCTATCATGATATGAGTTGATGATATTTTGAGTGAATAATTGTGCTGGATTCCAAATATAAGAACAGTATTCAATAGAGGGTGAAATTTGAATTTTGCTTAAGTAAGAAGTTTTAATCTTAATGAAAAAAAAACAATTTTTTCGAGAACAGTTTTAACAATAGAGGAAAATCAAATAATAAAAAAAAATCATCAGGAAAAAATAATCAAAGTATTGATGTACTCAAGAATTTAACAAAAAAATTTCAGAAATATTCTATTTATCTAAATTGAAATAAGTGAATAAATAATCATACTTCCTTGCTAGAGATGATGTGAATTCAAGTATCAAAATAATGGACTAAACGTAGCCGTCCAACTTGATTGAATAAACTAAGATTTTTTTAAAGTTTTTTTAGTTAATAACTGATCAATGAATCAATAATTTTTGAGATTATTACTTTATTACTGCCTATTAAAGAAAATTTTTGAGTGATTAAAGCAAAGGTTAAAGGTCAATGATTAGATATAATATGATAAGACATATTTATTTGAGATTAAAAAAAGACTGGGAGAAAAAAATAAAATCATAAAAATATATATAAAATACTTTTATGTTAACTTCAGATATGAGCTGCATACAAATTCCAAAACAAACTTGACAAAAAGCTTTAAAAATATTTGAAGTTGGATTTTTTTTTTTTTTTCAATTAGCATTCTATAACTGATTTTTATAAATCAAAAATTCATTAGGTTATTTAAAAAAAACTTTACCATATAAAACATTTAATACTTCAAACCAGAAATGACTTTGAAAAAAAAATTTTTTTCATTCCTCAGAGAAAAGAAATATAGAGTGATAGATATATTGGCTTGTTTGTTGTAAAATTAGGCAATTTTCCATAATGAGAGACTGTACTAATAAATAAGAAAGTTTGGAAAGATCAGATTCAATAACTCATAGTTTTAAAATAATCACTGACACTCGATTAAATTCAAAAGCTTTGATAATATCGAATTGAAAGATACACATTTGATAAAAAATAATTTAATTATTTGTAGTATAAAAGAAAAAAGTAAACTGTAGTTTTTAATTTAAAGTAAAGCCATATAAAAGCTATATTAAAAAATGACCAGCTTTAAAAAGCTACAATATTTTTTTTTTTATAAAAAAGCTACAATATTTGTATCCTCTTTTAAATAATGTGGAAATGTATTAATTTTTTTAATTATAAAAAAAAATAATTTATTTTAAAGACTACGGTAATAAAATAAGATGTGCTTATTATCAAGACAAGATCAGCTTTTCGAAATATATTGTTTGTGGCTTGATTAATAGTAAATTTCTATTTATTACTTAAATTAGTTTATTTAAGGTGAGATAGAATGTGGAAACATTAAAATTTTTAAAGCAATGCACTGAAAGATTTTTTTTTTCAAAATCTAGCTAGAGATCTTAATTAAATAGATAACAATTTAATTGATAACAATTTACCAATTATATTATCTTTATATTTAGATAAATTTTTAAAGCAATAATCAACTCATTAAATAAAATAAAATAAAATAAAATATGAAGTTTGTTCTCAATAGTAGACTTAAAAACTTCCAATTATTTAGAAACAGTGATAGTAAAAAGTATATTAAGAAAGTCTTAAATCTATCTTAAAGATTAGAGAAACAAATATAAAACAAGTACAATTCTTAAAAGTTGCTATTATGCATAATTTAATTTTTAAAAATTTGAAATAATAACTTTATTAACAAAACAATAAATTATTTTATTTTTTTTACAAATATATATACATGTATTGATTTACATTTTAGCATATATTTTTTTAAACTTCCTTCATCTTTCATCACTCAAAAGTCTTATTCATTTTTAGACCATTATTCTTAACTTAATAGAATTGTAATTCCATATCTCAAACAAAAGAATATCAGTGCTTCAACAAATTGCTTTCACTTTTTTTGAGGAAGTATAGTAGGCATTGTTGAAATATTTATTTTATTTACTTTTAGGTTTTCTTAGTTAGTTGTATTTTTTATTATTGATTATCATAAGACAACTTATTGACCATATTATTTTTAAAACATTTGCCAAAATCATTCTCGTTTTATTTTTCAGTTTATAAATGGAATCTCTTCACTTTGGTCTTACAAAATATACAAATAAACTTGAAATTTATGTTTGATATTCTGTTTAAGTATGTCATTATTAATAAAAATCTCATTTAGTAATTTGAAAATTAATTTGATAAGATTGGAAAGCAATGTATATTTTGGAAGTTTTTCAAAACTGTCACCATTGAGATATATCTTCTATAGGTATCCTATTTATTTGTCTTTTTATATCCTTACATTTAATATTTATCAAGCTAGTTATATTTAAATTATTCTGTAAATCCATATATGCTATGAATAAATCTAAAGAGAATGATTTTAATTTTTTAATTTTATTGATTATATTTACAGCTGATTATAAATTAATACATTGTACAGGCTTAAACCTGCATTTATATATGTAATATATGCGGGATTCGAACTCAGACTTTCACCCGACTCACTACTGATTATAGTAGATTAAAACTTTAGTAATATATTGCATTAATATATATATATATATATATATAATCATGTTGAATAAGATTGAGGCCTCTTTGATTAATTATAATAACAAAGTCAACAATAAGTGTGATGATTTTCCCTAAATGTAATATGGCTCTTTGATATCAATTTATTCTATTTATCATTACATTAAATAAATTTATCAGAAAGTAGAATGGTTTAGAATTTTTATTTTTGTAGCATCAAAGATTCCTACCTTTATAATCTGATTAAATTTTATCACTAAAAAGATTTTTAATTTTATAATTTTCATCTTATTTAAGTGTCTATTGATACTAGTTTTTAATATATACAAGATTCCTCCAAAAATTGATGACATTGCCTGATATTCAGATGTTTATGGGATTAAGAATCTATTATTTTTTGGAATTGTTCAGAATGTCTTTATTAATCTGAATATTATAGTCATTTTGAAAAATTATTATTACATAATTGATTACTATACATATTCTGAAAAATTGTTATTACATAACTGTTGCCACTACCTTCATATCCAAATAATGTAAATAATGGCTGGAAACTTATCTTTCAAGTTCATTCACCAATGGGTTTTTGTACATCACAAATGACAATGCAACTAGTGATAAACCTTGTGAGATTCCTCTATTTGATGTAAAAAAATTAAAGTTTCCCATATAATTTTTTACTAATGATCTAATATTTTTATATATTTTTTAATTATTTGAACCAAGAATTTGTGGTCATCTATCAATTGTTTGAATGCTTCCAATAGATGTGAACTAATTTATAAAAAAATGTATTGTTTAATATTCTGTAGTGTTATTAACTACTTCTTGGATCTTTATTCAATTTATTTCACCTATGATATATAGATAATGGTTTTATATTTATCAACTGATGGAATAATTTTTAATATTCTACCTAGCATTTTAGAATTAATATCTTTAATTGAATATGTCTCAACTCTTTTACAGTTGTAATATGTTTACCTCAGATTCATGTAAAGCCAATCAAAAAATTAATTGTTATATTGTTGTTGCTAAGACATAACCTAAATGTTTATAAACAGTTGATGAAATTGCATCATTTTTCAAGATTATCTTTATTAATCTCCTATTATATTTTTTCTTTAGTTACATATTTTTAAGGCTTTCCTGTTATCACACTTTTATATTTTTTTGCATGTTTCAAATTCATCAAATTTTATGTTTAGTATTTTCAGTATATATTTATATACATTTATTTACAAAGTTGTTTTCACCTTCTAACATTGTATAAACAACATTTGTGTGAGACCAATAAATTTTGGTATTAATTTATCATTGGCTGTGACAAGACTTTGAAATTAGGAATTAGTTTTTTAATTATTTTTTTTGTTTGATTATTTTGTTGCATTTAGCGAAATAACATATTTCTCCTGCAGATTGTGAATTAGATCGTGAAGCATGCTAATGATTGGAGTGTTTTCTATATTTTCTAAATCCTCTTTTGGGAGAGTGACAATAAATCTTTATATCTTTTTCTGCATAAGTCATTTAGTTATTTTTTTATATTATATCATGCTATAAATTAGATAGTTGAACTGTTATAAAAGTACTGTTATCTAGGATATTTTTTCTTATGTGATATTTTTAAATAGGTATAACTCTTGCAAATTATATATTGAGATGATCTATAAAGCATACCCATAATATATTTATTTCAACATCATTTTTTATGCCCTGCTATATCAATTATATAAATAGTTTTAGCAATATAGTAGTCTTAAGTCATAAGAAAAAGCAAATGCCAGATCTTATTTTCTACTCAATATAATAAGTATATAGAAATGTTAAATAGTTTATTGTAGTGCAGAGATCTCTTTTGCATATTTCTGCAAAGAAATTGTGAAATATATTATTTACATACTATACAGTTGCTAATCATTAAAAGTCTTTGTAAAAAATAACTAAAATAACTAAGTACTCATTTAATGGCAAATAATTGGATGTATAATTGGGATGAAAATAAATTGTCTACATGAAAAAAGATTACTGGAATATTGGTAATTATCTTAAAAAATTTTAAGATCTTTGCAAATTTTGAAATACAGCTTATGAAATGGCAGGCAATTGTGGTAACAATTATTTTACTAGGGTCATATAAAAATACAGTTGGTTGCATCTCACATTAATGACCTTTTGCAAATGATGATTCACTATTTTAAAATTATACATGCATTCATTTTTTATGTGTGGGATTTACACTTTTATTTTCTTTGCTGAGAATTGCTTTGTTTATAAAGTATTCACATATACAATATATCTTTAGTGTTGCTAAGTATTATAAATTTTGTATATATTGTATATTAAATACATAATATTTTTGTGTTAATATATTCATATATAATAAATTAATAGATATATTAAAAGAAATCTGTTAATGTTTTTTATTATATTATACATTTATGATTGCAATAAATGTGATAACAGTAAAAAAATTGTATCCAGATTTAGAATTACTGTGGTATTAGAACTGCAACATGAAAATTTATAATCGTTTAATCATTAAATTAATTAGGTTATTAAATCAAAAACATATTTTAAAATCTACATTGAAAAAAAAAAACAATTTAACAAAAAAATAAATACGAAAAGCATTAATGTGAAGAATAGCTAAAATGCGTGTTTAAATCAAATTGAGTGTGTGTTTGCATGTGCATGTTCTGCATAATCTATTTGAACACAATGTACAGGCTTACACCTGCATTTATATATGTAATATATGCGGGATTCAAACTCAGACGTTCAGATGACATACAACTTTCAGTGCCATCTTATATTTGCTGACTCACCTGATCACACACATGTTGAAAAGATAAATAATCACCAATATATGTATTTCGTGCTAAACCAGCACTCATTAAAGTATGAAGATTGGTTATCTTAATATAAAGCTAAGTACTAATTGTATATATGTCTGGAGATGGTAATTTGAACCAACTGATGAGTGCTGGGTTAGCACGAAATACGAATTTTGGTGATTATCTTTTCAACATGTGTGTGATCAGGTGAGTCAGCAATATAAGATGGCACTGAAAGTTGTAGGTTGTGTGAACGTCTGAGTTCGAATCCTGCATATATTATATATATATATATATATAAATGCAGCTGTAAGCCTGTACAATGTATTAAAATAGATTATGCAGAATATGCACGTGCAAACACGCACTCAATTTAATTTAAACACGCATTTGAACTATTCTTCACATTAATGTTTTTCTTATTTTTTTTTGTTAAATTGTTGTTGTTTTTTTAAATGTAGATTTTAAAATATGTTTTTGATTTAATAACCTAATTAATTTAATGATTAAACGATTATAATTCTTCATGTCGCAACTCTAATACTACAGTACCGTTAGGAGTATAAATATGTATAATGTATTGAGAGGTGATATATATATATATAAATTCGGGAGAAAGAATAAATAGAAAGTATGGAACAATTACAGAGAGATGGTAAGAATGCTTTAGTATAGTAGAACAAAAGGATTTGGGTGGAAAAAGTAGTTTTGCAGGAATGAAATATAGATTGAAGAAAATAATACTGAAATTAGAAAGTATTGAATTTTGATATTACATAAATAATAATAAAAAATATATGTGATGAAATAAAAGATGAATGAAAGATAGCATTAAATGTGACAATGTATAGCATATTTTTTACAATAACATTTTTATCTTTTAATTACATACGCTGCATTTCTAATGCAATATTTTCTCTTTTTCCCTAGTCTTGATCTTTCTATCACATTAATTTACAAGTAGGATGCTAATAATATACTGAATTAAGGTAAAATTGCTGTGGCTTAATTTTTTTTCTAAAATATACTTTATAAAATAAAAAATAATATTCTATATAAAAGTAATGTAATAAAAAGTGGGAGGGATAAAACTTGCTATTCTCAATTATTATTTTTTTAAGTTTCTGAGAAAAAAGATTTAATTAGATATCTAATATTATTTTGCTTGTTTTTTTTTTTTATATATATTTAATTTAACTTTATTTTTAGCTAAAAATTAAGTTTATTTATTTACAAGAATAAATTTACACTAAAATTTAACGTTTATTTTTAGTACTGTATTAAAATAATCATTAATATTTCAACTATATTGGAATAATCAAGTTCTTAAAATTTGAACAAAGTTAGAAAAAGAAAATAAATAGTACACGTTTTTTGTTACTTAACCCAAAAGTAAGTTGATTTTCTCAATTCAATCTTGAATTTCTAAAAAAAAATTCCTAATAAAATTTATTTGTTTTTAACCCTTCTAAACTCTTAGTATTAACAAAAAACTCTTCGACTATTTGATATCTTTTTTTTTACTTCACTGAAAAATAATCTGTGATTATTTATACAAGTATGTTAAAAATACAAAATGGGTGTGGTAGGATAAGTAGGATGCATATTTTATAATTTTGATGATTGTGAAATAGCTTTTTCCACAATAATAGGTGAATAAAGAATAACAAAAAAATATTATTTATACCTTGGTTATACAAATTTACTTTTATGTTATGCAATCAGTTTTCAGTAAACTTTTATTGGCTTTAATCATTATTTATTAAGTTAGAAATTATTAGATGTCATTTAATTTTACATATAAAGTTTAAATTTAGTAATATTCCAATATATTTTTAAAATTCGTTCATTTCAAATTATAACGTTGCAAACATTAGAAAAACAACAACTATTTACCAATGACTATAAGCACGTATTTTAATGAACTATGCTAACAGAAATATATTATAAAGAAAATATGGAAAAAAGTTTGGTTATAAAAAATGAAATATGTATGGTTAATTGAATATATTTAACTTAAAAATTTAGGTTTATTTTTTTTTAAAAAGAAAGTTGTAATGAATTATTATTTTAAAATCTTTTTAACTAAGCTAAACTCCACATTGCTTTGCAAATATTATATTGTTCATGTAAAAAAAAAAATCATTAGATCAAAATGTGTTTTAGAATCAATTAGCATGTTTTTTTAATATCAAAATTTCTAAAACAACTCATTTAAAATATAGGAATGAAATTGATTCATCATCAACCATTATCAATCCACTGCAGGGTGAAGGTCTCTCCAAGTTCAAACCATCTTTTCTGATCTTTTGCTTCTCTTCTTCACACCACTGCTGCACACTTTCTTATTTCATCCATCCATCCATCTCACATGTGGCCTCTTCTTGGGTCTTTGACAATCTCTTGAAATCCCATTTATGATTTCAATTGTCCATTTATTATCACCTCTTCTAGAAATATCTCCAACCCAACTTCACTTCAGTTTTTTAATTTTTTCAATGAGGTCAATAACACCTGTTTGTTCTCTAACCCATATATTGTATTTTCAAGCACTTCTTGTTATTCCAAACATGCATCTCTCCATACTTTTTTGAATGGTCTGAAGTCTCTGTATTGCTCTTCTATTAAGTGTCCAAGTCTCAGATCCATAAGTAAGAACTGGTAAAACACATTTATTAAAAACCTTTCTTTTCAAACACATAGGCATATTTCCTTTTAGTATCAAGTCTACAAAAATGCCTATAAATAAACTAATATATTTTTTTATTATACATAGTTATATGTATCATAACACATATACATTGTTATGAACATAAAGGTATGGGTGTTTTTATATGAATCTATATTAATAATGATTGATGCTGCATTTCAAAAGGCTCCGAAAGAAATGATTGTTAAGCTGAAAGAAGATCCTTCAACTCTAATTTAAGATCTTAAAAAAACAGTACAAGATAAATTCATAACAACCACTTCATATATTCTTATTGTTTCAGATATTATTACAATGTAATTACTCAAATGGTAAATGAACATAGAGGGACTTCTCACTAACATGTAGTAGCCAATGTGGTGAGTTTATTGGTTTTAATGCTTGAGTTTAAAAAAAAATGAGTTGAGTTTTATTGAAGGCAGAATCAATATGTCTAAGTGTTAATGATTTTTTTCAAAGATATTTATAATTATGACAATCAAAAGTAAATTATTACCCTTATTTCCAGGAGGTTGTAAATCCATAAGTGAAAGCAATGGTTATATGAAGGCAGAGAATGCTAAGAATGCAAAAGAATTCATGATTGCAAAAACAAATTGGTATTTAATGATGAATATTTATTTAGGTACTGACAACTGCAATAACTTTCATGTAAAAAAAGAACAAATGCACACACTGGAAGAACTATTCGATATTAAATGAAATATTTTGAACTTTATAAATTAAAAAAAAATTAAAAAGGCAAGTGATTTGAAAAGTGGATATATACTTTATTATAAAGACATACATATTGGAGGCACAAGTGGATTGGAATTAATTATAATAAAAAGTGAAAAAATAATATTGTGGAGATTTGTGGTATATCAAATAGAGTGGCAAGATTACTTATTCAGCTTAATAAAAGATATCATTTGTAGATAATTCAAAAGTATGTATTAATAAGTTCCCATTATGATGAAGAAATTGAGGATTTTATAAGGATGTGCAAAATTCTTTTAATAAAACCAATCACATTCTAAAATTGTTGTAGTAGACAATAATGTTAGAACTAAAATGATTGAAAGATAGAAATGTTGTGGATAAATTTAGTTATGGTGATTGATAGAAAAGAGGAAACAGACTTATACAGTTCACAGAAAAATGAAAGCTATATATTATGATTTTTAAAAAAAAAAAATGTAAAAGAATACAAATATGGAAGCATCCAAATAAAGGTATAACAGAATTGAAGTATACTTTGATTAACAGAAAATATATATTTTAAAAATATAATGTTTTTAATAGATTCAACACAATAAGTAATCAACAATTAGTGAGATCTAAGATATATGTTAATGCAAAATTACAACCTAAAACTATTAATAAGACAATATTATGCAATTGATATTCCTAAATCTTCAGAAATATTCCAAGGTATTAAAATTAGAACATGTTAATCAGTTTAAAATGTGAGTAGTTTTTTAAAATAGTTTGGCCTTAATTATAACAATAAGAAGATAAGTGATATTCTCCTAAAAACTGCCAAATATAATAATACAAAATCAGATAAGAAAATGAATAAAGAATGGATATAATTTTTTTAAATGATCCATTAAGAGGAAGTTGAATATCTAAAGATTGTAAAATTGTATGATAAAACGTTATAATGATAAATAAGTAAATTTAGTTGTGAATTGAAAAAAAAAAATTTCTCTCAAGTATAAAACAATATTTTTTATTGGAAGTTGTTTCATCAATAAAAAGAAAAGATGAAACTATCCTTAACAAGAGAAATAATGTTATAAAAAGTGTGGGAAAATTCTACATAGAATTATATAGTAATAACTAACAAATAAAACAATAAGTTATTTGTAATGATAAGTGCTTATACTTTTCGTAGATCAGTTGTAATGTGTTAAGTGCATTGAAACACAGCAACAGAGAAGTGGATAAAAATAATGATACAATGGCTGAGCACTTTAGGATTATTGAGTTCCTGTAACCATAGCAACATCAGAAACATCTTCTGAATTGGCAAGCATTCTAATAAAGTGATCTATGGAGAAAGAAAATGCTGTAGAAAATTATGGAATTGTTAAAAAACCAAGTGAAGAAATATAATTTTTTTAGCAAAATTATATAACAAATGGTAAATAATAAAGATATACCAGATTCTTCAAAGAATGCAACAATATTATTGATACTTAAGAAAGAGATAAGAAAGATATTAAAAATTTTAGATGTATCACTGTTCTATATGTAAAATAAAAATTTTACTAAGATAATTCCAACTTAGAGTTAATTTTATACTCAAATAAATCAAAAAACAAACTGTATTTAAAAGTCCTTTAGCATAATAGATCATATCCAAATATAGAGTAAAAAATGTAGAAAGGACCAGAGAATATAAGCTGCCTTTGTGCTTTGGATTTATAAATTACAATAGGATATGTAAATCTAATAAGAATTTTCACTGTAATTTTCATCTTGAGGAAGTATTTTTTTTTATAAAACATCTTACTTAAGTTTTTTTTTTTTTAATACACTGCTTTAGCTTCATTTATACTTTCATAATTAAATTATCTCAGAAATGTTTCAAAAACTTTTTGTGTTGCTAACTTGCAGATTACATTATAGAGTTCCAAATCACAAAAGCATAATTTAAAATTAATAGAAATTGCATATTAACTAAGAGTATCAAACACTTTACAATTTCTGAATGATAAATCCATAATGTCTTAACTTTGGAAGAAATATATTGATTATTTCTGTTAATTTTTTTATATTATTAATTATAATATCCAAATTTTCTTGGAATATTTTTAAAGTTAATATATAGGTAAAAATGTTAGATGGTGATTCTTTAGACAAACATAGGGAATATGTTTTTTTTTTCAACAATAATTTTCATACAACCAGCTGGAAATAATAATAATAAAAATAGAATAAAAAAAAATAAGAATAAAAAGAAAAATATATAATAAGAAAAATAAGAACTATATAAGAAGAAAATGGTGAAGAAGGAGAAAGACAAAGAAAAAAAAAAGAAAGTAGTAATAGTTATGTAAATAAATAAAAACCATGGAATAATCATAATAACAGATTAATAAAATTATGCTGATTAAAAAACAATACTGATTTAATTAAGTACACACACATACACAAAAAGTATAACTGACTTTTAACTGTGTAGTTAGCAAAGAATTTATTTTATATCCTGAGTGGAGATTTTCATTTTTACAAAACTGAGAAAAAACTTCAAGTATATTATTTAATGATTTTTTTGTTAATAGAATAATTTAAGTAGAGGGTAAAATATGGTTTAGGTATATTGGTCAAATAAGCATAAATGTATTGATTTAATATATAGATTCCACCTTTATTGTTAAAAGGAGGTTGCCTTAAAAACAGTTTGAAATTGTTAATTGTTATTAATATTGGGATTGTCTAATTGTTGACTGGTTTTTAATATACATATATAATGAAAATTACACCAAATTCACAACTCAACCATACTAGCTAATAAAATAAAATCTAAAACACTACCAATGGTTTCACTGCTACAAACAGACTTCTCAAATGTAAAGAACTACAAAATAACAACATATTTAAAATAAATATTATCAACAATTCCACTTACTTCCCATCAACTCTTAATATTAAAAGAACTTTGAAATAAGTTGGCTGTTTCAGAATCATAGTTTTTAAAAGTTATTTTAATATTAAAAGTGAATGGGGAGTATGTGAAATTGTAGATAATGTTTAGTTTACATATGTTGTTATTTTGTAGTTTTTTACATTTGAGAAGTCTGATTGTAGCAGTGAAACCATTGGTAGTGTTTTAGATTTTATTTTCATGGCTAGTCTGGTTGAATTATGAATTTGGTGTTATTTTTATTATTTATTGACTAACTTAGCATTATGCTTTTAATGTGTGTGTATATATATATGTTAAAACGAAGATTTGCACGGGTTAAATATATAAAATACATATTTTGCAGGTTCATCCATGTTAAAAACTTTTAATATTAATATACTGACATTTTGCCTTGGTCACACAAGTCATCCACAGAGTTATAAAAGGTAGAAAGACGGTTGTAGAGGTGCTACAATCACTGATTTGAATAAAACGTTAAAATTCCACCAACAGCAAAAATGCTATTTGGAAAGAAATTTTTAAAAAACATTCCTAAATTTAACATTTTTGCTGTTGGTGGAATTTTAACGTTTTATTCAAATCAGTGATTGTAGCATCTCTACAACCGTCTTTCTACCTTTTATAACTCTGTGGATGACTTGTGTGACCAGGTCGAAACATCAGTATATTAATATTAAAAGTTTTTAACACGGATGAACCTGCAAAATATGTATTATATATATATATTGAATGTAATCAGTTTGACACTTTTACTTTAACTCTTGACCTAGAGTAGTTGGGTAGCTACTGCTCTAGGTAAAGTGCTTTCTAATTAATTAATTATAAATTGATAATCCCATACATTAAATATTTTTATATTTACATTTAAAATATGACATAACTTTTATCTCTTGACTAAGAGAAGCGTCATACACAAACAGTCACTAAGGTCATAATTTGCATGATTATTTAAAAAATTTGATCAAAAAAGATGAGTAAATGCTATAAATCATTTAAAAATGTAGAAATAAATTTATTTGATTTTATATACTGCATAAAAAAATAATGATTACACTTAAGCATATTTCTAAAAATGATTATGCATAATGTCTCATGTTGTAGTATAACAATGGGATCTAAAGCCAAAAGATCTTGCATTAAGACTGAAGCTGCCAATTTTGATATTTCAGTGGTTTGGAAAATTCAGGCTATTCCTTATTTAATTAAGGGGGGATGGGGCTGAAACAATATAGTTATTGAGTGTTTCAATATAATTAAAAATATGTAACTTAAAATAAAAATAACACAATAATTAATATGCCTATATATTTTGTTTATGCGTAATTCTCTTTTTGCTATATATTTAAATAATCGCATTTATAGTATTTTATTGTTTAATTAAAGCTATTATAAGTATCAATTTTAATACAGATCTCAATTCAGAAGTTTGGACATGATCTAAAAAATATAAGATATCGTTCTATACATTAATTTTATAATTTTTGGAAAGATAACTTTAAATATATATACTCATATGCAATGGCATTTTAACTATGATTTTTCTATTTGTAATACAAATAAATATTTGCCAAATATTTTTGTGACAATGTAAGTTTTAATTAGTAATGATGATTTCCGTTTAAATTTTATTTATATTTTATCTCATCTTAATATATTTTCTGCTGTTATGCATACTATTAATAATCTTAATTTTTGAAATGATATTACATTTTAAATATTAAAAGTTAATTCTTTATTGCATAATAAATTGTACATTGCTATAAGTCAACCATAATTAATCTTTAATGTAGTTACTTAAAACTTGCAGTAGAATACGTATATATATATATATATATATATATATATATACGTATTCTACTGCAAGTTTTATATATATATATATATATATATATATATATATTGCCTTCTTAGAAATTAGCCCCCCAAGATCTCAAATTTGAAATTATTACATTGCTCACAGCATATTTTCACCAATGCAATATCATTAATGGCAACTGGTAATCTGAAAACTATTTTAGTTAATCCAAGAAAAGTAATGATTAAATTGCTTCATGAATTACTTTTTACTTAAATGACATTTTTTATTTATTAAAAAAGTATTGTTCAGTAAATAATCATTTCAATATTTTAATTGTAGAATAAAGTTTTCCCCATGTTTATGAATTTTCTCTGATCTATAGTTTTCTTCTCCACATCATATCAGTAAACTTTCTTATTTCATCTCCATTTCACATGTGGTCATTTCTATGTCTTTTAGAATATCTCAGGATCTTGTTTAATATTTAAACTATCCATATCATCTCTTATAACAATCTATTTGAATTTCTTAATTCTTTCAGTGATGTTAAGGATACTTGTTTGTTCTCTCACTCCAATATTTTCCTTTCAATCCCTTTTTGTTATCCCTAATATACATTGAGTGTTCTGAAATCATTGAATTTCTCTTTCACAAAGTACTCAAGTTTCAATTTTATAAACTAGAACTTACAAAATGTATCTATTAAAAACCTTTTTTTTCAAACACATTGACATATTTCCCATTTAATATTATTTCTTCCAAAAGCATTCCATTTAAGTTTAATTCTAGAACTAATTTCATTTATTGTATTTATATTCGTATTAACAGTCTGTCTAAGAAATTTGTAAGTCTTAACTTCTTATAATTTATTATTACCAATCCTTATTTTTTTTTCTTTTGGGGAAATCTATTGAACGCTATTTTAATATTTTTAGCATTTATTTTTAATCTTTCTTATTTTCATGTGAGAATTCTTGCAACATTTCCTGAATCTCTGAAGCATTATTACCAAATTCATTACATCATCTACACTATCTATATGGCTTAAATAATCTTTCATTTTATTTCTTTAGCTTTTGATTTTAATTTACCAAGTACATCATATAAATCATATAATACTAAATCACCCATGCACTTTACAACTGTTACATAATACTTTATTTATCACCCTCTTTTACAGTTTACAGTTTTGATTGCCCCAGAAATCTTCTTCAGAACTACAACATAATACAAACATATAAATATAAATATATATGAACATATAATTTACATTCTTTATATATACATCTTATAATCATCATCTATTTATTACCTTTTAAATATTATATAATTTTTTTTACTCTTTTTTACATTCTATATTTATTAATTAAAACTTCTTATACACATATATTCTATTTTTATTCTTTATTTTATTCTTATTACTCTTTAAAAACTTAACTCTAACTTAATATCTTTTATATTTCACATTATTATTATTCATTTTACCAACAATCAATATTTATAATTTATTCAATAAATAATTTATAATTTATTTTAATCTATAATATTACTATTTTAAATACATTTTAACCCACATTTTATATCTCCTAACGTCAACAGCTAAATTCAAAATTTAAAAATTTACCATTATACTTTTAGTAGTTCCCTCTTTAAATTTTAAACTTATATTATTAGCAGCTCCCTCTTCCTATTTTTTATATAACTATATTTTAAAATTTTGTATTTTTTATTTTATATCAAAATTTTTTTCAGGTCCAAATCTCTATTCAAAACTGGCTTAATATTATTAATATAAATAACCTTTTTTATTTTTCTATTACTTTTATTATCTGTAAATTTTATCATTTTTATACAATCCTTTTCGAACTCATGTTCTGTTTCTAATTTATGTAAATATATTGATGAATTTTTCACTTCTTGTAAAATTGCTGTAAAAAGTTTTGGAGGTATGGAGTCCCACTGTCACATACTTTTATCAATATTAATCTTGATAGTGTGACCATTCTGATTACTGATATTTCATTTTAATAAATATTCTTCAGGGTATTATCATATCCTGGGTCTATGTTTGATGATGCAAGTCTTTAATCATTGTGAAAATATTTATAAAATAAAATTCTATTTTATAATCTATAAATCCAAAGCATAATAAAAATTGATACCCATTGGGCTCTTCTATAACTTCTTTCATTACTTGAATGTAATCTACTGTGTAAAATTACTTTTAAATCTAACATATTATTTTGATTAGTTTAAATCCGAAGTTTACACTAGATAATATTTAATTATTTTGCTAAAGGTTTTGTATAGAACCATTAGAAGACTAATAGATCTATAATTTCTAAGATCTTCTTTCTCACTAAATTTCATTACACTTGCTGTCTTTCAAACATTTGTTACATCTCTATCACTTAGAGATTTGATGTCTAGTTTTGACAATGATTTTTTTTTGTCACTTGCTTCTTTTAAGATATCAATAATAATTATTTGAATCATTCTTCATAGATTTAGTTACATGTCTTATTTTTCTGCTTAAAATAATTGGCAAATCAGATAAATAAATTATAGTGCTCAATTAGTTTTTTTGTTCTTTACAACTATATAATTTTTTGCAGAATTCTTCAATATATTTTATGTCATTAATAATTCTATTTTTTTAATTGTTGAAATAATTTTTTTCCATACTTTTGAAACTTTTATTATCCTTTATGTTTTTATTGCAAATTCACTGTTATATTTCCTTATATCATTATTATTTCTTTTTGTACAAATGACATTTATTCAATTATTATTATTGAATTATATATCCTTTCTTTGCTCTTAATCCAATTCAAAACTTACTGGTGAATTGCTACCTTTTGGCACCACTTACATTTGTTGCAGTTCTTAATAGAGCATCAATTATCTTCTTATTGTTATCAGTTAAACTTGAATCATTTTCAAAATCTATTAATAATTTAAAATGATTAATTCTAATTTAAATTCATTGAAGACTAAGAATATCAATAATTTCATCTCTCTAGTTTGCATTGATGATCCTTTCCTGTATTGAATTTGTTAAGAATATATCAATCTTAAAATATGTATGTTTTGTTAGTCAAAATATAATCTGATTTTGCTATACCTTTATTTAAATGCTTCCATATCTATTTCCATTATGCATTGTTTTTCAGAGAAAGAATTCATAATTTACACTTTTTCTTTTTCTGAAAATTGCACAAGTCTGCATTCTTTTTTATTTCTATCACATAGTCAGATGTAACCACAATCTTTCAATTTTTCAATCATTTTCAAATTTAGCATTAAAGTCTTCTGTGGCAATTTTAAAATGTTTAGTGTAATTGAAAACATTTTGTACATCTGCATAAAAATTCTTTCACTTTTTCATCACAATGAGAAGTTGATGAGCATAAACCTAAATTATTTGCACTTCAATTTTATCATAATTGTAAATATCTAATAAAAAAAATTATTCAGCTATAAATTTTCCTGCCTTCATAGAAGCTAAACTGATGTTTCAGTCAAGACTTATTAAACAACTAAGAAAAAAGACCATAGTATTTTTTGGTCTCTCAAATTTAGAAGTAAAAAGCCAATGAACTCCATTTTTATAATCACATAATAATAACAAGTGAAATGATAAAATGTATGGAATGGATATTAGAATTTTGCCCAGGTTGATTTTTTTAAAGCTTCAAAGAGGAATCAGAATGTCTCCTTTCAGTTAATAGCAAACTCCTTTTTGTATCCAAATAGATTAATATACACACATGAAGACACATGATTTATTACATGGATAAAAATTATTAGCATATAATTGTATTTATGTATTGGACTATTTCCATCATCCAATATGAGACTGAATGTCTTTAAAAAATGTAATATTTAAATATTGCAAATACATTCAACTGTTAGTAACAGCACACAGGTTAGTATATATACAACATTTTGAAAGGTATTATTCTCCCCTCTTCTTCAGGCATTGTTAGACTGACTAGTGACAGTACTAGCATGGGAATCAAACCTGGACACATAGATTTTGAGTATTGAATTTTAAGACAATAACCAATTGAGCCATCAGCCAAAAGCAACAGTCAATAGAAATTTCTTATACTTATCTATGAGATTTTTCCTGATTTCTCCACTTTTCCCTAAGAGTTGGTTAGTGATTTTCCTACATTAGTGACTTATAGAATTGTTTGTCATTGTCATGTGAATAGCTTTTTAAATGATAAGGGCAAATCTTACCATAAGTCACCCTAGTGTGACTATACATTATTTATGAAAACCAAGTATCAACTTTGCTCTTAAGAAAAAGTGAAGAAATCAGGAGGCCCCTCATAGATAAGTATATGAATTTTCTATTGATTGTTGTCTTTGGCAGGAAGGTTCAGTTGGTTAGAGTGTTACCTTAAAATTGAATACTCAAAAATCTAAGGGATGGATTTGACTCCCATTCTAATACTTTCACTGGTCAGGCCAGCAACATTTGAAGAAGGGAGAATAATAATTCTCAAAACATTGTGCATATACTAACCTGTGTGCTATTACTAACAGTTGAATCTATTTGTGATATTTAAATAAAGTTAAATTTTTCTAAGGACATTCAATACTCATATTAGATGATGGAAATAGTTCAATATATAAATACAACTAAAACACCATCATCACAAAAAAAATATTAGCATATAATTTATTGTCGTAAATATCATGTTTCTATTTGAAATTTTATAGTTCATTCAACTATTTTATTTTATTTATGATTTTGTTTTTTTCTTCAAAACTAGTAATGAATAACCTTAACCATAATCTTTTTTTAAATACATTTGTATATTATGTACTATTACATTAAATATTATTAATAAGCTAGTAAAAATTTTAATACAAGAAACATTAAAAAATGTCACTTACTTAATGTTATTAAAAATATAATATACACATTACTAAAAGAAAATGAAGAAAAAAAAAGTAAAAATCTGATATGAAGTTTTTACAATTGATAAAGAACTTTCCCGTCCGTTTAATTAATATTTTTTTATTTTTTGTACTGTGTAGATATGAAAAGAAATGTTACATATAATATACTGAATGTATACAATATATACATCTAGTAGTTATTAAAACTAATAGTTACTTTTAATGTTATCTTTGATTAATTTTTCATCAGCCTATAATGCATTAAAAACTTAGTAAAAAATATAATGAGAAAGAAAGAGGGTATTGCTGAATTATTGTTAAATGATATTTTAATTTGGCCAAATCATTAATTCAGGAATTCCAAGGTCTCAAGAGTGTCACATTATTAATACTGTAATTAGATATATAAATTAATCAATGCATATAGAATGGAAAATAATATGAATATATAAGTTTTTTTTTAAAGTTTATAACAGATTTAAAAGTTTTTGCTAGATATTTTTACTGAATGCATTAAGTTTTATTCTCTTTGTTTACTTAGCTACTCTCATATCCATTTATTTACTTGCCTATCTATATACTTGTCTGCTTATCCGCCTCTATATCTACATATCTGTCTATATGTCCCGTGATTCATTCTTCTGTCTATCCATTCACCCATTTGCCTACCTATTACTTACTTATTTATTTACTCATTTATTTTTTATCTATCTATCTATAAACCATTCATTAATCAATTCATTCATATATTCATCCATCTATTTATCTATTTTCTGATTATTTATTACTCAATCTATCATCTATCTACCTATTTATCTGTTTGTCTATTTATTTATCCCTCCATCCATAAATTCATCAAGTCATATAAAATTTAACTGTCTATTGATCTATCTATTTATCCAACAATCCATTTACTTATTTATCTATTTAGTCCATGTACGTATTTATCTATCCATCTGGCTGCCATCCACCTGTTCATCTCTGTCCCTCCCTATATATGAGTTTAGTGCAGTAGTAGCTGAAGATTTCTGGATTGAAGTTCTATTTATTACTTTTCATACTTGAACATCACATGACTACTTACGCAATAAACCATTAATATTTTATATATAAAGTAATCATATCACTGTGATAAGAATGAGAGCATATTTATTTATTTATTTTATGTTAAAATTTTAATTTTTAACAAATATTACACCAATTGAATATTATCAAAATAATATTACATTTTTATAAGAATTTACCAAATTCTCATATAAAACTTACAATCATTATTGCATAAAATGAATTAGATAAACGGTATTTTAAAAAATTTACAAAGTATATAATCCGTATCAAACGTATTTATTTAAAGGAAAAAAACGACTGAATTCTGACTTGCTAAAAATGTAATCCTTTTTAATTTGACAAATGTGATAAAAAACTATAGCAACTTAATCAAATTTTTACATCGCAGATGGTTTTCCTCGAAACAAAAAGCATAAAAAAAAAAAATGAATTAAGGAAATAGAAAAATCTTAGATTTAATTTAAATACGGCAATTTAAATTATAGCAAAAAACTAATTAATGATTATTTTTTATAAGTTCGAGGAATATTGTTTGTAATTGACAATAAATTATAAAAACAAACGAGTTGAGATTTTTTTTTTTTGTATTTAATATTTAGTGTTAAAATAAAATAATAAAGAAACACACACACACACACATACATTTTATTAAATCATACAAAAAATAAAAGAAAAAGAAATTTATATCGTTGAATAGAAGATTTTATAGAAAAGAGAAAATTAAAATTATAATAATTTGATAAACATTTATTGAAGTATATATAGCAATAAATCAAAAATCGATTATATATCTAATTTGCAAATGAAAATTGATTAGAATATTTTTCTGTTATATTTAAAACTATTTGCTACTTGTATATATATATATAGGACATCTGTTGAATCCTGAAATTGTTAAACATATCTATTCTGAAGTAATGACATAAAAAAATTCCATTAAGAACTCTGTTCACAAATACTTTAATAGAATCTCATCAAACATTCATTGAAACATTTAAATTAAACACTAATGAAGTTTTTACAAATAATAAAATGTTCTAATCAATTTAGATAGCAATAAAATGTTATAATTATGGCAAACTGTGCTTGAAATGCATTTAAGTTAAAAAGGCTATAAGAAGAAACATCCACAATAAAAAAAATAATTAATTTCTTTAAAACAGATTAACACTAGCATATCAACTGTTTCATATAAGAAGACAGTGTACTATTGTTTATTTTATACAAAAACAACCCTGTAAAGAACCTATTGCAAAAAAGAAGCCTTCCTGGCCATTTTTCATAAAGAATAAATTATCACTGGCAGTGCTTAATAAGTTCTGTATACTGAGAGTTTTATTTCGTGTTGTAGCTAAGAGTAGATGGATATCTATTTCTTGATTAATATTGAAAGGGTAGTTTGAGTGACTTTGGGATAGTCACCTGAAAGAAAAATCTTAAATGTACTTGGAATCATAAAGTTGTCACAGGTCTTACTACACACTCACATACACATAAAGATTTAAATCAATAACCTTCAGAAGTTTTTAAGAAACAGAGCAAAGTAATAGAATCATTTAGAGAAAGTTGCCTGGAATGAATTGAAAATATTTTGTTTGGCAAATGACTGAAAATGAAGGAAATCTAATGCTTTAATCATTAGCTTTTTTAGTGTATTTTTAGAAAATAAACAGGAGACATTTTTTGTCTAAGTTAACAATAGATTTTCTAAAAAAACTGCAATCAAAAGTATAATATTCAGGCTAAAATAAATATTTTTCTAACTTACTAATTTATTTTTCAATAAATATAAAAAATTATTCAAAAATTTGCTTATTTATTCAAACTATCTAAAACTCTTTTCTTTTAAAAAAATTACTTAATGTATTTCTTTTTAAAAATACAAAAAACATAATTAATAAAAAGATATAAAATAAAGTGAGAATTAAGATATATTTACTAAATTTGGGTGTCAGCATAGTACATGTTATTTTCAGTTTCTATTTTTACATACTATGTGCAGACACCAAAGTTATATTGAAAATTCTAATCAATATAGTCAACAATTTTCATATTTTCACAAAATGAATTTTGATTAATATAAAATGTGATGAATTCTTTTACAATAATAAAATACTGAATTTTATATTTGCAAATAAATACATAATTAATAAAATAGCTTTCATTTTATGATTAAAGGGAAAATGTGAATGCAATTCAATTGAACAAGTAGCCATTCTCCTTCAAATGTTATTGTAATCTATTGGATCTCTGACCAGTTGTCAGTTTTACTGACACAATCAAAAATTGAGGTGTTTGTGACATGGTGAGATGGATTAACTCCGATTTCCATCACTGAAATAATGCATGCTTGATGCAGATATTTGCTCCAATAAAAGGCTAGCCTATGTGAACTTTAATGCCTAGAAATTTTTACATTCAATCATCAACTGTACAATGTTGATACTCTAATTAGGGTCCACATACAAATAATTAAATGTTCTTGGATTAAAGTCAAAATGCTGTAAAAAATGATAGGCACATCTCCTGAACTGTTACATTTCATCCATGTAACATATGCTAAAAAATTTGATGAAACAGCAGCAATATGGATCTTTTTCTAGACTTTCTTCAGAATACCTGTGCTACCTATATCAGTAAAAACAAAAAAGAAACTTACTTCACCCTTCTTTTATTTTTTTTGTTATTTCGATTCACTATCAAAAGACCTTATAGTACATTAATCTTCAATGGTTACAATTAATATGTGATACCACTATACATTTACATAAACCTTAATTTTATAAAAATGTTAAAATTTAATAGGTATATATTTCAATACATTTCAGCTATATTTGTATTTTCCAAAAATCAAATTAGTTTGAATTTAGTTCCCATAATGTAAGTTTTATGCTAACATTTTAGAGTTTAGTAGTATCTCCTACCACTTGTAGCCTAAACATAAAAAAATTTCTCCATATTTTGCAATCTATGGTTATTTTTTCTTACCTTTTTAGACATATATTGTCATATTTATTAGAAATAATGTTCACAATAATAAAACAAATATATTTCATTATAATAACTGATTGTAAAAAAACAATCAACTGATTACTATTAGAAACTATTCTAAACAAAAGCAATTTTATTTCTCTATTTTTAAAAATTGTATACTTATATGTTGTTAATTTTTTTATCTAAATATTATAAAACTTATTATAAATAATGCTTATAACAACAAAATCAAATTTGGAATTATGATTATATAAAACAAATATTTTTCTTAGGAGTGGTATGAGATACCAGTTGTAATGTTAATGTTATAAAACTGTGTTGAAGCCCTTGGGAATTAAACTGTTATTTAGTTTGTATTATACTATTTGCTTATTAAATCACATAAACATTTTTTTACAATTTCTATTTTAGTACTGTTTTTTAAAAGTCATCATTAAGTTGATCTTTTTTTTTCTGTTTTAATAAAAATGTAATTTAGTACTATTTTTATAAAAATAAACATCAAATTTTATATTAATTTCTATAAAACATTCAAAATTTTCAGAAAATGTTTAATTTATGGACTATCATTTTTAGTTCATATTCAGTAGTTCTACATAATATGTAAAAATGAAAACTGAAAAGAAGAATATATGAAGAACATATCCTATATCTGTACCACAGTTTTACATAACAGGGTAAGATATTTAATTAATTTTCAAAAAATACAGCCATACATTCAAAATTCACACTAAATTAATCTTACAAAGAGTTTATTTCAAGTACATGCAATACATAGAGATATAACAAGTAAAAAGTCAAATTACATGCACTGTAGAAGAATTATCTTTTCATATTTAAAATAATATTTCTAGTAATATTATCTTTAAAATGAATCATTAAATAATATAAGGTTTCAAGACTTTCATTGCAGTAACACAAACTACATGAAGCACATTGATATATCACAGTGAATATTATCATTTTGTGTTCACTATTTGATTTACAATTGATTATTTGCAATTACAAATTTTAAAAAAGTTTTGAAATTTGATTTTTAAAACATTGCCATTTTGAAAACAATGGTAGCAACTTTGTAAGATTGCTGATATTATACAATAGTGAGATCATTAAAGCCACATCATTTGAAAATAAAATGGTGATATTGATGCTATAAATGTACAAGAAGTATAAAACCTTAAAACATCACATGATCACTATCTTTCATGCTTTCTCATAACTGTTGTTCTATCATCCATTGATTACTCTGTCTTGCTTAGAATGACACTACTGTATGGAGAGAGTTTTGCCTATTATAATACAAGAAGTATAGTTTGTTCATTGTGCATAATGTAATATTTTGATTATAGGATTTAAATATGATTTACATATTTTATCTGATTTCTATTTAGTGTCTTTTCAAGACAGTCAATGATTTTTTTAATGATATAATTGAAAATAAATTTTTTTTTCATGATTAACAGTTACAAAAGGTAAAAAAATACTAATTTCTTCAGTACTGTAAGCAATCAAAAGCATATGTTGAGTACATATAACAAAAAGTGCATTAATATTACATTTTAAAATGTGTACATTAGGTAAATATATTCATTCAATCAATATTAAGGACTAAAATTCATATGGATATTATTTTGCTTGTGATGGAAAAAATGTTATTTGTTATTGTTAAATATGACTAATATCATAAATGTAAATTAATTTAAGAGGAAAAATGATTTTGTACATCATAACAATTAGTAATTAACTAAAATAAATGATCAAAAGAAAGATTGTAAACTTAAGTTTAAAATATTACTGACTTCAAATTTAAATCAAAGATCCTGTAATTTGTTTTTGATAATGGTGACTGTTAAAAAATATACCTTTAGTATCAGCAAACAAGAAATAAATAATCATTTAAATTATAAAATATTAGCAAATAACTGTACATGACATTACTTTATTGAATTTTAATTTAATTTTATTCCATTTATATAAAGTAAATGCAATTCATGAAGCTTTGTTGTACAAAAGAAAATGTTATAGTATTTATGAAAGCAAGATGGCAGCCTGTATTTTTCATAAATCTACAGATTCGAGGACACCCAAAAATGTTTACAAAACAAAAATGCTTGATAGGAAACATTGTTTTTAATAATTACATTTTATTTTTTATAATTGTTATTTTTAAAAAAGAAATCATTATGGAAAATATAATTACAATATTTACAGTTTACCTTTTTAGATGAACTTATTAACAGAAAAATGAAAAAAAATATAAATACAATATTTATACTTTATCCATGTTGGCAGCATGCAATCATATCACGACCATTAACATATACTTTTCAGGAGGGCAGCATCCCACACCTTTGTAAATAGTCCACTGCATGACATTCTGTGATAGGGAGGACCCAAATTTCCATCATTACGACAATTTATCAACAAAACTGCTGACAAAAAGAAACATGCTTAATTGAACCAAAGTATGACAATGTTAATAAGTAAAACAAAAAATTGAAATAAAGATTCTTAATGAAATTTATTGGAATTTATTCCTTTTTAAAAATTTAACAATCGATTTATTAATTTTGTTTTAATTTAACAATGAACACATCGTTGGTAGATTATAGGCCCTCTGAACCAAAATACAACAATGTTAAGAGCACCTCATTGTTTCCCACATTATAATATAAGTAAAAAAATAATGAAATAAAGCATGTTAATGAAATTTATCAGATTTTATTTCTTTTTTAAAATTTAACGTTCATTATTTAATTTAGCAACTAACACATCTTCAGTAGATTATGGGCCCTCAAAACTGTATATTTATCAAAAAATACAGGATGCCCTCTTGGTTTACTTGAAAACTCACAAGTACCAAAAAAACTAACAGTAGTGCTGCTAATTAGAAAAAAAACTTTGATAATAGGACTGGTTATTTATAAGATTTTTTATCTAGTTATAGACAAATTAGTATCAATTTAATTATTTTTCTAAAGCACATCTCATTTTATCAATGTATGGTTTTTTGCATCAATATATAATTTGATAAATAATATTATTTTTTGTTTTTAGTACTTTTTAAATTATAAATTAATTTGTTTACATTTAGAAAAAAAAGTAAAATATTGTAGTTTCTTGAATATTTTTAAAATTAATTTAAATTAATTTTTATTTACCAAAAGGCATGGCTATTCTATTTTCATTATTTGCATTTATATTGAGATTTATTTGCATTTCTCATCTATAATATCATATATTCTTCAAAACTTTGTTCAATATTTTGCATTTTATCATGTTTATTACTACATAACTTTTTATTATGATGCTAAAAAGATTAAAAACTAACCATCTTACTGTATAACTATATAATAGACAGGGTATGAGCACAGACTTTCACATGATCCACCACTCTCCACACTATCTCATAACACTGATACACCTCAACACACATATGTATAACTATATAAAAATGCTACAGCTTTCTTCGACCATGAAAAACCTTGTAATTTTAAATTTGCCTTCAATTCAGATTACACAACACTATTACATGAAGAAAGGCATCACAAAAAAAAATTAAGAAAATATTTTTTTATAAATCATAATAAATAGACAAACTTCTAGGACTGAAAAATCATATGACATCTGATTTTTTGCAATGCAAGTTCAATTGCTAATGATTACAATTTAAGTAATTAAAAGTATTTTTGTATAAACTATATATTAGTACTTATTTCTGACCATTATTATAATTAATTTTTCTCTTTTTACTTTCCTTGCATTTTTCATTATATTCATATATATATATTGCTTACAATAACCTCTTCATATACACTTTAATGCAAATTTTTTTTAATGATTTTTATGTTTTCCTGACAGTTTCACTCTGATAAAGACTGCAGGATAGTCAAAACTGTAAGGAAAATAAAGGAATCATTAAAAAATTTTTTTTGCATTAAAGTGTATATGAAGGGAGTTTGTAAGCAATATATATATATATATTAATTTAATACTATTATATTTTTAGCAGGTAAATTATTATTTTACATATGTATGTATATCTTTAATCATAAGGATTGCAAAAAATTAATGATTATAATTGTTGTGTTTTTATAGTATAATTGCAGGTCAATTAATTATAAAAAAACATCACCTTCAATAATTATGTGTATTTCATAACCTTTACATTTCAAAATAAGGTAAATAAAATTTGCCTAATATAAATTAAATTCAAACCTATTACGATTTGTACTTAGTAATTCTAGGATTTGGACATTACTGATAAATGAATTTATCTGCAACCTCTGTGAGCCTTGTCTTATCATAGTTTACAATTCAGAAAATACAGCACGTTATATATTAGCTAAATAATAAATAATAAAAAGTGCTTAATTGTTCTCATTTATAATTAATCTTAATAATAATATTATATCACAATTTTTTTAATAAGTGAAGCAAATGAAAATATTTTAAAAAACTAAATTAGAGTAATTTAATTACCATATATAAATTTAAAAAAAAAACAAATCTAAGTTTTAGATAATAAATTGTTTATATTTGCAAGAGTATTATTAAGTTCTAAAATTTTGGAAGAGAATATATTTCTGAAAATCAAGATTTATATAAATTTTACTTCTTTTTAAAATGTAAATATTTTTATTACATATTAATGTTGATTATAATTTATAAACTTTGCAAAAAATAAAATACAATAATATATTTTATAGAGCATTTTAAATAAATTATTTACTATTCATCGTTTTACATAAATAAAGCTATAACTTTAGTATATGTGCCTTGAATGCTTCATTTTTTACAAGACAGACCTCTATAAATCTAAATTCAAGATTTGACTTTATAAAGATAAGCATGGCCCACTCTTATCTTTAATTTACTTTTCTAATTATATAGGAAAATCTAAAGCATTTTGATTTGAGAGCATGAAGCTAATAAATTCTTAACTGATTAAGTGAAATCTTGCATTTAGATTTGTAGACATCTCTCTTGTAATAAATTAAGCACTCAAGGCATATGTACTAAGGTTATAGCCTTATTTAAGTATTACATGCTGACATTGCACTTAATAAGAATTAATATTTATAGTTTTATAAATAATGTAACATGGATTATCTTCTTCAGCATAAAACCAATGGCATTTATTGGTTCTAATTGTTTATGAAATATAAAATGTAATATATGCCATAAGAAGCTAAAGAGTCTGTTGTAATCACTTTCTCAACTAGATTTTTAGGAAATATGTTTTTAATATTGATATGGAATTTGAAACTGACAAAAAAAGTTTAGAAACATTTTTTCAGTTCATATGCAGATTTAAGATTTTTCTTTTAGATAGCCAACCTGTAGCCCATATACCAGTATAAATATGTAAAGATGTATTGAATTATTTGTAGCTGAGAAAAAAAAAGATGTGTTGCCAAATGGATCTCCACAAAGTGATTGTAAAAACAAAAATATGATTTTAATATTAAGTGGTCTTCATCACTTATGGAAAAAGTGACATATTTCTATGAGTGCTGAACTTATGGATAATACTATTTTAATGTTTTTGGACATTTAGCTTTACTTAATTTTACAAATAGCAGTAGAGTTTTATTTGTTCTAGTTGACTTTATATAAATTTTGTCTAAAGGATTTTTTTAAAGTCCACATTTTCATTCTAAATCTTAAAATGAAATAATTGTCTAATTTTTGAAAATGATAGAGATAATAAGTTTTATTTTATACTTCAGTCATTATTAATCAACCCCTAAACTATCTTGAATGTTTGATTCAAGAAAGTTTAGGAATTATTTAAGGTGCAAAAATTGTTAACCTTGCACTTTTTTAATAAATATATATATTTTTAAAAAATATCAACATTGGATTTTTGATATAAGATGAGAATTCTACACAAATAAAAAAAAATAGAATTCTTATAACAATAAAGAAATTTATTAATCAGCTTTTAAAAATGGAATTAGAAAATGTCTCCTTTCCCTAATCTTTTTTAATTAATTAAAATATATTTTCAAAAATAATTTATCAAGCTTTAAAGTAAACTAGAAAGAGAAATATACATAACTTCACTTAAGACCAAAACAACACTTGAACTGAAATAGGAAAAATAGTTTGTTACAATTTTTTTTTAAGAGCTGGATTTAAAAACTGTCTTAATCTCAAATATGATTTTTGTATTTAACTGTATTTCATTTGTAAACATTAAAAATATAACAATATATAACAGTGAAAATGTGAGTACTTCTCTCTCCATGCTGCAATATTATTTCTTCATTAACACATGTGATGTAATGACATAATATTGCTATTTACTACATAAATATTTAAGATATTAGTTTATCTGGCTCATCTATTATGACTTAAAATGTAAGTGTATGTTTTGTGTTCTTTGTATATTGTTTTCAATGCTTTCTCTATCATTATGAAATCTTGCAAACATTCTTGCTAGCCATGGCTGTAATGTCATACACAATATGATTCATTTTAAATATCTTAAATAAGAAATTTGAATAATTTATCAAAACTTAATGTTAGCACATTGTTCTCTCATGGGTTAAGGTATAAAACAGACTAACACATTTCATGTTATAACTCATGGACTAGCATTAACATAACTATATAACATATACACTGATTCATAGATGGCACTGCAGGAATCTTTAAAAAAACCAGCAACAGTTTATTTTTTTTATTGAGACACACTGTGTATGTTTTTACTATTACACAGGAATAAAAATATATGGAGTTAAAATTATATTATGCATGAATGTAATTTATAATAAATAATATATTGATATTTAACTAGGGTTTATAGTCTACTCATTGACTAACAACAGCTTAACACTCTCTAAATGAATAAATAATTGTTAATAAAGTGGATAAGGAAAAATTCTATGAAGTTAAAATTATATTATGCATGACTGTAATTTATAACAAAGAATATATTGATATTTAACTAGAGTTTATATTCTACTCATAGGCTAATAACAGCATAAAACTCTCTAGATGAATAAATAATTGTTAATAAAGTGGATATATTTAAAAACAATATTAATCTTTATTAAAAATAAGAAATAATTATACATTTGTAAATTAAGTCATGAAAAATGCAGTGAACACACATATTTAGTGATGGTAAATTCATTTGAAAGTTATAATAATTAAGGCTAACTGGTGGTTGTAGATTTGCAGAAATGAATATGGGATTTTTTTTTTTTTGCTTTTTCTTTGTCTTTAAAAATTTGTTTGAAATGTAATAGTATTAAAAGATTTTTTAAATTTTTATAAAGTATAATATTTAATAATAACTTATATATCATTCTATTATTTATATGAGCAAAATCTTTGTCAATTTTTATTTTTTTGTTCATGCTCTTGCTTACTTAGTTTTAAAACACATGCACACTCATATACGCAAATTTGTACTACTTATAGACAATTTATTAGATATATATAGATGATTTTTTATATGTAAAAAAGAACACTAAAAATAAAAAAAAAGCAATGAATGTATAACATTGGAAGTATATAATATAAATTTAAAAGGATAAAAAAAAGTTACTTTTATTTTGGAAGATGTCTAAAAGAAGAGATTTTTGCATTGTAAAATCTTTATTAGTGTCTTGACCTCTATTTTGATAAGAACAAAAATAGACTGGTAAATTATTTCTCTATATAATTTTTTGGGATCAATTAGAAAATTATGAAAAAGCAGAGAAAAATTCATATCGAATAAAAGAAAGAAAAGAGGAGGGAGGCAGAAATATTTGAATCAAACATTAGGAAGACAAAATAATTAGAGATTTAGTTCCAAAGTTAGCAAAAACTTTATGTCCAATTTACAAATTAGTGAATGAGTAAATATTGATTTCAAGTTTTTTGACGATTCCATAATTGCATCACACAATTATATAATACCATTGGTGTAAAAAAGGTATTATAGATACATCAAAGAAAAAATACCTTTATAAAAAAATGATTAAGTAACAGCAATGAAAGGAATAAAACTTTGAAAATAATATAAAAAAATAAATGGTGCCAATTATACTAATGGCAAGAGTGCAACAAGATTCTTAAAAAATATGATTTTCATCAACTTTTTTTAAACTTGCTAATTAGATTAATGAAGTATTTTAAATATCTTACTTTGGCTTTGTTTTTATATCATTTTCAATACAATAATGCTACACTTCTTGTTTTAAAAATTTGTAATCGATGTCTGCAGCAAATTAATATATTTCCGTAATTAGCTAATATTATTAATTTTTCTTTAATTGAATAAGTCTAAGATTTAAATAAAAACAAACTAATAATATTAAATATCTATCTCAAAATCTTGTTGATCCACAGTAGTTTATTAAAAAAACTTGAAATAACACATAGTAAAATGCCATAAATATCATTATAATGAAATGCTTTATTATAAATGGAAAGTAGAAACAAAAAACAAAAAATATTAACAAAGATTTTTCTAATATAATTGTAATTTAATACAAACCAATTACATCATTTATTGTGACAATTATTATTATAAATAAAACTTAATTAGAATATTATTTATTTCGTCAATTAAAATATCTCGCCTTTTACTGCTGTCAATATATTTAATGCAATTTTTTTCTTAGTCATTTATTTTTCTCCAATTTTTTCTAATATTGCTCTTTAACCATTTATTAATTGGAATCCAAAATTCTTATTTATAAAATATTTATATTTTATAAATATTTTATTATAATTTTTAAATATTTAACTATTTTACCTTAAATAATTTATTCTTTGTTTATTAAGAACTATGAATGATAAATGCAAAAATATTTTCATAAAATAATATTTGAAAAAGACTTTGTGTGGATGTGTGTGTTTTTAATTTTTATAAATTAATAATTTAAACATTAAACAGAAATTTAACCAATCATTAAAATATAAAATTATTATTTGAGAAAACAACACAATAATTTTGTGAAAATAAAAATGTAGAAACTATATATATTCCAGTGAGTTAAGAAGAAACAAATAATTAATGACGTACACGTTAAAAAAAAATAAAAAAATAAAATAAAAAACTTAGCTAAATAATGCTAAAAGTAAGAATAAAATAAAATATCTTTTTTTATTAAAAAAATAAAACAGCCTTTAAATAGCTAATTGAGATCAAAGATGTTTTCACCAGCTTCTCATGGAATAATAGTACTTTCTAAATATGGATAGTTAAATACTCCCTTTACTTACATATATTGAATGACTATCAAAACAAAAATGCAAACATGTTGAATTTTTTTTTCAAGTTTACTTGGCTCAGATTTAAACTCAGGTAACAGACATAGAAAGAAAATGAGCTACTGTTGCACCATAAAGCTCTTTTACTAATGTTAAATATTAAATGTGTCTTAAATATTATCAACATTACAATAATCTATAAATGGGTTAATCCTTTGTAGGATATGTATTTTACAAAGTTAAAATATTGAATACATTAGTTATAGTATAGCTCAAAATATCAATTGATTACATAATAATTCATGAATAGTATTCATTCTGTTTTCAAGCTTTGAAGGTAATTTTATATGATTGTTACTGATTTTGTATTTAAATAAATCATGTAATATTAAATACATTATGTAAGATATAAAGTCCATACAGACATGTTTAAGCTCATAAAACAGTTTTTTCAAAGTAATCAAAAATATTGGTAATAAAAAATAGAAATTCCTATTACTAAATATACTGCCAAACCTTACAATAATCTTGAATGTTATCAACAACATTATACCATAAAATAAATAATCCAAATTTTATAGATATTATATAATGTGCTTAATATTACATTATTCACTTAAACATGTGAATTAGAATGATATAAAGTAACATCTTTTATTTTTTGAAAAATAAAATAAGTCATTGAACAGTAGTTTTAAATGAAGATTTATAACATGGAATGGATGTTGTAAGATTCACTATCACTGATGATAATCTAGCTAGATGGCTAATGCATCTTCCTCTTTGCTTTCTTTCATTCCGATTATTGGAATTATTATGATTTGTACTCTACTAAAACACAGTATATCTTTATTATTTACTCATCAATACATATATTCATGAGCATACAAATTGCATAACCAGTTGTGATTATTGATTATTTATTTAATCATCTAGAGACTAAAGCATTAGTGTTTATTAATGGTTTAAAAAAGAAAGCTCATAACCATTGACACATTCTTTATTAATAATAGTCTATTTCACTGATCAATTAGATGCTATAAATTAATAATTTTTAATAGATAAAATGTTTAAATATTTTAATATCTGGGAATATCTGTTCTATTTTCAACAATCAATGAGAATAATAAACTCTAAATGCTTTCTGCATTCAAAAGAGCATCTCTTCTAAATACAATCTTTTGGAATTATATACAGTATTTATTTATGGGTTCTATGGTTGAATTAATTGATGGACCAATCTATTATTAATACGGAATGTGGGAAAGTTATGAGCTTTCTTTACTGTAGCACTTCTAGTTTTATCACCAAGAGATTGCATTTAAAAGAGCTACCCTTTTGAAATCAGAAAGCATTTACAGTTTACTATCAAGATCACCATCTGTTAAGATTTGTTGGTAATTTTTCTAATATGAAAATGTAAGAGATATTTCTACATATAAAAATATTTACGCAATTACATCTATCAAAATTATTAATTTATTATAACTGATTATTGAAAAAGTCTATAATTGATAAGGAATGTGTGAAAGGTTATGAGATTTTATTCCCTAATAATTAATAAATATTGTAACGCTTTAGTCTCCATATAACACCAAGAGATTACTTTTAAAAGAGATACCCTTTTGGATGTAGGAAGCATTGACAGTTTATTATTTTTATTGATTATTATATTCTAAATTCTTTAGTAACAATTTTAATTACATAGTAATCTTTTTCAGCTTTAAATGAATTTCAAATTTTAATGTTACATAAATTTCCAAAAGCTGTGTATGGCCATATTGGCAACTTGCCTATTAATAATATTATCTTTATATTTATCTATTTAGATTGGCTCTTTAATTTTTCTCTTTTTATGAGTCCTTTCTTCCATTAATATTTTTATTTCATTAATATTAAATGTAAACTTATAATTATAAGTCTTTTCATGGTCAAAGAATACTGAAGCTGTATTAAATTGATTATTTACATTATTTTTAATCCGATTATATAATAATTGATGCTCCTTTAATCTTTTTTTCACAGAATATCTAGATTCACCAATATATAATTTATTACATCCTCCTAAAATCTGATAAATTATATTACTTCTTTGCATTTTAGAAATTATACTCTTAGAATTATTAATCAATCGATTAACATTCAGAGGATCACAAAATGAAATATTATACTTTTCTTTAAATATATTCTTAATTAATTTAGATTGCATTTTATTTATAAACGGCATAGATATCCATTTTTTATTATCTAAGGTAGCATTGCAAACCCTCTTACTATTATTAAATGAATTTACTGTACATAAAATTTGGTTTTTCCCACAACTCCATTATTTGTGCCCTTTCTACTTGCATGCAGTTACCTTCAATTAATAGATGCCTAATATTTTTATGCCTTTTCTACACAACTTGCAGACTAAATCACCCACATTTTCCCATTTATGTTTATATACCCTTGTTCCTAAAGATCCTGTTCAAGACTTAAACAGAAAACTACATTCATTGCTATTATAAATTAACTCACATCCAATATTCTATTTATTTCTATATATATTTAAACTGTTTTTACTCTCAATGTTAGTTTTCCACCTCTCCAATTTTCTATTCATTGTTAATGCATCTATTCTATCTCATTTATTGCAGCTATCAATTCTCCTAACACAATCATCCCACCTTTTGTATAAGTATACTGACATAAATTCTTTATCCAAATCTTCTGCATACCACCTTTCTTACTAAGCTTGTTGCCTGCCCATTACCAATAACCAATTAAAGAATATTTTGGTTATTCTATTATTATCCATAAATTGCAATCTACTAAACATTTTCATTTTGCTTTTTGCATCTCTCATATAAAAACTTGACCATCCCATTTCTTCTTGCAGTGCCTCCTTTGCCATCCACACATCTGCATCTAATGCATGTCTTCCGATGTCTCTTTGTACTTTTTCTAAGTAATCTAACACCCCTTTACTTACACATAACACATCATCACCATATGTTAATCCTGCTACTGCCATTTCCTTCCATACAATTCTAGCTAGAACATATTTATTATATGAAAACACTGTTAATTTCTTTATCACTCCCTTTCTTTTCTTTGCTTCATTTATAATTTTTTTTTCCATTCATCCAATAAATTTCTCTACTTAAGATGATCCCCAAATAGTTATAACTATTTACCACACTTAACTTTATATACCCCAATAAAAATTCTTTGACTTTTCTTTCTCCAGTTTTAATCTCATTACTTTTTTTTTTTTTTTTCACTAAATTTAATCATTATCTCTTTACCCATCCTTACACATGTCCTCAGCATAACTTTCCTATCTTACATTCTTTCTGTGCAAAAGAAGACATCATTGGCAAATAAAGACCCAATCATGTATATACTCCATTGACATCTATTAATGGTATCTCTATCCCTCTTCCTAGTCTTTCTATTGCTCTCTTCATTTCTCTCAAATACAACAAAAACAAAATAGGTAACATAGAGCATTCTTGCATTAGTCCCATCCCAGTTTTAACATTAACTGATTCTACACCCCTTAATTGATATGCATAATAATTATTTTCATATAATCTCTTAATCATATCCCCTAAAGCTCCATACATTTCTAAATTTATTAAAACTTACTCATAATCTATTTCTATTTATTCTATTATATGCTGTCTCTATATCTATAAAAACCATACATAACTGACTACCTACTTGTATTTCTACTCATATCTATAATCTGCTGTAATTACAAATAAACTCTTTCCTATATGCCTATATGATTGAAAACCTCTTTTCATTTCTCCCACTGTATTATTTTACCATCCATTTTGCAAACCTTTCAGCCACTATATATGCAAAAACTTTATATAACATTGATGGTACCACTATAGGTTTATAATTACTTAACTTTCTATGATCCATAGCCTTTTTTAAAATAATATCCATATACTTGTATTACTCCAACTATACAGAAAATTAAAACAAGTTATTAGGTTTAATTTTGCCCTATGTTCTAAATTCATTACCATCTCTACTGTCTATCCATCTAAATCACTTGCCTTTCCACTTTTCAATTTCTTCCCTGCCTCATTCAGTTCATTTTATATAAACCTAATATTTCCATTACTATATGCTTTTATGTTTGTTATCATTCTGTTCTTTACATCTAGCATCTTTTTATATCCATTATATACTTATTTAGGACTGTTTCTAATTTTTATTTAGAGCTACTCTCTATTCCCTCATCATCTACTAATACTATTTTTCTCTCTCTTACATTCCTTCTTTTAAAATATTTCCAAATTTTATTTACTCCCATCTCTTCCCCTTTTATTTCTATCCTCCAACAATTTATTATTTAATTTTTTTTGCTTTATATAATTATCTATTTTGACCATCTTCTTTTTTTCTAAATACTCTTCCCATTTAGCATTAACATCTTTTTCACTTTACTTGATCTTAATAGCACATTTATATTCTCTGCATGCTTTCCCCTCTCTTTAACACTTTTACAAATTTTCACTTTTCTAATACTTTTATTTTTACCATATAATACTAAATCTTCAATGCACTTCACTACTGTTACACAATGCTTTGTTTACCACCCTCTTTTACAGTTTACAGTTTCGATTGCTAAATTTGAATTTTGTAATTAGGAGATATAAAGTTCTGAAGAAGATTGCTGGGGCAAACGAAACTGTAAACTGTAAAAATGGGTGGTAAATAAAGCATTGTGTAACAGCAGTAAAGTGTATGGATGATTTAGTAATATATGGTATACATTTGGCAATACAATAAGAAAGAGTAATTATTATACTTTTAAGGTTTTGAATATTCTCACCTAAAACCTTATTTACCATTTTTTTCTACTTCCCATACCAGTCCTTATATTAATCTCCAACCAACTTTTCCATAGTTTCTTCAACTTTTATTTTCATTCTTCAAATTTATTCTTATCATTCATTCTCCATCCACATCTTTCACTATCAGTTTTGCTTTTATTATTTTCCATCACATTACTAACCATTTCTATTATTATGAAATTATGATCGCTATTACATACTATCTCTTAATTATCAAACACTTTAATTTTTCATGCTTTATTTATTCCCTCTTTCTCTACTAAAGCATAATCTATTGTGTGAAATATATTATTTCTAGACTATGTGTATTGTCCCTAATAAATATTTAACAAATTTCCAAACTCAAAATCTGTCAATTCTTGTTATCTACATCATCAATTTCATCAATATTCCCTTTTATATCCACTATAACCATTATTCTCTTCCCCTTTTGTTAAAACTCTGTATATTCTTAACTAGGAATTCATATATGCTACTTTTCAACTCCATTATAGTTTGACTATCTCCAGTGGCTATATAATTATAGCCACCGACTATACTTGTCTTCTTAACCCCAAACCATAAATGTTCTTGAAATTTAACAATATTTAAATATTTTTTGACATTACTCCTATACCATCATTTTTCTTTTTTTTTATTTATATCCTGCCATATCAAGTCTTCTAATCTTCTTTTTTTAGATATGTTTCCACTAATTTTAATATCTCAAACTTTATTTTTAACTGCTTTGTTTAATTCCAGCCATTTTTCTGTTCTTCTACCATCTTACATATTCAAATATTCAATTTTAACAACTTCTTTTCTCCTAACTACTCTTTTATAAATACTTTTGAATCTTTCCTTTCAAGTACATTAGATTTATAAATAACTTGCTAACCATTAACTTTATAGACCCATTCCCTCTTCACATTTACATATATATCCAAAGCACCTTGTCTTTGTTTTTTTTTTTTTTGCATCTCATCCATTCTTCTTTCTGATATCACTGCACTTTAAAACCCCACCCAGCTTTATAAGTTTTCCAAGCTATATTCTTTATAAAGCAAACACCCTAAAATTTTATTTCCTTGTTTTGCAAAATTCAATCTATCTTTACTTTATATCTTCCCCTTACTAATAAAAAAATCACTCACATCCACAACCATAACATCATTTGCTCACAACAATTTTTTAAATTTCTCATTTATAGAACATGCCCTATCTAACATATATCCATTGCCAAATCTTGGTAATAATCCAACTATCCCTACTCTTCCTTTAATCTTATTCAAATTACTAATCAATTCTATATACTCATCCATCACTCTCTTCAAAGGCTCTGACAAATTATTTGTCCCTACCATAATATACACATCTCTACTCATTGTTTTTTTACCTTATCTGTAACATCCCTAATTCTAGCTCTAGGCAGACATATTCATACATACCTGTTTCCATTTTCCCTTGTAATTATATCACCACTTTCTCTAATTAGTGAATCTCCTATCAATACTGTCTCATTGTTTACTTTCCCTATTTCATCCATAATGTTCTCTTCCACCTTTTTGACTTCCTTATCTACTTTTTTATTATTGCTATTCAATAATTCCTTTAACTGCTCACACTTCATTTCTAATGATTTTAATTTTTCTTCTACATCCTTTACCTCTTCCTCTATCTTATTTATTCTTTGGATAACTATCTACATTACACTACTTATTTTTCCACCCATATCTTTTGTCCACTAAAAATATATTCTACTCTATCTTCCTCAATTATTTTGTTCCATTTATTTTGATTTTCACTTTAAACTATCTACACTTAGAAATGACTTTTTTAACTCTTTAATCATATTTACACCATGCCTATATAAACCATAAATCTGTTATATTCTTCCTAGTCTTATTTAAGCATTTCAAATGACAAACCTCATCACATATGTTACACTTTACCACAGCATGATAATTTCTTTCTGTCCATTATATATGCATTGTGGAATACAAATACAATCCATATTTCTTATTTTCAAGTCCCCTACTTTATAGATAATTTTATGTTTTCTCTCCTACTCTTCAGGCTCCTTTATACAAAGGAGAAAAACTTTACTTTCTTCCAATGGTGATTGATAAACATGTGTTCTCCAACCTAATCTCAAAACATTATCTTCTTTCTCAAATAAATCACATTCTTTCTTAAATTAAAAAAATTCTTTAGTAACAAAATTTCTAAAAAAAACAACTAATCTTATTTACAATGTAGTTATAAAGCCTTTTTACCTTAAAACCACCACCACCACAACAAAAAATATCTTTATACTTAAAATGGTGTAATAAAACACTTTCCAAACATTATCAATATTGTTCATGAACTTTCCAATTCCAATTAAAACTATTTCTCTTGACCCTAATTTATTCTCCACATCCATGAAGCAAGCATACAATTTTCATAGTAATCAATTTCTTGAAAATAATTGCAAAAAATATATAAATTTTAAACTTATCTTGCAGAGCAAAATAGCCATGTTAGCACAGTAAATCAGTCAAGTCTATTCCCAGCTTATAGCATGACACCTTCTTGAGTGGCAGTTTACAGTTAAAATTTAATTAACTTCTTTTGGCCTAAACAAAATAATCTTACATTTTTTATCTTTCTTATTTCTTTTTGAAACTTCACTTTTCACATAATTTAGCCTGATCCTCATTCAATATCCTACATTCAAAAAGGAAATATTCTACATATATTCTCTTTAATTATCACACAAACTATATGTAATTTTCAAATCTTATTCCATATTTTACTTTTTCTATCTGGAATTTAAGCTTCTGCTTTTGTGCTGAATAACAATAAACTCTTTTTTAACATTATCAGACATTCTTTTATATTTTATAAAACTGGAATTCAATCGAACTTAATTATCCACTTTTTCATAGCTCATAATTAGGTATTTGCAAAATATTATCTACTCATTATTTCACTTTTTATTTAAACCTTTGAATTAATTTATCTATCTATTAACTTTGCATATGTGTTTAATATTTTCTCCTCATAATATAAAATACCATTTTAACTAATATATTTTCATGTATATATTATAAACTTTTAGACATATAATATTTATTTTTCATATTAAAAATAAATCTACTCTAATTCAAATTTAATTGTCTCATTTGTTCAATCAACCATTCATAATGCATATCGAGCTACTTTTTATATTATATCTAAAATATGTTTTGAGTTTCTTCGCTAATATAAAGCACATCATTTTTAAATATTAAATTTGGCAACATTATCTCTTTCCTAATTACTTTGTATATGTCACATTTGTTAAATGAGAAATATGATAGTCTTTTATCAATTCTGTTCTATTTTTTTTGCTTTTATTTTTAAATCTAATTTCCAATTATATGTATATTTCCTTTCTCATTTAACAATGCAACCTAATGCTGATGTGATATGATGTAAACTTGCATTTCATTAAATGATGGCACTTTCTGTATATAGGCTATATATCCAGTCAGACACCCTGTCTGCCAAGTTAATCGTTTCACCCTCAAAATCATTAGTATAATAAATTTATATACTTTTTGCTTCTCATATATCCAATTATTTTTCTAGAAGTGATTTATTTTTTCTCTTATCCCATTTAAACAATTTGTTTTCTTTATTACATTATTTTATTTTTATTTCTTTCAATTTTATGAAGACCGCTTTTCCCATTATTTTTCCATATATTACCATCTTTTTTCAATATTTTATACTCTGAAAATAAGCATTCAGCAATCTTTTTTCCATCTTCACATAAACTCTTTTTTATTCCATTTTTGTTCTTTTGCTGGTATTTAAATCTCATGTTATTGCAGCATAAATATAGTTCCAATTGACGTCATTATATATTTTCATATTTTTTATAATTTTTATTAATATATAATTTCAAAGCATTATTTATTCATATCTGTTTTCACATCACTTCTTTTTTTTGCTTATCTATTCTTTTTTTCCACTGTCATTAATATATACCAGTAATATACTCTCTACACATTTATTTCATTTTTTATAAAAAAAAAATGTTGTCCTTTATATATAATCTAATTAAATACTATTTTTAGTAAAATATTTTCATTTATATATTATAATTTTTAAACTAATATATAAAATGCGCTAACACGCACAAGCACACAAAGCTAAAAAGCACTGGTGGACACTGCTTATAGTTCAGTTTTTGCACAGCACCGCACTTCAGCTGGTCACGATTGCCAACCTGGAAATCCAGTAGTAGTTTGCAGAGAGCGACACGATCTTAAAAGGAAGATAAAAGAGGCTTACTTTATCTCTAGAGATGGCGACGCCATAAATAGAAAAGACTCTTGCTACAAAATATCCAAAAAATGGAATGCGTAATAATTTCATTTGCATAAATTTACACCACTCCTAATCAATTTCTTATATTTTTACAAAACGGCTATAAATATGAGGACTTTGACCCTTGAAAACGCTTAGCTATTTGATTAAATATATATATATATTAAAATAAAAATAATATATACTTTTCTTTATTTGTTTTTAGCTTTGTGTGCTTGTGCGTGTTAGCGCATTTTATATATTTTGATTTAGAACAATTAGCCACAACGTGTAAACTATTTGCTTATTTCAATTTTTTAAACTGAAAATTTACTTTTAATTGCCCTCATTAAAAATAAAATACACATCTTGCTATCCACAATTTCTCATTTAATGCATGCCTATCTTTTATAATTTGGACTCTATCTAATTTTTTTTATTCATTCCTTGGTCACTATAAAACATATCATTTCCAAATACTTGTTTTCAAATAATTCTATATGCTTTATATTTATTACATGGAAATATTCAGATTTTCAATCAATCTCATTCTATTTTTTTTGCGTTTCTTATCTATTACTAATTCTCAACTATCTCTATAATTTCTTTTTCTATTTGAAGATGTAGATTCATAACTATATCTCTTCAGCTTTTCCATTAAATTATCTCATCTATTTTATCTTACATTTACCCTTTCCATTAAATACTAGAATCACATTTTCTCCACTTAATTTAATATTTATACATATTCTAATTTTTTTCATAATTTTTAAATACTAATTCTATATTTATTTCATTATTTACAAAATATTATTTACCATCCTCAAAAATGAGAGTTACTATATTTTGTATTTGTTTGGTTTCAGTTTCACAAACCCTCATTCTTATATTTATTTATTTTTCTCAACCCCCAATGCTATTAGAAACAAAATAAATATAAATATAATAATGAACATACTTGACTTAATCCAGTATTATGTATAACTTCCATTGATACTTTATCACCCAATTAGTATTTATAAAAAATACTTTTATAAAGATGCATATTATTCTTAATAACATTAATCTAGTTCTATATTTTCAAGACTTCACCACAAACTCTAACTGTCATCTTTAATACATTTTTTCTATATCTAAAAATGGAATAAGTAATTGTTTATTTTTTTTATAAGACATTTCAATCAACTGAAATGCAATCAATAAATTATTTACTACTCTACTTTCAAACAAATTCTATTCAGAATATTTCCCCACAATTTTATTCCCTTCTCTTCAGATGATCTCATCCCTTTCCATTAATATATGAGTAAATATCTTATAAATTGGGAAGATTATTATTACTAGTTTAGAGATTTTAAAATGTTTTCTCATTCTTTTATTTAATAATCAAATTCTTACACTATCTTTTATTCATCCAAAATCTTTTTGTCAATTATGATTTTATTAAACGATCATCAAAAATGGAAAAAGTTTAATCCATAATTCTGCTTTTACATATATTTAAATAAATAATCTGATATCATATAAAATATCATTATGTAAGAATAATAATATATATTTAACAACAGTAATAATACACATCAAAGCTCTGTTCAGCAAATGATTAAATTTTGCCCTTTTTAATGTATTGGAACTATTTTATAATTACAATCAAATATGTAGCAATGTCTCTCTCTTTTATATAAAATTAATGATAACCTATTATATTAATAATACAATATGTACAAAGCAAAAAAAAATCTGTATAAATATATATTATATAATTTTCAAGTCATTTACCATTAGTCAATTATTAGTTAAATTAATTGATGTTTCATATATATTCATTTTGTTATAGTTAATGTAATTGGTTTCATAATATTTTTTTCCTATTAAGTTCTTTAATATAGTTTAAAGATTTTATATCTTTTACACAATCTATTTTATGTCCATATTTTAAATAATGGATATATAAGACATATTTATTATCACCTCTATTAGTTGCATTATGTTTTTTGTTCTTTCATCTAACTGTTTTCTTATAATATGGTTTACTATGGACATACAGGGAAATATTTAGATGAAAAAGCCAAAGAACAAAATAATACAAATAATAGACGAGATGATAAATCTGCCTTATATATTCATTATTTAAAATAAGGACATAAAATAGATTGTGCAAAAAATATAAAACCTTTAAACTATATTATAGAATCTAATAGAAGGAAGATATATGAAACCAATTACATTAATCACAACAAAAATAATTGTATGATCATATATAATACATCGATTAATTTAATGAATAATTGACTAATGATAAATGAATAAAAAAGTACATAGTAAGCATTTATACATGCATTTTTCCTGTCTTGTATATATTGTATTAATATAGGTTGTAGTTAAATTTATGTAAATAATATAGATATTGCTATGTATGCATTATAGATTGTAATTATAAAATAATTCCAACACACTGAAAAGGGCAAAAATTAATATTTGCCAAAAATGTTTCTATGTATATTATTATTGTGCTTAGCTTCAAATAAATTGTTTCATATTTCAAACCCAAACTTGTTTAGCTATTAAATGTTTTAGCATTTGCTTATTCATTATATTATTGTTATTATATACATTATTGCATTACAATTTTTACCTAACTTTTTACTGTTTATCTAGTCATTTTGCTTTTTCTTTTTTCAATGTAGTTTTATTTTATTCAATTCCATATCTTAATTCTATCCATCTTCTCATAAATTAAACTCTCTAATAATTCACAGTCATTTGGCAGCTCTCTTTCATTCTAAGTTTTTATTATGAATTCGTTGTCATTTTTTATTTCTTTCATATTCTCACTTTCTCTTCCCTCTGCATTTAATAATAAAAAATATTTTCTTTCTATTTTTTTTAAAATATATTTTTACATTTTTTTACAACTTTTTCTTCCAGTTCTGCTAATTTTTGCATTAACTTTTTATTAATTTCACTATTTTTCCAACCTATCTTTTACTTTCTCTTAGGTATATTCTTCTTAATAGCTTTTTTATAATTTTTGTGGACCTTTATTCTTTCATTTACACTTTCTAAGTTTTCCTCTCTTTATTTTCCTTTATTAATTCTGTTAGTTTTAAAAAAATATTCACCTGAAATGTTTTTTTTTATATTATAACCATCCACATTTTATAACTTCATCATATTGTATATTATTCTTTCCAATATATTTTTTCATCTCTATAATTTAATCACATCACTTATTTTCCATCCATCCTTATTTATTTAAAATAAATTTTATTACTTAACTTTTCAAATATCTTTAATTCACCAATAATAAAGTTATGATTACTACTTTATTCTTTTCCCAATAATTAAACAATTTAATTAATTTTATCATCTCTAATTTCCTTTTATTGCAATCAACGTATATAAATTAGAATAATAAAATTCTATCTACTGAGTTTGTTGTGAAATAAAAATTAATTAATGTATGTAATATTCGATTTTAGAATCGTAAATTATGTTAATTTGAGATTCATAGGAATAGTTTCAGGAAAATTCTCTTTATTAGCCATCAAGTGTTTAAACATTATTAATTTCAGATAAGAATATGTTGCTATTTTATATTATTTCTATTAGATTTTATCTTGTTTTATTTAAATCTATGAAAGATTAGAAAGTGTACAAACAATTAGATTGACTTCAGTAATAAGCAATGATTTAAATTTATCAGAATCAACAGCTCTATCTCATATAAGTTAAACAGCTTCATCTTAAAGAAAGATGAGAAAAACAACACAAAATAATGAAAAAAAAAAAACTAAAAAAAATGGAATACAATGAGAAAATAAGATTTTATAAAAAGCAAGTAAAATCCATAATGACATCATCTTTCACAACCTCAGACTTGTTTATACTTTCAAGCTAGTTGCAATATCTTTCAACATCTTCAAATTTCATTTTTTATGTAGAGCCTTTGGTCATACATATATCACTTTACATTTATTGTATTATATGTAATATTGGATATTTGATAATTATTTACGAATGTATTCACTTTTAAAAATCAACTATATTACATTCTTATGTTTGTTAATAATTCATATCTGTAGAAATAGTTTTTTTATCTCTGATGTTCCATATTTAAAAAAAAAATATTCATATGAAAATATAATACTAATTTTGTTTGATACTTGGTATATTTTAAACATTCATATTGCTTATTTTCATTCTTTAGTTGATATTGCTAAAATAATTTGTTTATAGCTTTAATCAAATAAAACAATTAGTATTTTGTATGCAAAATGATTTAAAAAATAAATGTTGATGACTAGTTATGGTTTGGATATATTTCTAACTGAGAGTTATAGTAGCAACTAGGTCTTTGATACATCTTTCTTAAGTCTACTGTAGTGTAATATTTCTATGTCAAATGTGAATGCATATACTAACAGTTATTGAATTTTAATTTTATGCTAAACTATTCTATTTCATCTCAAGTATGCAACATTTTCAAGAAAATAGTTCCATTTAATTGACTAAATTGTTTTTTTTTTTATCTTATTTCTTTCAGAATCAACTCAGAAATATTTGATATTACTGTTTCACCATTACTTAGGACAACTTTTCTATTTACTAGAGATTGCTGATAATTTCAAATTTCTGGATTTAGGTAAATTACATTTATATTTGAGAGCACATTAACAAAAGAGTGTTTTTTTCATATATAGTACCAGATATCAAGAAAGCCTAATATTAATTTTCAGAATTTCTCTTTGATTAAAATAAATTCTAGAACCATTAGATTGACATTAGAAGAAAGACTGCAATAAAATAAAAAAAATGCTTAAAACAGCCCAAAAATCAATTTTTGAAAAAAATATTTACTTTCAATCGAGAATGAGCAAGGATTCTTTGGCTTTACCAGCTAGTTGCTTTCTTCTCAATTAATAACTAAGGGCAAATATAAATATTTTTTACTATCTGTACAGTTAATAATGACATAAAAGTAATAACATTGTAAAAAAAAAAACTTAATATTCCAAGAACTTTATTAAATTTATATAATCTATTAATTAATACATATAAAGAATTTAATACACTAGTTTAGACATAAAAAATAAAATAAATTAATTATGTACTAACAGTTTATATACTGTATATATAAAAATCATTATCTCTAAAGGCAGAAAAAAATAAAAAAAATAAATAAATAAAACTAACAATTCCAATACAATGTTACTTTAGTTATTATCAAGTTTAAAATCAAATGAAAAATTAATTATAAATTTCAGGAAAAAAAAAAAAAATTTAAAATTTAAAATTATTTTCTAAAAAAAAATATCTTAATTAATATAGACAGAAGCATTGATATATATTTTATATAAAAAATCAAATTGTTGAAAGGAGCATTTACTATTAATTTTTTTAGCATTAATTCAAAATTTTATGACAGAATAAAAATATATTATCCATAAAACAACAAACATTTTTTCCCCGACAAATTTACAACAAAAATGAATATAACAGAATAGTGTGGGTTGTTGCTAGTTTACTGAAAGCATTACATTTTATTATATGTTGTTAAGATATATATAGAGAATTTATAATATTTTAATTTTTTTTTAAAAGTAGGTTGAAAAAAGATAAAGTAGCCTTTAAAGTAGTGCCCTAGGAGGTATAATTTCCACCCCTTACTATTTAAATGTTTAATTAAGGGAAAAACATTCAATATTAATTAAGCAACCCAATTTGTAGTTGTAAATATTTTTAGTGTTTTTAATATTTGTGTTATCTTTTAATTAGAGTAAATATAAAAATGATTACTAACGAATATTAGGTTGCTCATGGGTTGGCTTTCTGAAATAAAAATTCTAAGACTTCTGATATGAAAAATGTCCAACTTTTTTATTCACATAGATTTAAACTTCAGGTAGAAACAGAAAAAAAAAACGATGAGATAAATATAGTTATAAACACCAAAATTTACTAAATTAATTATTGCATATACTTACTTATTGAATTCATGTATATCAACTATATAATTGTAATATGATGAAGACTCATTACTGGTCAGATAAATATCTCCCAAAGATGTTAACTCATAAATTATGTTCCAATTATTTAAATGTAAGGGTAGAGAAAAAGAAAATAAAAATAGATTAAAACACAAACTATGCTTCCATTAGTGAAGCTGCAAGCTTATTGTTATAGTTTGTATTGTGCATAAAATATGTTTCATTGATATCATGTAAAAAATCAATTTTTGATGTAGTATTGTAGGCTATTTTGTTTTGTTTTTACAAAGATTTTTATGCATCATGAATTTCAGATAATGAATTCTAGATATCAATAGATTCATATTTAGTGGATAATAAAATGATTTTCAGATATAAATGAACTATTATTAAAAAATAATCATTACCCAATTAAGAGTATTTTTGCTGACTTCTAGAATATGATGTTGCTTTATAATAAAACAGTGTTTGTAATGTGAAAAATCTTTCATGACCACTCTTTTATCATATTCACTATTTCATTTTTAGTATGTTACTATTTTTAATCATTACGTTAGTGTATCTGATTGCAATGAGTCCTTCATGTCATTAATTATCTCATGGCATTATCTATGTTATATTTTTTTAATTGTGTGTTTATGCATTCATAAATTTGCTTTTAATTCTATATACAAATTTTTATTTTATTCTATTTTTTGTATACAAATATGTTTGAAAATATAAAATACTGCGAAGTCCTCCCCATTAATTATGTGAATATATTTTGATTGACAATTGACTTTAAAAGAATGAGCTAATTGGTTAGAACATCACCTTAAATCCAGTATTCCTGAATCTAAAGGTATCAGAAATTAACTCCCATGATAACATTCCTACTAGTTATACCAGAAACATTAAAAAAAAAGAATAATAATACCATTTAAAGCATTCTGTTATATTTACTAAGCTATAAACCTTAAGAGTATGCACATGAAAATGTGAAGATATGGACCTCTACAGGTCTTAACCGCAAACTTATGCTTTGGAAGAAAAGAGGGAAACCCAAGGGGAACCCTTCCTTACTTCAACCTATTTTTTATATAAATAGGTGAAGCTGAAGTGGTTATATCTGTAAGCATGAAGCTATTCAATACTTCACTGATTGAGTCCACAGTTCCATTCACGAAATCTTTCGATTTACAACATATGTGCTATTACTGACAGCTGGAACTAAATGAAAAATTTAAATAAAGTTTAAATTTTCTGAAAAAAAAATACTTAGCAATTCATACTAGCTGATGGAAATAGTCCAACATATAATTACAATCAATAAGACAGTTTAATATTCTGTGAATTTTTACTACCTGATTTTGCATGAGACAGCAAAATAACGAGTCAATTGGAACTACATTTAAGATCATTCTTTTATTCATCAAATGATTGCATATATAAAAAACTATACATTCATCTTACTGTCCCCACAATTAATGAAAAAATAGAAAAATATGATTTAAAAAGCACCTGCATTATAAAACTTGAAGAGATTTATATGCCTGAATAATTTTGTTTTAGGTAAAAAAATTGTTGTAATTTTACTAATAGTAATAGTAAAAAGTAGAAAATCTACTTTTTTTCTAAATATGTTTAAATAGAGCAAAAATCTTTGTTTGATGTGAATTCTTCAGGACAATTCTCTTAGCTAAATGTTTCAAAAGGTTATGATTACTGTAACAACTCTTAGTAAGATCATTATGTAAAAAATTTCATAGAATAGATTGCTATAAATTTTTTGGAAAAATAATTTATTGAGCAAAAGAACAACATGGATTTCATTTGATTTTGCATTCTTGATAATTTATATATATATATATATATATATATATATATATATATATATATATATATATATATATATATATATATATATATATATATATATATATATATATATAAATATATATATTATAAGTATATTGTCTGTACTAAAGTTAATGTAATTATAAGGGATTTGAACTCAGATTTCAAGCTTCTTACATCTATCCAATATATTATCTGTAAAAGATCCCCATGATTTCAATAAGTAAGTGGTCATGAGTATAAGTTATAAAAGCTGGAGCTTGAAAGCCTTAATTCAGGTCCCTTATAATTATATATATATATATATATATATATATATATATATATATATATATATATGTATATAATGTCTTGGATATATATATCCAAGACATTAATTATACAACGCTGCAGAGAAAAAAAGTTTATTAAAAACTCATAGGAATTGGCTAATAAATATTTAAAATACCATAAGCTATGCGTATGTGCACAAATATACATATTATTTGAGAAATAAAAAAAAATTAAATTGCTTAAAGATTACCAAATTCTCCATACAGTAGTGTTATGAAGTGCAAGCTTTCATAATTAATGGGTTCTGGGAGATTTATGCATAATTCTCTGTCTAATACCTTCTCATTCAACATCTCCAGACTAATTTCCAGCTTGTGGTTTTCAACACTGAGGAGCCTTGGATTTAAGATGAAATATGCAAGCTATAAATGAGTCTGGGGATATTAGAAAAGATGTTAGATGTGAATGATAGAGTGTTAGAAAATATGAAAGAATATAGTAATGGGAATATTAGCTTTTCAGAAAATGAACTAAATGAGGTAGCGAAGAAATTGAAAAGTGGGAAGGCAAGAGGTTTAGATGGATGGGCAGCAGAGATGGTAATGAATTTAGGATATAGGGCAAAAGTAAAGTTATTATCCTGTTTTAATAAAATGGCACAGAATAGAGTTTTCCCAAGTAGTTGGAGTAATACAAGAGTAAGGTTATTATTTAAAGGAAAGGGTAAGGATTATAGAAAGTTGAATAATTATAGACCGATAGCAGTAACATCAGTTTTATATAAAGTTTTCTCATATATGGTGTCTAGTAAAGTTATAAAATGGATGGAAGGGAATAATGTAGTGGGGTAAATGCAAGGAGGTTTTAGATAAGATAGGCATATAGGAGATAGTTTATTTGTAGTTACACAACTTATGGATATGAGTAGGAATGCAGGTAAACAGTTATATATAAGTTTTATAGATATAGAGAAGGCATATGATAGAGTAAATAGAAATAGATTGTGGATAAATTTAGCAAATTCGGGAATGGATGAAGCTTTAATAGATATTATTAAGAAATTATATGAAAATAATTATTATATATATCAATTAGAGAATATAGAATCAATTAAAGTTAAAAATGGTGTGGGACTAAGGCAAGGATGCCCTATGTCACATATTTTGTTTGTGTTGTATTTGAGTAAAATAGAAAGAGCAATAGAAAGATTAGGAAGAGGGATAGAGATACCATTAATAGGTAGTAAGGAAGTATATATTTTGTCAGGTCTTTTTTTTGTGGATGATATATTTTTGTGTGCAGAAAAAAGAGAAGATATGGAAGTTATGTTGAGGACATGTGCAAGGGTGGGTAAAGAGGTGGGGATTAAATTTAGTGAAGAAAAATCAAATATAATGATGGTTAATACTGAGGAAAGAGAAGATGTAGAATTTTTTATTGGGAGATATTAAGTTAAGTGTGGTGAATAGATATGGTTATTTGGGAATTATTTTAAGTAATCAGAAAAATTATTTGGATGAATGGGAGAAAAAATTGATAAATAAAGCAAAGAAAAGAAAAGGATTGATAAAGAAATTAACAATTTTTTCATATAATAAATATAATGTAGCTAGAATTATATGGAAAGGAGTTGCAGTAGCAGGGTTAACATATGGTAATGATGCATTATATGTTAGTGAAAAGATATTAGATTATTTAGAAAAAGCTCAAAGGGAAGTAGGAAGACATGCATTGGATGCAGAAGTATGGACAGCAAGAGAGGCTATTCAAGGAGAAATGGGATGGTCAAGTTTTCATATGAGAGATGCAAAAAGTAAAATGAAAATGTTGGGTAGATTGCAGTTTATGGATAATAAAAGAATAGCTAAAATAGTATTTAATTGGGTTATGAGTAAAGGGCAGGTAATAAGATGGGTGAAAAAGGTAGTGCAGTATGCAAAAGATTTTGATAAAGAATTTATATCAGTATATTTGTACAAAAGATGGGATGATTGTGTTAAGAAGATTATTGAGTGTTATAGTAGTAAGAAATGGGATAAAAGAATAAATTTATTAATAAAGACTAGGGAGTTAGAGAGATGGAGAAATAGTATGGAGAGTAAAAAGAGTTTATATATATATAGAAATAAACAGAATATTAGGTGTGAGTTAATATATGATAATAGTAAGGAAAGTAGTTTATTGTTTAAGGCTCGAACGGGATCTTTAGCTACAAAAGAATATACATGTAAATGGAAAAATATGGGTGATTTATTTTGTAAATTATGTAAGGAAGAAATTGAAAATATTAGGCATTTGTTAATTGAATGTAAATGTTTGAAAACAGAAAGGGTACATATAATAAAGTTGTGGAAAAATAAATATGAAAAGAGTGATTATACAGAAAGTGAATTATTGGTTTTTATGCTGGGTTTGGGAAAAGATAAGGGGGATTTAGATATAAAGGTTATAGAGTTGACAAAGATTATGTTGTGGAAATGGGATAGAGCAGATTATGGGTAAATTTAGATTGGGGAATGTAAAATAAAGTGGCTAACAGGTTTATCTGGGCATAATTGCTGAGATATTCTTGACTTCGTTTAAGCAGAAGCCATAATACATCACATCACATCTTATTAATAACATGTGAAAGCATATGGAATGGTGATCATGTGATGTTTTGATGAATTTACTACCTAAAGGTTAAGAGAAAAATTAATTTATGCATATTATTAATTATTTAATTTAAAAAACTGAATGATAAATTATATTGTAAAGGAAGAAGGAAAAATACCTTTGATATACCAAAGAATTTTGAATTGCTAGTTTATAGAAATCCAAATAATTTTGAAGTATTTTCATTTGCTATTTTAAATTTAGTTTTGGATAAAATCTCCTACAATTTTATAGAAAATATGATGGTGGATTCGAAAATAATATTAAAATTTGAAATTAATAGAAATAGCTAATTTATTGAACTATAATTAAAACATGACAATGGATTTTTTATCTTCCTATGTTGCAAAATATAAATGGATAGAGAAAGGAAAAACTTTTTTTCTCTTCTTTTATATCACACTATAATGTATGTAAAATTTGTATCCACAAAATGTTTTGGAGAGAGTAAGAAGAGTGTTTTTTAAAAAATATATTGTTGTAATGACACAAATGTCATAAGCTAGTAACATATATGTTGTTTGAACAACATCAAAAAGATATAAATAGGTCTGAAACAAAAAAACTAGGCATTCTAATTTTTATTCTAATTTCGGGAATCCAGCATTTCATTTCATAGTGGTTTGAATATCATCTACTTTTGAAGCAGTGTTGCAATGATCCATGCCAAAGAAAGAAACAATTGCTGGCTAAAAATTTTACCACTGATAACTTGGAGAGCCATATTTTTGCTGCTTGTTTTTTTAAAGTATTTTTCAATTCACATTATAATAGCTAATATGATGATTTTATCTAACAGAAGACATTCTACAATGGGATTGCTAAGCATAAAAACACACCAATAAAAAGGCCTGAAAAATGCAGTCAGGTTCAAAAACTAATGCTGAAATTGGCAAAACCAGCCTTTGCAATACCTCTACAGAAAGAAAGAAATGAACAGTGCTGCATAAATTACTTAAGACCTACTGATATTTTATATCATTTAATGTCAGCAGGGCTGCTGTATTTATACTATTAAATCACTAGACTTCAATGAGGAGAACTACCATTGCCCCAGGAAACTAAAGAACACAATAATAAAATATTAAAGAAATAATATCTACAAAAACCATGGTTTGTGACTATTCCAATATTTAATGTGGTAAAATGTTATCATTATAAATACTATAAGGCCTTATTCATCAACTTAAATTTACAATATCTTTTAATACTATATTCTGTATATGAATATATACTGCAACAGTTTTATTTATTCATTATTAATAAATTGTTAGATTTTTTTTATTAGTCCATTTAGTATGTGTTTGTAACTCTATGCAAATATATTATTTTTACAAACATATACTAATTAATATCTTCAGCCTTAAGAAATCATGCAATTCACTTAGGGATGTGCAGGATGGAACTAATAATTGATGGTGATTATATCTTTGAAAGTTTTCTTAAAGTAAACTTTCTTTTTAGAAAGTTTGGTACTTTTGAGTTTCATTTTTATTGAAACTGTAAAAAAATAAAATAGTTTTAGGAATACTTATGCTTTTAAATTATAAATCATCACCAATACATTTTATTAATATTATATAATTGAGAGGAATCATTTTTTTATTTGAATTTTATATGAACCAAAATGTAATACACATTGCAACCATTATACATCTTTGATTCTTGATTCAAACCCATCTACTGTGTATTGTGGAACACTTATTAAGTTCCATTACAATATATATATATATATATATATATATATATATATATATATATATATATATATATATATATATAATTGAATATTTATAAATACAATAATCAGATATATTTTAAAAACTTTATCTACTTAGTAGTGCTTTCAACAATCCTTGTAGTCTTTATCAACTAATACTTTGAAAGCTAACATTCCCACAATTCCATGATCTTAATGTTTGCTGCCTGCCTGTTATTTAAGTCATTTTTGTATTTGTATATTAGTATAGCTTTTTTTTTTCTTTTGATACTTTTTTTTCAATTTGCAACATTTTAACATTGCTGTAATTGAAGTTACAACCATAAATATATGAAATATTGTGGTCATGAAAAACAGATGCTGAAACATTATTATCGACTTTGCAATTTCAATTTGATTTCTGAACTCTTTTTAACAACAGTAGATGCTCTTTAGTTCTTTTTTCCAACATACATCTCAATTCACCTATATATCCACTACCACATCTATATATCCATTTATAAATAATAAAATTTTTAGTTATAAATGAGGTTCTATCTTTAGAATTATTTATTCATTTGTTTAATGTAGGAGGTGTGTAAAATATAAAATCTTCCTTATAAAATTTGCTTAAACATTTGAAATCTATGGTACTGATATATTATCACAAAATTTTTATTCTTATATCTTGAATTAAAATCTTTAATAACATTATATATATGATTATAGTTGTAATCAACATTTAACAATTCATTCACATATATTTCAATATTTTTGCCTTTATCTGATAGATATTTGTAAAGACTATTATTTTTAAATATGAAAGTCTTCAAACCTGCCATTTTATGTGGCATTGGCACTCTTGATTTATATGGAATATCACCTCTTTTTATTATTGGTTTAATGGTCACACAGTAATCCAGCATACATTGATTTCTAGTTATTTTAAAATCAAAAACTTAAACACACATTAAATGTTCAGCTGTTTTATCCATTTTCAGCCATTTAAATCATTTAATTCTTTGAACAACTTTTTAATTGTATTTGGCCTGCCACATACAAAATATCAACATATCGATAATATACAGTAATGCTTTTTGATAACTTTCCTTTTTTAGAATATTTTTTTCATATGTAGAAATTACAAATTACATATTTGAGCAACAGTAGATAAACCCATTGGCCAGCCATTACCCATTTTATAAAAATCGTTTTTAAAAACTGCATAAAGCTTAATCTTTCAGTTATAAATTTTATTATTTTTATGTTAACATTTTTTAAACTTAAAGCACTTGGAATAATTTCAATAGATGCTATTCAATCAATTGATCCATACATTTCACTTACATTTGGAGAACATATTACATCATTGACATCAATCATAACATTACATACTTTATTAACAAAATCAAATGAAGAACATATTGAATATTTACCAAAACCAAGAATTTCTTGTAGTAGTTTCTCAATTAAATGACACATTGCATAATAATTTGCCTTAACCCCCAATCAACTATTAAACATAATGATTCATTCTCTTTATGCAGTTTTATATTTGAAAAAAAATATGGGACATCTTGTAGCAGAAGGATAAATCTTATAGTAAATACTATTATTAATCACATTATTTTTAGCTTTTTTAGAAATGTTATTAATAAATTTAATACATAATTTTTTTATTTTTTATATTTATTTTATCAACTTTCATAAAATTAAGATTATTTATTTGAGTAATAACTTTTCTGTATAATCAGATTTTTAGTAATAAACATATTTTTAGTCCTTTATCTTCTTTTATACAAATTAAATTATCAGATGTAAATTTTTTAAACTTAGATATTTGTAAGTTCCAATCATAATTCATTTTATAATATTTTTTCCTTTCCTTTTTTTACTAAATCTTTATACACCTTTAAATCACATTTAATTATGCTTAAGGAATTTTCAACTAAAGATTTCAATTCAAGATCAATGTCTTCCCACTGACCACCAACACATTTTGTATCAAAATTTAATATATGTTTTTGTCAAAAATTGATATCCACATTCAACAAATTAACATAATTATTATTGTGAAATTGACTTTTAAAACCCTTGCCATACAAAAAGTTGATTTTCTATCAAATATCATACACATTTTTTTCTAATATTGATTAAATAATGCTTGACAGTTACTTATAAAATGAAACCAATCATCTTAGTTATTCAAGTTAATTAAATGATTTAAACTTTTTAAATATTGCCTTTTATCAAATATTTGCATGTAGAAATTACACTTCATAATACAACCATTTTCATGTAACATATCATACTCATTGACAACTTGCAAGACATATTAACTTTTATTTGATAGCAATTCAGAAATATTTTTAACCTTTTACAGTTATATAAAAACTGCAATGTATATTTTAAGTCAATTATTTTGAAAGTCACCTTTCTCCATTTTTTGATAATCCACATTTCATTTTTTGAATTAAATTCCATTGATATATATATATATATATATATATATATATATATATATATATATATATATATATATATATATATATATATATATATATATATATATATATATATATATATATATATATATATATATATATATATATATAATATTATAATTTGACTGCTGTAGTTCTTAAAAGCAATATACATAATTATATAATTGAATATTTATAAATAAACACCATAATAATTCATGTATTTGTGGTATTAACTTCAATTACAATGTTAAAATATTGCAAATTGAAAAGAATAACAATAAATGCTAATATATAAATACAAACATGACTTAATTATCAGGCAGGCAATAAATATTAAAATCACAGAATTGTGGGAAGGTTAGCCTTTCAAAGTGTTAGTTGACAAAGACTACAAGGATAGTCAGAAGCACTACTAAGTGGATACAATTTGTAAATATATCTGATTACTGTATTTATAAATATTCAATTATATAATTATGTATATTGAGACAGTTATGTGTCTCATGGTATACAATAACAGTAGTGTACATACACATATACATAAAGTTGAAATGAAAAGTAGAAATAAACACAAACAAAACAGAATTTTTTGTAGATATTTTCTATATTACACTGGAATAACATAGTTAAATAATAATTTTGAATTTTAAAATTATTATAAATTGAAGTGTCTTTCTGAAAGGTTGTGATGATGGTATTTTAGTTGTATTTATATATTGGACTCTTTCCATGATCTAATATGAGTATTGAATGTATTTAGAAAAAATTAACTTTATTTAAATATTTCAAATACATTCAACTGTTAGCAATAGCACATAGGTTGGGTGCTATTATTAACAGTTCAATATATTTGGAATATTGAAATAAAGTTAAATTTTTTTAAATGCATTCAATATTAATATTAGATGATGGAAATAGTCCAATATATAAATATTATAAATTAAACATTTAACAAAGGTTTATTTAATGTTTTATTCAGATTTTGATAATTTAAAAAAGAAATCAAAAACATGCTTATTTTATGCTACAACAGATATACTGATATTTATGAAATTTCTCCATCTATTTTTAATTAGATTAATATTTTTTATATTAAAACTTGTATAATATGTTTTGATAAAATTTAGTATAATATATTCTAATGTTGTTTAAATGATTACAAATATTTTGAGATAAAAATTTGGTTTTAATTAAGGTGAATTTTAAAAAAGAGTAATTAACTTGTTTTTTTTTTAAAAACTCAAGATAAAGTTTTTTAAAAACTCAAGATAAAGAAAAAATACTAACTGACCATAAATTCCATGAGACAGTATAAATGGCAGATTTAAAGGGAGAATTACAATAATCATACAGCATTATCATTATGAAGTTATAACTGAAGATACAGAGTACAAATCAGTCGCTACTGCTGGTGCCATAGTGGTAGAGTTTGTATTTACATGATAGTAAAGGTCCTGCCTCTCTGTATTTTATTGCTCATAATGTGTACTGGATGGATGACTTTCCTGAAGTTCAACAAATGATCGAGACTAAATGGAGTATACTGAATGGCAACAAGAATTTGTTATAAACCTTTCCTGAAAATATCAATGGGACCATATAAATTTTACAATGGACATTATTATAATGGACCAGCTTACGGAAATATTCCAGTATTAATCAGCTTGTTGGATTACCTTGCTATTATTTTATATGCATGCTGATTAATCTATATGCAAAGAAGCACAAACATATAATTACTGCTGGTTGTATATAAACTGTGTGCAGATGGTGAGTAAAATATCTTATATATTGAGAATGAGATTATTTTAAATTCTTTGCAGTTAAAATATTTAAATTACAAGATTTTAAAGTAAATAACTTTTGTCTAAATTATTCAACTAAAACTAAGATATGTTTAAAATTTTATTTTACTAAAAACGAAAACTCCAAAAATCTTTCTATATTGGAGAACAAAATAACTTGTTAGCATATTTTTAATGATGGTTATCTTTAATAGAAATCTGAAAAAAAAAAACTTAAAAAAATTATGAAGGACTATCAAAAAAGTAATATAATATAATATATATATATATATATATATATATATATATATATATATATATTGTAAATGTCTACCCGTATTATTGTTTTTTAATTCATTCACATATATGTTCTTTCCCGCAGCTTCTAGTAAGTATATTTATGAGCATGGTTTAAATCCCATTTCAAGCACCAATCTTACACTTTGATAAGAATTATACTCACTGAAAACATAAATAAGGGTTCTGTACATATATATATCTAGGGTAGCATGTCCACACTAGCTCTCTATTTCTCAAAGTCTGGGGAACATCATCTAATGAGAGAACAAAGCCAAGACAATTTCCCGATTATGTCACATATATCTACGTATACTACACTATAATTTACCTGTTTATAAATCTATTATTCTAGCCCAGAAGTTATAACAAAATTAAGCTATATGCTACTTCACTAGTTCCCATTAAATTCTAAGTTTTTTACATGCATATACATATCTTAATATTCATGCGCACAACCCATTTATTCTGATACACACATATGTGATTCATATATATATATATATCAACAAAAGAGTATAATTACACATCAAAGTTGTTTGTTTAATGATTTTATTTTTATTTATTTAAACAAAGATTTATTACATCATTTAATATAGAAGTAACACAGGTCTCTTTATTGCTACACATCTATTGAACATACATATATAGAGAAAAGGTCAAGTTACCTTAATTACACTCGAATGTCCACGTGGTTATAGCTAACATACTGCACATTTATAATCCTAATGAAATTACTGGCCTTATCAGTATTTGTTGATCCTAAAGATGGTAAATAGTCCACAATGTGATATTTCAAATGGTCTCTAGAGTTAAAGTAGATGATCCCACTTGCTTAAGAGGTCCTAGCTACATGTGCTTCATTGCCATTACTCATGATAATTATTTTTTAAGACAGCGAATCTTCATAAATCCGATTCAGGTGAGTCCTACAATAATGATCCACTGGGCTGGTCTAACAAAACTCATACTATTTAATTACACCAACATTTTGATGGAAATATTACTAAAACTTCTTAATCAAATACACGTTAATCAAATCCAAAATCTGTGCCATGTTTTTCCTCTTTCCTTCTAATCACCACTACATTTTTAAGAGAGAAAAAATAGTTCTTTTCTTTTACACTCTTTAACTTCACATTTTTATCGATTCATATGCCACTGACGAGATCTTATATTGTTTCAAAATACCAACTCAACCAGTTCTAAGAATTCTGACAGACAGAATCGTCAAGTGAAACTGCCCGTAGCAACCACTTCATTCTATTTCTGTAGCTCTATATGTTCAATGCATTAATCAAGAAACATGTGTCACTGCCCATATTATTAAAAATGTAGAATTTAAACATTAATGACAACAATATATATATATGTATAACAAATAACAAATTTATACAACTCCATATATAATTACATCTCGTCAATCTCACATATGACTGTTAATACATATACACACTTTATAATAACACACATACAACTATATTTATATAAGCCGACAGTCCATCCTTTAACAGATTATGTATTACTTTCACACTTTTTGTAACAGGGTTCGAATGACTATTTATACATCTTTTCGCAAATAAACAATCAATCCATATCAACACTCACAATTAACACTCTAGGTTGTATTATCTCTTGTATTCAAACCCTGTCTGTTACATACTCCCAGGTGCAATAGCCTTCAAATACCTTCTGTGTATTTGAACAGCTTCTTAAACAACCCTTCCTTATCCTTTATTGCCTTCAGTAGTACCTTTTTGTTTCGGTGGCCACGGTCCCTTTCCTTGGTCAAACTTTGGCTTATCTGGTGGACAATGAGCTTCTGGTTCATATTTCCACCTCAGTCTGTGACTGTCACTACCTTTTCTATGTGTGGCATTCCCACTTGCATGCCATTCTTCCATCCCAAACTTAATACTTTGCTGATCTTGAACTTCATTCCCTCGCTCCAATGGTATGTTATGGTCATATATACTCATGTCCAGAGCATTAAGCAGCTCTAACCACTTCTCTAATGGATGCCTTCCTCACCCCCAACATCATTCTTTCCACATTCATAGGCATATTGTTAACATCATTCTTTCCAAATTCATAGGCATATTGTGCCTTACAATTCAAGTGATATGGCTTACTGATAAATGACATGCATCCGGTGTCCTCAGTCTCACCACTTGGCAATGAAAGAACTGAGAGCAATTTTCTTTCTTTCTTTCCTCATATTTCTCTCGCATCACTTGGTACTGCACAAGTTCCTGGTGGTCTTCCGACCACAAAGTCTCTTGTATCCTTTTCTGGTACTCTTCGAAGGTTGTGGGCTGTTGGGACAATGAGTCCCACCATGCTTGGGGGTTCCCACTTAGATGACTATGCTACCACCAATATGCTTTCCCTTGCATGTGATTCATGCCAAAGTATCTTTGTAGGCTTTGCAGGTGTTCCATGGAAGCTTCCCTCATTTGGCCTTCAAATTGCCATATCTTTATGAAGTGGTTCACGTGGGTGTGTATTGCCATACCCATACATTTACCCATATGCTCCGGTCTTTCAGTCTCACCTGCCTTCAGCTTCTGTTTTATATTTTTTGTCCTTCATCTAGACCTCCTTCTACTTCTTTATCGTCAGACTTCTCCACCCTTTTTTTGCTTTCATCCTCATTTTCCTTACATCCTTCTTTTTTGCCTACCTTAGCCTTCTATCCCCACTCTCCATTCCATTTCCTGAAATCTGAGTTCTAGACTTTCCAATTTTTCTAAAATCCTCTCCATTACATTTACTTCTTTCCCTTCCATCACCTCCTGCTTTTCCTCTTTCTGTTTATTTTTTGGCTCATGTTCTCTGTATCTATATATTACTGTTATTATGTTCGTGTTTATCTACTACTGTTTCGATTATGTTTCAGGTTTGTCACGCTGGCTTCCAGTGGTCCACTGCATGTCCCACCTGACAGACCCTCTCTCATTATTATCATATGGAACGATATTGTTTTATAATATCCCAATGTTGATAAAATTCTTAAACCCCTATTTTATAAACCATGACTTTATATATATATATATATATATATATATATATATATATATATATATATATATATATATATAAATATATATATATATATATATATATCACAGAACAGATATCAATGCTATTTTCCCCTCTGACCACTTGAGAACTTTTCTACACATATATTCACACATCACAAAATATGCCCATTTACTATATTTCCAATATGTGTTAAACTCTTTGTTTTCTCTAGCACTTTTTTTTTTAAAAAACAATTCTCCAACTCTCGTTTGGAAAGCTCTTTTTACGTTACATTAGGATGCCCTTTTAATGCCCATTCTCTACTATTTGCAGCCCCCATGTGGGCACCATTGTAAGTGTCTACCCATATTATTGTTTCTTAATTCATTCATGTATATGTTCTTTCCCACCGCTTCGAGTAAGTATATTTATGAGAATGGTTTAAATCCCATCTCAAGCACCAATCTTACACTTTGATAAGAATTATACTCACCAAAAACATAAATAAGGGTTCTGTACATATATATATCTAGGGTAGCACATCCAGACTAGCTCTCTATCTCTCAAGGTCTGGGGAACATGGTCTAATGAGAGAACAAATCAAAGACAATTTTCGATTATGTCACATATATCTACATATATTACATTGTAATTTACCTGTTTATAAATCTATTATTCTAGCCCAGAAGTTATAACAAAATTAAGCTATATGCTACTACACTAGTTCCCATTAAATTCTAAGTTTTATACATGCATATACATATCTTAATATTCATGTGCACAACCCATTTATTCCGATACACACATATATGATTCATATATATATCAATGAAAGAGTGTATACACATCAGAGTTGTTTGTTTAATGTTTTTATTTATTTAAACAAAGATTTATTACGGCATTTAATATAGAAATAACACAGGTCTCTTTATTGCTACACGTCTATTGAACATATATACATAGAGAAAAGGTCAAGTTACCTTAAATACGCTCAAATGTCCACATGGTCATAGCTAATAGTCCACACATTTATAATCCTAATGAAATACTGGCCTTATCGATATTTGTTGAACCTAAAGATGGTAAATAGTCCACAATGTGATACATTGAATGGTCTCTAGAGTTAAAGTAGATGATCTCACTTGCTTAAGAGGTCCTAGCTGCACGTGCTTCATTTCCATTACTCTTGATAATTTTTTTTAAGACAGCGAATGTTCATAAATGTGATTCAGGTGAGTCCTACAATAATGATCCACTGGGCCGGTCTAACAAAACTCACACTATTTAATTACACCAACATTTTGATGGGAATATTACTAAAACTTCTTAATCAATTACATGTTAATCAAATCCAAAATTCACGCCATGTCTTTCCTCTTTCTTTCTAATCACCACTATATTTGTAAGAGAGAAAAAATAATTCTTTTCTTTTACAATCTTTAACTTCGCATTTTCTCTTATCGATTCATACGCCACTGACCGGGTCTTTTATTGTTTCAAAATACCAACTCAACCAGTTCTAAGAATTCTGACAGACAGAATCATCAAGCAAAACTGCCCACAGCAACAACTTCATTCTATTTCAATGCATTAATGAAGAAACACGTGTCACCGCCCATATTATTAAAAATGTAGAATTTAAACATTAACGACAACAAAATATATATATGTATAACAAATAACAAATTTATACAAATCTGTATATAATTACCTCTCATCAATCTCACATAAAACCATTAATATATATACACACTTTATAATAACACACATACAACTATATTTATATAAGCATACAGTCCATCCTTTAACAGATTACGTTTTACTTTCACACTTTTTGTAACAGGGTTTGAATGACTATTTATACATCTTTTCACATATACACAATCAATCCATATCAACACTCGCAATTAACATGCTAGGTTGTATTATCTCTTGTATTCAAACCCTGTCTGTTACAATATATATATATATATATATATATATATATATATAAGAAATAATTTTTACTTACCATTAGAAATAATGAATTAATTAATTACTTTGATTTCTAGGGGGATAATAATAATGTGCACATACTATGGATTTTATGTATATTTGTCAGCATTAAATTATGTCTTGTGAAAATATACTATGGTTTAATGAGTTTATTTTTAACTAATACAATATCAGTGCACCCACACATTTGAATGCATATCATATAGACCCATAAATACTAATATCAGTCATCAAATACATATATGTTAAAATTAACTATTATGTATTATAAAAAATGAATTTTTATTATTGGTTTATGAAAATGCTAATATGTTAATTCAATATTATCAAACAGCACATCTGTGCTTATAGAGATGTGTGCCATGTAAACATTTAAGATATATATGTAAATTGCAATGTGATAGCGGATGTTTTTGTGTCAATGTAATATCATTTTTTTTTGTATTTTAATCAATATCACAATGTTGAATTAATATTTATAGCATATACAACAGATTTTAATTTGTTTATTGTTATTCTAATTAATTACTGGGATTGTCTAAGTGTTGGCTAGCTTTTAATGAATAATTAATAAATTTATATTTTATTAAATTATTTCAATGAATTTATTCAAACCTAAAATAGGTTTAAATTATTATATGTTGGTATTATGTCTTGCAGTAATAATCAAAGTTCTTGCTCCCAGAGCTGGTTTCATGCATAAGTCAGTCATATAAATTGGGTTTATGTAATGTTATGGTTATCCAGTTGATTAGGATTTCATTACTTTGCTAATGCTGAATGGTGCAATGATATATTTTTTAATGTCCATGCTTCAAATTTTATTTTATTATTAATTAAAAATTAAGTTTATAGTTGGCCAGTACATTAATGGTACTAAGTAGTAAGGGCATGGATGATGACCAACATGTTTCTGTATCCCAGCATTACTTTTTTGTTATATTCTAATGGATTTGTACTTAAGTTTGTGTATCCAAATTATTGTTTATATAATCTATCCCAAGTTTAGCCAAGTCTATTGTGGACCACTTTCAAACCCATTATAAAGATTGACTGTTGATTTTTTTATCATTCATGATAATGAATGATTATTATTTTTCTCTGTACTGCTGGTGAGCTTATTTTATTTTTATTTTTACTGATCTTTCATGTTCATATTCATGACATTCATTGCATATTTAAATTTAGAGTAATGTATTATGTGTGGTTAATATGATGGTTTACCATCATCTCATGTTCAACCTTACCATTACAATATATATATGATCTTGAGTAATTTATTATTTATGAACATTAGATATTAGTAAAATTACATCTCATATTCAGATTAATTTCTGGCTTATGGCCTTTGACTGTGGAAAACATTGGATTCAGTATATTTCACAATTAGCAGATACTGATGTAGTAACATGAATATCTAAAAGACATTGATGATACAAACTAACAGTAAATAGCTCTAATGTAAAGAAGATAGATTATTGCTTTTAAAATCATAAGTTTGATATAATCCTGAGAAAATCATGTATGCTTTAATTATTGTAATATATTTCTAGAATAAGATGTGATAAGGATGTAGCAAGCAATAGAATTTTAATTATGGTAATACTAAGTATCAATTATACCTGGATTTTGCATTTTTATTTCAGACAGAAGACTGATCTAATTGAATGGTTAGTTGTTATGTGACATTCAAAGTCCAGGAGCAACATTTTGAGCATTGACAGAGGAAGCCTTAATCTGGAATTTATCATTTTACCATTGTGCTAAATATGTAAAATACCATAAATAATAAATTAAGACATGTATTATTTTCGATAATAGTTTGATGTACAAGAGATTATTGAAATTTATGAGATACTCCTAAATCTAAAATGTTAGAAGTAAAGTTACAAGCAAATGCAATACATCATTACTACTAATAAAACATATTACTATATTTCAGAGATATCTATTATATGCTTAAGTAAAAAGTGAATTTTTGACAGTTGTTATATATCACTTAGTGAATTAGTTCTTCTAAAATATGTATTGAATATAAAGAGAGAAAATTAAAATGTTTCATTAGTTTAACGAATTAATTATTAGATTATTTTATTTTAATTAAAATTCTTATAGGTATGATATTATTTTTTTTTTACTTTTTAAAAATACACATCTTTTAAATTTAAACCTCTATCTGATGAATTTTGGAAATAAATTAACTTTTTTGTTCCTAAAATAAACAATGAAAGAAAGTTATCATAAAATAATTATTTGTATAAAACTTCATTAATTTTTTTAAAATTAATATACGGAAATGCTTGACCTTTTAACACTTTGTAGTGAAAAAAATGTTCTCTAATCAAATTATTATAAATAGTTTGAAAAATAAAATGTTCATGTTATTGTTATGTAAAGTAATAAATTATGCATTTATTAGAGAAAAAAACAATAACTTATTAACACAAAAGATATTAAATTTCAACTAGAATTGAATTTAACCTTTCAATTATATGTCTAAAAAATAGATGAGTGTTATTGTATATATGTAATTAAAAGTTATTCTATAATTTTTTTTAGTAAATGTATTAGCTAAAAGCTGTTAATAAAAGACAGGAGAAAAAGTATTATCTTGTAATAATAATTTAATTAACTTACACGTCATATATATAAGAGAAACAATGTTCAACTTAAAAATGTTAGAAAGGGTTCAAATCTAGATCGGAGTTGCTTTTATATTCAGGAAACTTAAAAATTCCAGGTAAGCTTTAATTTCAGTCATATTTAGATAGAGAGTAAAGTATGTCATAAGTCAAAGTAATAAAACAAAACAAGATATCTGAAATATTATTTGTTATATTTTATAATTTGATGAGGCAATCAATATTTCAGATTCATAACTTTATATTTTTATAAACATATTGTTTAAATTTAAATACAATGGACATTCAGCAGAGTTTTATACCCTTGAATACAGAATGCACAATCTGATTTCCTCATGATTTAAAAAAACGATTAAATAAAAAGAAATAGAAATGTATAAATTTGGCTTTATAAATATTACATACCACCATAGCGTATCATCATGATTTAATTTTCAAATCAGCTATTTTCTATAATGCACTCCATCAATCATATAATTAACTGATTTTTTTTTTTCTGTATATATATTTATTATTATTGTAATATTCAAAATGAATTATTCAAATTTTTTGTTAATTTAAGTTGTGACAAATTGAGAATTAGTTAATAATGTATTACAAACAAATCAATAGCTGTTTTCCTGAAGGTTTGTGATTATGGTGTTCTAGTTGTATTTTTATATTGGACTATTTCCATTATCTAATATGTGTGTTGAATGTCTTTCGAAAAATTCAATTTTATTTAAATATTTCAAATACATTCAACTGTTAGTAATATCACAGCAAACAGGTTAGTATATGCACCAACTGTTAGTAATATCACAGCAAAAAAGTTAGTATATGCATCAACTGTTAGTAATATCGCAGCAAACAGGTTAGTATATGCATTAACCATTAAAAATATAAACAGGTTAGTATATGCACATTTTGAAAGGTAATATTATCCCCTCTTCTTCAGGTGTTGCTGGCCTGACCAGAGACAGTATTAGCATGGGGGCTTCGAATCTGAATCCTTGTTTGCTGTGATATTACTAACAGTTAATGCATATACTAACCGGTTTTCTAGGATATTACTAGCAGTTGTTGCATATACTAACCTGTTTGCTGTGATATTACTAAAAGTTTAATGTATTTGGAATATTTAAATAAAATTGAATTTTTCTAAAGACATTCAACATACATAGTAGATGATGGAAATAGTCAATATAAAAATACAACTAAAGCAATACCTGATTTTCATTGATAGTTGTGCCACTATATTAACATATTATATTCTAGTACCTTAGTTTTAGAATTATATTATAATCCCAAAGACTTTTTAAAAATAGCATATATGATTAAAAATTAATAATTAAACAAATGTTATAATTTTAAAAAAAAAAATTCCCCCAATATCATTAACAAATTTAAAATAAAAAATAATAAATGCAATGACAAATAAATATACTGAAAACTTCATGATTATTTATAAAGAATTTTATAACTGCTTTCAAGAAAGTAATTTAATTAAATTAAATTATTAAATAAATGTTTAAAAAATATATTGTAAAACCGAAAATAAATATTTTTAAGTAAATTTTATAGTATTCATTTAAAATAAATCATTTATTTTTTGAAAACTTATTTGGCAGTGAACCAGATTTATTGTTAAAAAATATGCCTATATTTAAATGTTTTCATTTTATTTAAAATTTTAATTGTTTGTTAATTTAGAATAAATTTTGTAATGAATTTTAATATACTTCTATAAAAAGGATTTTTTTTCCAAATTTTGTACATGTATTAGAAATCAATGACGATGCTATATAACAAATATTTTAGGGTTTTCCACTAGTTTATATAATGTAAGGTTATTTAAACTGAACATCAAACATGCCAATATTAATTCAATAAGTTTTCATTAATATTCATGAGATCAGTATATTTTTAAATGTTTTTATTTTAAGAAAAGGTAGTACTAAAAATGTTAATGATCAGTTAAAATAAAACATATCCTAATATCAATTGATTGTAAAAGTTTTGATTTTTAAAAATATTAAATTTTATTTTCTCTTGGCTGTTAATTTTTTTTTTCAAAAAGTTTCTTTCTTAAACATAATATTGAAATCAATTTTTTATAAACCATACATTTTTTTTAAAATGTAACAGTCTATGACATTGTTTTCATTGTCCATTTTGAATATGAATAGTTACAGAAAATATACAAATACTAACAAAATACAAATATTATATATAAAAATATTTTTTTTGCGTTGTTAGCCGAGAGGTATCGCAGCTACCATGCAAGCAAGTAGTTGGTTGCAGACGGGGGTGGGTTCGCATCCCGGCAGATGCTATGACATATGAAAAAAAAAATTACAATAAAAACTTTTATTTACTGCACACTAAAAAGCCAAAAAGTAAATACTTTCTTTAATCATAATTGAGATTTTTATATTTCAAATGAAATAAAAACATGAGATGTCCAGCAATTAATTTATAGTTGACAAAAACAATTATTTTTGGGTTTTGTAGTGCACAATAAATAAAAGAATTTATTCAAAAGTTAACAAACTTTTCTTATATTGCTATAATTTATAAATATATGCATTTAGGTGCTGTTATTGCTTTTATTACAATAGCACCTAAGTACACATATTTATAAAAAAGTATTTATTATAAAATGTTTTTCATATCTATTATTCAATAATTTTATCAACTTATCTTTTGTAAAGGTACTTTATTTTTCAAAAAATATAGTTAAAAATAAATAAGGCTGTTCTCCAGTAAATCTTTCAGTGTAAAATAAAATGAGTGCAACCTACATATTCACAAATACTATTTCCTGCACAATGTATAATTCCAAATAACAATAAAAACATTTTTTCCTTTGAAAATTGTTTAAATTAATTATTCAAGTTATCAATAAAAGATACTTTCAACATTATATTATAACAATATTTAATGATTTTATTTTATAATGAATATTTAAATTTTTTTATTCACAACCAAAAATATTTCCTAGGAATACTACATTTAGTAATTTTTAATCAACTGTTAACTTTTATTATGTTAGTTTTGTATACTGATCTTAATAATACTAATTACATCTAAGAATCTTAATAATACTAATTAGAACTAATAATGTATTTCTAAAACTGACATACTACAATAAACTACATTGAACAATTGAAAATCAATGTCAATAATGATCAAATGTTATCACTTGGTCATACATTGTTACAACTAGTTAACTCAACTTAACTTTCAGCAGAAAATTTATTATATTTAGTGTGAAATATATTCTCAACATGTTAGTAAAAAAACATTGTTTCTTCAACCATAATTGAAATTTTTAGAATTAACTTAAAATAAAAGCATGGGGGAGTCCAGAAATGAATTAAGTCAATTCCTTATTATAAAAAAAATAGGTATTGACTTAATTAATTTTTGGACACCTCTATACTTTTAATTTGAGATAAATCTAAAAACTGCAGTTGTGGTTGAAGAAACATTTTTTTTTAGTGCACAGTCAATAAAATCATTTAATATTTTATCTCTATTCTTTTTAAGTTTTTAGTATTGGTACAATAAATGTAAATGTAAAACTATATTGTATTTTAAATTAAATGGGTACTTATAGTTGATATATATATATATTTATTTATTGAAGCTGGAAATATAGTACATATTTCTGCTTTACCTAGTGCCAATATCATCAGCACTAGTCTGGGTTTGAACCCAATCTTTATTAACTGACACCCATCTCATAATAGGTGATAGTATATTTTAAGCAATATTATAATCTTTTATATTTCATTAATCTTATTTTATAATTAAAACTAACCTTTTTATATTAGTTTATTTATTTTATATTTGTAAAAATGTATATTGTGTTTATTTTATTAAATTGAATTAAATCCTAGATATCTATAAAATGTTACAAATATTTTAAATTCTTTATTAAAGTTCATTTTTCTTCAATTAATCAGTTGGTAACATTTTATATTTATCTTTTAATCAATGTACATTAGAGAGTCAATTATTCCAACAATGTAATATTTGTAAGAAATGTTTTGTACATTTCTGCTTAAGTTTATGTCAAATATAAGTTTGAAGTCTTGCATTGATAGTAGAGAGGTCAGCGCAACTGCCTTGCACTTGCAGGCAGTTGCCCAGGTTGCGGGTTCATGTCCCGGCTGATGCTATGACACTTAAAAAAATATGTTTGAAAGTCATTGCACCAAATTCCTAAAATTTTTCAGAATAAAATCTACATTTTTGTTAATATAAACCTTAATAAAATAGATTTTGTTAGTACAAGGACTGATAAACTGAACATGCTTGTTGTTGTTTTTTTTTAATTAGCAAATCAACCCTTGGGGCATATTAATGCAGATTTATAGATTTCCCTCCAAAGCAGGCACCAACCTCAGAGAACTGCTTAGAGCAATTACAATTGGTGGAGGTCAGTATAGATTGAATCGTATAGATAAGACTAGAACACATAAATAATGGAAAATTTGATAAGGATGATTGAAGAATTATTATTGAAAAGAGTTCTTTGAAGAGAATTAGTATATATAGTACATTTTGCCAAAGAATGATTGGCTAAAAAGATTGACCATTGCTTTTCGGAGCTCTGTCTCACCAACTCATCAATGCCATCCAGTGCTTTCAACATCTAGCCAGAGACTGTCTGTGTCAAGGAAGCCTGCAAATGATCTGACTATATAAATGCCTGTGTCAAGCCATGGAATGCCTACTGATTGATTCTGAGGTAATGTCCAATTCACCACAAGCCATTGATTCTATTTTACTTGTTTTCAAAATCAATATTAATTTATATTTTATATATCTGTGTAATGTTTATACAACTTGGTTTAATTAAACTTAAAATATCAATTCTTATAAAATCTTACATTATTTTGATGTGGCAAATTAAATTAATTTTTGTTGGTTTATTTAGAATATTTGACTTACCAAAATTGCCAAGTACAAAATTCAATGAACTATTAACTTTAAATTCTCTCCTTCTCATTTTCCCAGTCAAAATCATTACAGGAGACTTATTTCCCGTAAATTAATTATTAGAAAGCTTGTTTAGTTTTGTACACCATATTAGAAATTTATTTTGAATGATTGAAATTATTTTAAAAATCTTATTATTACCTCCAATTTAAAATTGCCCTCATAATTAAATTGATTAGTTAAACCTATTACAATTTCTGTAAAGAAAATCATTGAAAGCACATTTATCATTGAATTTTATCAGTACATATTTCATACACATATTTTTATTTGTCAGAAAATATTAAAATTATGATTTACAATTTATTATGATATATGTTTAAAACTCACCAGAATTGAATTTGATATTTAATACCCAGTTTGTTTATGTTAATTAAAAGACTGATTTATTTTGCAATCTTCAATGATGATATATTTAATAACTTATTAATAAATGAAATATTTGTAACGTGTGGAAAGCAATTTATATTTTAGTTTTAATTCTTGCCATCCTTTTGTATTGTAAATTATGATCCTCTTAGTAAAGTTTCTGGCACTTTCCATTATGTCAGGGAGATAGTTTAATTAGAAATTAAGTTATTAATTTTGTTAGTGATACACTATCTATCTATATACATCTAAGGCATTATGTATTTATTGCTACAACCATTCATTTATTATTATTATTTTGCTTTGCTAATTACCTTTTAGGACCTTCAAAAATTTAACTATGACCAGTCCAACCTTTTACTCTCCCTCGAAGTAGACATAGTTCATACCAAGGGATCCATTTTCAGGCATTGCCACTAAGATGTGTTTGGGAATTCCAGCACATCACATTTATTATCATTATTCAGAGACATGTTTTGGCTGGAGGGCCAGCATTTCTTATCATCCACACACACACACACACACACACACACACACACACATATATATATATATATATATATATATATATATAACAGACCTCATTTATTTTGTTGTAATATATAATAGCATACTGCCTTCATCATCATTTTATGTCTTTATTTAGCAAACCTAAAATGCTCTCTGCCATGATGGCACATCCTTCACAAACCAATTTCACTAATTAATTAAATCTGACTGTATATTTGTCAATTATTTATTTAAGAACTATTTTGCTTCCCACACTTATTATATCCAAATGATTTTAAATGTAATAGTGTTTTAAATGCACATCTTTCATATCTTGTAATATGTATAAAATAGATTTATTTATAATCTTTTAAAGAGGGCTACTAATATTTTATTGCTGATTAGTTTTTAGCAGACCAATTAATAAACTTTTACATTGTTGTCAAAGCCACATCAAAATGAATTTAAACCTAGTTGTATAAACAAAACCCAACTTATTTTGTAACCAAATTTCTTAATAAATTCCTGTGATATTATTCTAAATAAGCTTAGTTTGTCATCACTCCCAATCTCTAAGGTTAATTACTCTATTTATTTAAATATTTCTTTGATTTAAATTCACTTCTTTGTAATGTTGCCATAAATAATTATCATTATTATGGTTCAAACCATTAGTGATCGATCAAATCATATCTGTACCATTCTGCAATCATCAGAATCCATTAAATCATTGATTTTTCATATAAACCCTTTATTATTTTGAGTCTCTATGTGAACCATGACCACCAGCTGGGACGGAATAAAACCGAGCACTGCTAGTGTCATCACAAACATTATCCATTAGTCAGAGAGGCAATAGTTTAGGCAAATAGGTTAGGATTCATCCTTGTCCTGACATATGTATCTTGTGCACGGTTAGATTCAAGGTACTTTTGCTTGGATTATTGGTCATGTTGAATGAATACACAATGGACCCGGGAAAAAAAATACTATGTAACAGTCAGAATCATCTATCTCACTAACACACTGCAGAATTCAAACCCCAAACATGAAACTGAAAACTCTAGGAGGGGTTGCCTTCTAGATATACTAAGTTCGAATCTAAAGTCTGAATTTCACAGTGCCACCTATGTGATAACGCATCTGATGCTACTACTAGTATAACTTTTACCGGTGCCTGGTGGTCAAGGAAAAACAAAAAACTCTATACTAAGATAAGTTTGGGTTGCTAATTAACATCTATGGATGTACAAAAGAAATGGAGAAAATAGATATATAGACTGAGACAGTGATAGGAATCAATAAAATAAAAGATCAAAATTAGTTTTAAATGATTTTAAAGATTTATTTATGTAGAAATATATATATATATATATATATATATATATAAATCTACATAAATAAATCTTTAAATATCTGTTATATATATATATATATATATATATATATAACACCACTGTCTGCTTATATGAGACAGGGATGCTTACTAAACAATTGTTGGCATTACATTCCATTAAATGACAAGAAGGTTTTAAAGAAAATATATTCTATACCTCAGGCCAATATAATATTATGATAATGTGCTTAAAAGAGATGGGAACATGTGCGAGGTGCTCTGAATAATTATAAAAGTTTAATAAAATATTTGAAAATTAAGGGTTATAGAATATTTATTGATTTCAAGAATAGCCCAGACAAAAGCTTACTAAGCAATAAAATGGGAATGTGATCAAGGCATTTATTTTAAAATTATAATTAAAGTTACATTGGGAGGTCAGTATTGCTAATAATGGATTTATTAAAGGATGGAGGTTGTGATACATTTAAATCATGGATGCTTTGTAAAAATAAATATATAAATAAAACAATAGTGAATATTTGAAATGACTACAGAGGGCATCTCGCCACTGACTTGTAGGAATGTGTTGCCACAGATATCCAAAACTTAGCAACTGGGTGATAACTGCATCTAATTCCCAGGTGTGACATTTGAGTACACACTCTGCCTGGGAACCGCAGGTAACGAAAAGGAAAAGACTTGGTCATTTAAAATCCTTGGAAAGAAAAACAAAGCAGTCTCAACAAACAATTCATTTACCAGCAATATTAGACTAATGTATATAAAACATACTAGATGGATTCACTTAGATTGGAAAAAATGCCCAATTAAATTCCCAGAAATTCATTTAAAAGGGTCTGCACATTCTCGATGTCAATGACGAACTTTGAAACTAAAGTAGAATACAGTATTTTAAAATAGGAAAATGCATGCTTGTGGGTTTGAAAAGAAAGTATAGATTTATTTATGCAATCATGCATTTGTGGCACATTTTAATCATTGACCTCGCACATACTCTCATCTTAGGTTAAAATCAATAAAATGTAGATTTTAAACTATTTGATTCTAATATATATTAAAAAAGATTAAAGCAGCCCTCGAACGAGTGATTTGCAAGATAATAAAATTGGGAATTATTTATAAATTTAAAACATGCCTTAATAGCAGCGTCTTACTTTCAACAAAGGGAATAATTCACTCAGTCTAAGACTATTCTGACATATTATCATAATAAAATAAATGAAAGATTAATAATTAGAAAATATTAACCCAAGGATAGAGAACAAAACTGTTGATTATATTAGAACACATTAAAGGAATACATAATAAGTCAAGTGAAATAAAAGAAACACAATTTAAAATAGCTATAGCATGTTTGTTAGGAATCACAAGAGCTCTTGGGTTAATTTGGGGTTACCTCCGGAGAAGCATTTGCAGGTAGATTGATGGTCAGCAGGTTTTATACAATTCAGCAGCAAAATCTGAAATTGTTCATATTTTTGGCAGCAGCAGCAGTTTCAGGGTTCCTCATGTGATAGCTTTCGATGGTCTAGAGCAGCAGCTGGCCATTCCTGAGAGGAAAATAGCCTTCTTGCCAGATCTACCCTGTCATGTCAAGGTTAGCAAATTTAAAGGTTGGGTGGTTCATAGGTGAGACTGTACTCACAGTAAATTAATTTGAAGATAAAAACTCGGCTTCAAATTTAAGTTCACAGGCACATAGCTAAAATCTCAGAAAATATATTTTGAAATCTTGCTCGAAGAATATTTTACTAGAATATTTTCACTAGACACATTTGCTGAAATATCACTAGAATAATTTTACTAGAATCATTTCATTAGCAAATCACTAAAATTGAGAACAAAAGAAAACCCTCCTTTTTATAGTGGAATTGAACAATACAACTGCCCTGGAGTGTTACAAAAATACTTCGGACTTTGCTTACTTATCAGCTGTAAACAATTCTATCCGAATGTCTAAAGGAATTCAACAAAATTTTAATTAATTTCTATTGTTAATTTCCTTGTCGACATTCGAATTACAAACTTGATTTAATTAAAATAAGTTTTACTAATTAAAAGAAAACCTTAAGTGGACATCTGCTGTATTTTTAGATAATAATTAAAAGTATTGTTCCTACCGGCCCTCATTTATTCTAACAGAAAATATATGGCGTGATTTTAAATTCAAAAGAAAATTATTTTAATTTTTAAATTTCAATATTTGAATCTATTTACTAAATGAATATGAGTTTTATTTTAAATCAAAATATATTTTCCTGAGATTTTTTGGGGGTTTAAACCATGTTTTATTTTTGCTTACTTCCCAACATTTCGATAAAATAGCATCCACCATTGTCAAGGTTAACATTTCAAAAAAAAAACCATTGGATCTCAAGTAATAATAAGATTGAGTGTGAGGTAAAGAATGAGATTGAGCATAAAGTAGTTAAGTATTCAGAATATGTAAATTAACAAATGTTTATTTTCTTTAGTTTTTTTCATATTTATATTTTTAAGTTTATGATTTCGATAATGCAAAAATATTTGCTAATTTGTAAAAAAATGAATTGAGAATCAAGAAGTCAATTGAAATATTAAAAAGACTCACTGGTTTAAATAAAACTGATAAAGCACAACACATTCTGCTTTATGGAGACCACTTATTGTATATCTTTCTTTTAATATAAACGTGAAAACAATTAATGGTAAAACTGAATAAAATAAACCTTTTGTTAAATCACATCTTCTGAATGCCACATACTTCACGCTCAATTTCATTCTTTACCTCATACTCGATCTCATTACTGTTTGAGATCTATTTCTTTGAAACATTGGGAAGCAAAAATAACACTCTGTTTAATTCCCCAAAAAACTACTTTGTATATATCACTAGATATTTCAGTTATAAGTTAAAATGCATACCCCTTATGTGTACATCATATTTAGTATGTAATTAAAAATATGAAGTATTCTTTTAAATGAAAAGTGTTTAACATTTTTACTTTGATTTAAAAAAAAATTATTTTAAAAAAATGCATACCGAAACTCTATTGTTTATATATAAACTATACATTTGCACTATATGAATCATATTTCTTAGATAGGAAGAGTGGGGGAAATTTTTACTTTCTTATTACTTAAATCATAACAAATAAAATCAATATCAGCATTATTTTAAAAATTCCCTACCCCCACTTTTCCTACATAAGAAACTGATTAACTATTTAAAAAATTAATGTTTCCTATTATTTTCATAGATATTTTAAATAAATGTACAAAATTTCAATAAGTTATATTCAACTTAAGTCTATTAAATATTGAATGTTAAAAAACTATTAAAAGAAAAAATATATAAACGTCCTCTTATCGCGAACTTTATAAAAAAAGAAAGTTGTAAGAAGAATTTATAACTGGGATACATAAAATTATGAGATAGATAAAATTATGGACCTCTGTTTCATATCTAAGTAATTTACTGAAAAGATGAGTATCTAATATAGATTATATTTGTATTAATTATATCAGATTTCAAGCAATTCTGTCGAATTTATATGTGACATCTCAATTTTAAAATTCATTATAAAACTTGGAAAAGATCAAAAATTAATAAACAAACAAACCGATTTTCCAAAATCAATTAAAGCATCCCAGTGAATTTTTCGGCATAGAACGATAGAAGTGCAACCCTATGCATTCACAAATAGAAGATACTATATTCTGCACAATGTATAATTCTGAACAACAACAACAACAACAATAATAATAAATTCTTTGAAAATTGTTTGAATTAATTATTCAAGTTATCAATAAAAGAGACTTTCAACTTATATGATAACAATTTTTGATAATTTTATTTTATAATAAATATTTAAATTCATTTTATTTACAACCAAAAATCTTTTTTACAATATGCACTTAATAAATTAATAATAAATACTATATTTAGTAATTTTTAATCAATTGTTAACTTTTATTAATTTAGTTTTATATACTGGTAAAACTGAGATGCTACAATAAACTACATTAATCAATTGGAAATCAATGACAATAATGGTGTTATCACTTGATCATACTCTGTTACCTATAGTTAACTGAATTTGACTTTGACCAAAGAAATTATTATACTTAGTGTTTTAAAATATATTCTCAAGTTTTTAGTAAAAAGGCCTTTAAAAAAACGTCATATTTAGTAAAAAATAAATTGTTTACGATTTTTTTTTTACTAAAATATTAAAACTAAAAATTCTATTTGATTATTTATTTATTGTTACTTTGACATACTTTTTATTTATTTATTTTGGTAGGCCTTGGATGAAGTAAAACTTTTATTTCTTTTTAAAGTAAAATAATCTAATATTAACAGCCTTTTGCAAACCAATCTAAACCATAATAAGTATGTCCTCATTTAAAATGCACTAATACATTATTATGCTTATTTAATATTTTGTAATGCTATCTTTTAATTTCTTCTGAAGAAAACTTTTTTTCTGAACTATTTCAACATTTTTTCTAATAATGGCTCTCTAAAATTCTATTCAGTGATATCACAATGAAAATAATTATTATAGCATTTTTTAAAATGCTTTTGAGATAATCTTTATAATGTAAACAGAGTTTAGCTCAAACACAAAAACATGTTCAAATTTACCATAAAACATCCTCTTAGAAATACCTGTATTGTTCATTCATTTGACATTTTCAATTCAATAGAGAGCCTTGGATTTATAGTATGACATTCATGAAATTAACGATAGGATTGATTAGTCTTAGGATTTTGCCATTTTGTTTTTAAAATTTTATGAACCAAGCATAAACTTTTCTAATGACTATAATAAATCGAGTGACTAATTCTTATTTTATTACATGAAATACGTATATTGGTGATTGTTAATCTTTTCGCATATATGTGTTCAAGTGCATCAGTGTTATGAGATAGAATCAAAAGTGATAGGTCGTGTGAAAGTCTGTGCTCATATGCGCTATATATTACATATATTGATACAGGTATATAATAAGCCTGTATTTCAGTTATTACAGTAAATTAGATAAAATAAGAGCTTTATTTATAAATATTTTAATTTCCATAGGTATTTCATTATAATGAAGATACCATGTTTCAACTTGTTAAAATCATTAGCATAATCGAGTCTGTGCTGCACTTACCATTTAAGCCCATCTTTCTACTTAAAAGGATATGTAATTGTTTTATATTTGCAAGTTAATAATCATCTAAGATAAAAATTAAGATTGTTTTTCTATCACTGTCTGATAAAGAATATAATTTTTTTTTAAAAAAAATAATTACTAAACCAAAATTTTATATGTGCAATAAAATCAAATCATTCTGGATGTCATTTTATAAACTGATAATGATAAATTTATAAAGATAGTATGCAAAAAATAATGAAGTTTTTGTTTTTAATTGGATCAAATTAAAAATTTCACTATCAAATCTGCATGACAACATGATGCCTAACTTTTTACACTATCTACAAATAATTTTAAAAGCCATAAGCATAAAAATAAATTAAGAACACAATATTGCAGCAGGTATATACCAATTTTATTTTAAATGTCACAGATTTTTCACCTATAGTAAAAACATTTTATATAGAAGTTGTAGAGTACAAATGAATTTTAGTGCACAACAACTCATTTAAAAACAAAGTAATATATATATATATATATATATATATATATATATATGATATATATATATATATATATATATATATCACTTTTTTATTCTTGATTCTTACTATTAATTGACCTGATATCAAAAAATTATTTCTTTAGTGCTTGTGGATTATCTAAAACAATATTGAGTCTTTACTAACCATTCTGTTATAACTGAAAACAACCTATTTAAAAAAATTCTTGGAAGTACTTTTACTCTAGTGAATAATGCTATTTCATAATAATTTTTATTGTCTTGCCTATTTATTTGAAACAATATGTGTTATTAAAATCAGGTTATATATCTATGGCCATATGTTTATGATTACATCTCTCCACAAAGTAATACAAGTAATTAAAAAACCAGCCCCTATCTTGTGTGAGAATGGTGTAATGAAGATTACACTACAGAAATATTATTCATTATTGGATAATTTCTAATCTAATGAATGACTAATAAAAAATATTAATGTATTTTTATTAAATGGTTTGTTCCATAATTGTGAAGGCAGAAAGTTTGACACTTATCAAGTAAACTGTAGTATGTAGCCATATTTAAAATTTTTTCCAAGTATTTCATTAAGATCTGAAGTCTTTACATTTTTAAAAATATTGACATCATTAATCTGGATATTTTTGTTCATATTTAAATCAGTAGATGTAATAAATATATAATTAAAGTTATCATTTCAATTCATTGGTATTTTTTAAGAAAGTGCCATTACTGAATTTAATAGGATTGGTCAATGTGTTGTGTTCAATGCCTAAAAAAATCTAAATTAAGCACAATCAATGAATGTCTCTATCTTTTTTACAATTCAAATTTACTAATCATTTTAAGCCTTCTTGTTAATCTTTATATTTAATATGAAGCTTACAGATAATTTATTATTCTGCCAAAAAGAAATTCCACAAGTTTTCTTTTACTCATATTATTATTGTAAATCATTATCTCAAAACAAATCCCAATTTTGTTCTTAGTGAACCCATTAATATATTTATATGTATCCTTAACACATTACATAAGATAATTTTACGACTCACTATCATAATAATCCTCAAATGTTTTAAATTGCCAAGTTTAGAGATTTAATAGATGTTTACATTTAGCATGAATAGACGATCAATTTGTTTTTCAAATCTAATTTTTAAAGCAATTATTACTATTATTTTAACATCAGAACATACTAATCTATAATTCAGCCATCAATATGCACTTGCAGGTACTCATATAAAATAAAATTGAATACCATTGTTATAAAACTGAATTTTATCTATGTTCCTTTATTATGATTTTTCTTCTTAACAGTGTGACAGTCAATCTATGTGTTGTGAAAAATTCAATAACAACAGATTATTTGTGTTTATAGCATCAACATTGTTATTTCCAACAGCTTTTGATCGAATTCTATTATTTGTATCAATATGTACATTCAAATGTCCAAGGAAATAAATCCATCCTGTAACAATATTGATGTAAAAATGATATTCAGATTCCCTAAATCTAATATTAAAAGATGTGCACTAATAAAATGAGCATGATTACCTCTACACAACTAATGCTATTACCCTTTTATTAATACATGCAGCAATTGCCAGAATAGAAGTTAAATTAGATTTTACTTAACTAAGACCTTGCATTAGCCTTTCATTAGATGATTGCTTACTCAAAAATATATAGCCTTCTATTTATGTTGTAATACAAGGCAAATGTAAAAGGAATATGTTAAATGAAGATTATATTTCTACTTGTAATAAATCATAACAGTCTGCTTGGAAAATGAAAAAAATATTTATTAAAATTGTCAAAAAAAAAAAAAAAAAAACCTCCAAGAAATTGTTAATAATCTGTTTACAGTGGAATTGTATAATTTTGTGATATTCTTATGAGAACAAAAAAAGCATAATTGGGGGAATGTTGAGATGTAACTAATCTGAAGCGTTTGGAATGATTGGAATACCATTAAAATATAAATTTGTTTTTTCTAGATGTTCTTATATTTAAAAAAACAACAACAACAACCTGTAACAAAATATTTGTATATAGTTTAATTTCATACTTTAAAATAATCGTTATCAATATGGCGGAATAAATTAATAATTAATTTGATTTGTTTATTTATGCAATTAATTGTTTAAAGTTTTTTATTTTATTAAATATTGTTAGATAATTAAAATAAATTTATATGAACAATGAGTTAGTAAAATACACACATAAAAGTAGTTACATATATGTATTATAAGAAGAGGGGATATGTCTGTATCCGAATATAATATTGAAATGATAAATGATATTTAACATTTGATTTTATGTTTAACTATTAATGTTTTAATGTGATTGTAATAAAGTTATAACTAATTTAGTTTATAATTCTTTACAGACTATTCTTTATAAGACATGTATAAAACAGATGTAGCTTGAAAATAGGAAGTTAATTCCTGAGTTATTAGATAAAATGAAGATAATGATTTTTTTAAATTTTAGGATGCTTCAAAGAGTGGTCTATCAATATTTAGCTTAATATCATAAATTGTAAATGAAATTAGTCTAGGAAGAGATAAGTTGTCATATTTAATAATGCACAGTATAAAAGTTTCATTTGTTGTATTTTATTATAGAGTTTGGTAATAAGGCCATAGGAAAATTTAGTATAATATGAGAAAATAAATTAATGATTTCATAGGTATTATAAGAGCAAGGTAAAGAGAGAGATCAAATGTGAATATCATAAAATGTAAACACAGATAAATATGTAATATTTTATAATATTATAATGAGATTATTTTATTATTATTTTAAAAATATATTTATTGACATAATAAAATTGTACAAATGGATAATAAATACACTTTGTTAATGTTGGCTCATCCATTGCTGGCATTGGTCTGGTTGATGTATGCCAGAGCCATTCTCTGACTAGCAGGTTGAAGTATGAGTAAATACATTCCATTTTGTTGGTATTGACCACTCCTTCTGAGGTTGGCTGAATAATGCTAACTTATCAGCTGGGATACATGTAGTGTGAAATCAATGCCTCTCTAGTAGAATCCGGCATGTTGCATCATAGTCTATTTCATTTATGATACACTACAATGTGGATATATCAGGTCCAATATTCATGTAGAGTCTGTGGCCATACTAGTAGGCTCCATGTATTAATAAATAAAAATCTAGAGGATAATATCTTGTCCTTGTTCTGAAGAGCTTTGAGCTTATCACAAAATATAGCATTGAGGTCTGGTGTTGGTTGTGTGAACTTTGTCCTGCATCTTGTGTACCAAAAAGCATATGTCAGGAAGATAGATAACCTGATAACTGTAAAGTCTCCAGAGAAGAGACAACCACTGATGTCCAGGATTTTATCCACTTCTATAATGCAGTGTTGAGAGATGACACTTCTAATACTGTTATAGCCTGGACATATATTTTAGTTAAAAAATAAAACAATAATCCATATTTTAAATCTTATATTTTGCAGCATAATTGATAACAGATAATGAGTGTAAATCAAATCCATAAAAAATGATTGATTATTTAATAAATACACATGATTTTATGATATAAAAAATAAAGTTAAATATCACAACAACACCATATTGTAAGAACAGGTAGTTTTATTGAATTTTAAATATTTCATTGTAATTAAGGGGAATAGAAATGTTCAAATATATATATATATATATATATATTATTGTATTATTGTTATATAATTTTATATTGTTTTATGTTAATTCATTTGGTATTGTTCTATTAGCTGGTGTCAGCCACTTGATGGCAATATTTATATGTAAAAACACATAAATATGTCATTTACATGGCTTCCATCATGCAAAACTCAACCAAATAGACAAAACTTTTATTTTTCTGTTGTAACTATTGGTTTGCTTTGTGTTGTACAATTTATGTGAGAGCACACAATCCTATCTTTTACCAATGTTAACACTTCACTACCATACTATTTGAAATAGTAGTTTGTAGAACTCTTGCAATCTGCATTCAAAAGTACATATGATACAACTTAACTAATATACTATTAAAAAGTAATAATTATAATCCCATTACCACACTTCTGAACACAACATGTAAGGTGTAAATAATTAGAAAAGGTTTTGGGAAAGGACAATGTCACTGTTTTCTTGAAAAAATATGTGGTTCATGAGAACACCTATGAGAATTAAAATGTTGAACTGTAAAATTTCTCATAGTTATATAGAGACAAATAAGAAATTGTCAAAAGAATAAATTTATTAATCTTCCAAAAAAATATAATAACCAATAGAGTTGGAAATTATTAATCATTACTAATAGGTGCATCATTAATATACATACCTTAGTCACATATTCTTTAAAATATAGCTATTGTAAACAATAAATAAAGATTAATTTTCCTTTTTCAAAAATGACCAAAAAAAAGTAAAATACAGTTCAGTAATTAAAGCATTATTATTTACTTCCACCACAAAGTACTTAGTTATCTCTCAAGCAGTGATAGTAGACTTTTTAAAGTTCATGGGGAGAGGGGATTTTGCCAGTGCAAATCCAGTACACAGGGAATTAATTCTACTCTAATAGAATCTTTGCAATAACATATGTCAATTTATAAGTTTTAATTTTTGCAGATGTGAAAAGACTTACCATCTGCCCTACATTGCAGGACTAAGAAGAAAATTTGTAGGTGCTTGTAATTAAATGTTTAAATTTTGGGTTTATCATAAAATTGTTATCGAATAAATTACAGTCATTGATTAAGGAAATCAATGAATTACATTAACCCATAGGATCAAATGTCTGACTGAGAAATTTTCTTATAGTTCATTCTATCTAGAGACCCAAACAAATTGTCTAAAGAATACATGTATTAAACTTACAAAAGAAAGCAATAACCAATCTAGTTGGAAATAATTAACTGTTATTAATAGGTGTGCCATTAATATCCATACACATCTTTTTTCAAATATAGCTATTGTAATAAATCAATAATTTTTCTTTTCAAAAATTACAAAAAAAAGGTAAAATACAGTTCAGTAATTAAAGCATTATTATTTATTTCCACCATGATATAGTTAGTTATCTCTCAAACAATGATAGTAGACTTTGTAAAGTTTGCAGCAGGGAGAATGGATAATGGTTTTGCCAGCATTGTCATACACAGGGAATTATACTAGAATATAATATTTGCAATTAAGTATGTTAATGTAAAATTGTTATAAATTACAGTAATTTATTAAGGAAATCAATGAATTCTGTTAACCTGTATGATTATTATTAATTCATAAATCATGGGGTGGGCCAAGTAATGTTATATTTCTGTTTTTCATAGCAACAACACCATCAAGAAGCTGACTTTGATTAATATAACAATACCATTCATTTATTAGTTAAAATTAATTATAAGTATCTAGAGTTGCATTTCTTTTGTTGGGATCACCATCAATCAATACACCATCCTTAGAGAGTATGAATTGTAATATACACATTAACAAAAACATACAGTTTAAGATTTGAAGGTGAAATTAATTCAGTTCAAGATATTGTATAACAATTATTTAGGAAATTTTTTAAAAAATAGGATCTCAAATTATTGCTTTGATCATATAAGTTAGAGATAAAATATATTAAAAATTTATTAAAGTATATTTATTTATAAAAAACCAGAATAAAAATTAGCTATTATTTCAAGTTATAAATTATGATTACAATTTAGATAACAATAGTTATTTATTATTATGTATTAGAAAACATAAATATAAAATAATAGTATAATTTAAATTATAGATTACGGTTATAAGTATTTTCTTAATTGATACACTACCTATAAAGTTAAGTAAAATCCTGCTTGATATCTTATAGATGGAATGAATAGCTAAGTTAAAATCAATGATAATCCTGAGATCTCCTTAGTATAATATTGTTAATATGGTTATTCTTAATTATAATCCTATTAAAGTAATAATAATAAAAGCTCAATGTACAATAAAATGATAATCTAACTTATTAATTAGGTTAGCTTAAACTTAATAATTATAGATGTTTTATTATATTTATTTAAATGTTATTGTTAGTCATGGGAATATATAGATACTTAATAAGGAGAAGTGTCTTAAGATTCTTATGCCATTGAACCAATACTTCAGTATTGGTTTATTTCTAAAGGGTATGTAATTTTGTTAATGGGATAAGTGGGTCTCATAATTGCTAATACTAATTGAACATAACTTAGAAATAAATAAGAGTATCAAATCATAACCATAGAAGGTAACAGTATAGCCCAATTTAGAGACTTGCCATGTTTTCTAAAGGTCATAATCCTATTGGCAGGATACAATACATAAGTGGTGTATATATATATATATATATATATATATATATATATATATATATATATATATATATATATATATATATATATATATATATGATGAAATTTAAATATATTCCAAACAATGGTAAACAATTTATAATGTAATATAAATAAAAACTCATAAAGAAATATTTTCGATTATATTCATAATCATTATCAACTCATTTAGAAAGTTGAGTTGATAATGATTATGAATATAATCGAAAATATTTCTTTATGAGTTTTTATTTAGATTACATTATAAATTGTTTTCCATTGTTTGGAATACATTTAAATTTCGTTATTGTATTATTAATATTAGCAGACATTTATTTTGTTTTATATATATATATAAATTATAAATTTCTAGATAATTTAAAGTAAAATATAGTTTTACATTTTTATTTACAGTGCTAATACTAACTGAAACACAGGCTTATTATATACCTGTGTCTATATATGTAATATAGGGTATACGAGCACAGACTTTCATATGACCCATCACTCTCCACTCTATCTAATAACACTGATACTCTCAAGCACATATATACTAAAAACTTAAAAATAATAAAGGTAAATTTTTTTTTAATATTAAATTCTTTTTTTTGACTGTGTATTAAAAAGAAATAAAATAATTTTTCTTTCAATTGAAGTTTTTAGATTTAACTTGAAATAAAAGCATGGGGGGAGTCCAGAAATTAATTAAGTCAATCTTTACTTTTTATAACAAGGGATTGATGTAATTAATTTATGATCCCCCTTCATGCTTTTCTTTCAAGCTAAATTTAATAACTATAACTGTGGTTGAAAAAACAAATATTTTATTTCTTTTTAGTGCACAATCAATAAAAGCATTTAATCTAATTGTTTTTCATTTTTATTATGGTAATATTAGAATTTATTAAGTTCTATTCTTTAATATATATATATATATATATATATTGTAATGGAACGTACTTGCTGCATTCCATTTAAATTGAAGAAAGACAAAATTATCCCGGTTATATATATAAATAAATTGTGAATTCAATTAATTTCATAATGACTCTAGCATTAAAAGAAAAACAAGAATAATATATTATCGCTCTTTTAAATAAATTACAAAGACGTTATTTATAAAACAAATAGTACATCCTTTATTTTATATTATGGTTTAATTTTAGGTAATATTAATGTTTTAAATACAAACCCAAATAATAAATATACATATATACTTGCAATAAGTATATACATTAAATAAATAAAGACATATCTGTGCTTAACAAGTAGGTATTAATATAAATACAAATCGATATTTATATTTTTCAGATATTTAAAACAATAAATAAAAAAAATATTATATACAGCAAATATATATATTTAAAATTTTAAATTACTTAAGTATTAATTTTGAAACCTGTTAAACATTTATTGCTATTAGAAAACAAGATGCTTGAATTAAATATTTATAACACGTTATATTTTTATAATGAAAAATAAAAGTAAAAAAAAATATCGATCTCAAAAATATATTTATATATCATTCATACATATAAAATTATTAACTACCTTTTCAAAGTTCACTCAGTTAGTTTTCCTTCAAAGGTCAATTTATTCCATGGGTTATTTCTTTATCCGTTTACTATTAGAATGCATTCTATCGAAGGTGAAGAAACTATTACGTTAGAGAAAATTGTCAATTCTTGGATATATGTATATTTTTATCCTTCTAAAATTTCTTTCCTTGAAAAATAAATAAATAAATTGAAATGTTGAATCCAATATATTAATTTTAGTTACCTCCAGATTATTATTAGATTGACCATTATAGATTCCAGATAGCTATATCAAATTTCGGCTCCAGACGCGATGAAATACATATATTGAAATTTTCTTAGTTGTTTCATCTTAAATTGCCTTGGAATAAATGAAAGTATTGGTGCAGCTTCTTGGCTGCGATATATCTCGATTAGCCTGTCATAATTTATGTATTTACCATAGAAATCTATCTTATTCCAATATTCTGAAGAATGGTAATTTCAAAGAAACAAAATACAACAAAATTTTATCCTTTAGTTGGTTTTATCACTATCTTAATAATAATAATAATGGCCTCTTTTATTGTTGTTGCTGTTGTTTCATGTGCTAGCAAAAGCTGTTTTTAAAACCCTCGTTACACATGTTTTCTTTTAAACAATTAACATTAAAAAAAAAAAAAATATCAAGCATATATATATAAAAAATATTAAATTGAAAATTTATTTGACAGCTTTAAAAATATACATAAATAATAATATTGCATATTTTTAATAATCACCGCAAATAAAATAATTTTTTTATATAATCAACAATTTATATGTCTTTAATTATTTATAATAATTAAGTATTCATAACGATGTACCATCAACATATAAATAAAATAATAACTTCAAACAATAACTATACCTAATAACCATAAACAATAATAATACTTCATGTATAAACATCAACTCAAAGAGATTTTTTTTTTTAATAACAAATGATATATTTTTAAAATATAGATAGACTTATCGATATTTACAATACCCTCTAATCCACCGAAAAAAAAAATGTCTTTGCAGATAACTAATGAATTATGAGATATCAAAAAAACTTCTCAAATTTGTAATCTTTCTAAGGACTAACATGGTTTAAAGAATATTATTTTTCATGTTAATAACCATATTCATTTATTTATATCTATCTTTCAGATCATCTAGATATTTGTCCAAGTTTTCTTTAAAAAAAAAAATAATAATAATCAAAAGTGCCTTTTTAATTCTTCTTGTAAAGAATTTCCAGTATGTTGAACTTTGTGAAGAAGTTTGCTTTAATTTACAAGATTTTCATATAGCATTTTGGTATAATTCATGAATAATTTTGAGATAAGTACCTAAAGATTTTGCTATGAAATCCTTAGATTCTGCATCTATATTCTTTACATAAATAGTAACTTGATCATAAGCATTAACATAATTCTTAACTTTATCAATAACAGTTGCTATTTTATCAGATAATCTTACTTTTCCTTTGAATATCTTTATAAACATCGTCAACTTAAGTAAGTCTTTATTTTACTTCACTTGTTCTACGTTCAATTAAAAATAATTCTCTGGACAATTTTGAATGGCATTCATTCAAATTTTCCAAATAATCCTTTAAAAATTGCAAATCAGATTGATGTAATACAACTTCAGCATTAAAATTTCTGAAAATCATTTTGAAAATCATTCTGTTCTATATTAAGTCTTTTCAGTTTAACTGTAGGTTTATTTAAATCTCTTTCCTTAGCTATATTTTCTCGAAGAAAATCTTTACTAATCACATCATCACTTCTCATTTTAAGTTTAATTTTGGCTTTGCCAATTTCTTTTTTTTTTTTTTATCAATAATCTTTCTGCTAAGAATTAAATTAAATATCTTTTCATTTACTCTTTGAGTTGATGTTTATACATGAAGTATTATTATTGTTTATGGTTATTAGGTATAGTTATTGTTTGAAGTTATTATTTTATTTATATGTTGATGGTACATCGTTATGAATATTTAATTATTATAAATAATTAAAGACATATAAATTGTTGATTATATAAAAAAATTATTTTATTTGCGGTGATTATTAAAAAAATGCAATATTATTATTTATGTATATTTTTAAAGCTGTCAAATAAATTTTCAATTTAATATTTTTTATATATATATGCTTGATATTTTTTTTTTTTTAATGTTAATTGTTTAAAAGAAAACATGTGTAACGAGGGTTTTAAAAACAGCTTTTGCTAGCACGTGAAACAACAGCAACAACAATAAAAGAGGCCATTATTATTATTATTAAGATAGTGATAAAACCAACTAAAGGATAAAATTTTGTTGTACTTTGTTTCTTTGAAATTACCATTCTTCAGAATATTGGAATAAGATAGATTTCTATGGTAAATACATAAATTATGACAGGCTAATCGAGATATATTGCAGCCAAGAGGCTGCACCATTACTTTCATTTATTCCAAGGCAATTTAAGATGAAACAACTAAGAAAATTTCAATATATGTATTTCATCGCGTCTGGAGCCGAAATTTGATATAGCTATCTGGAATATATAATGGTCAATCTAATAATAATCTGGAGGTAACTAAAATTAATATATTGGATTCAACATTTCAATTTATTTATTTATTTTTCAAGGAAAGAAATTTTAGAAGGATAAAAATATACATATATCCAAGAATTGACAATTTTCTCTAACGTAATAGTTTCTTCACCTTCGATAGAATGCATTCTAATAGTAAACGGATAAAGAAATAACCCATGGAATAAATTGACCTTTGAAGGAAAACTAACTAAGTGAACTTTGAAAAGGTAGTTAATAATTTTATATGTATGAATGATATATAAATATATTTTTGAGATCGATATTTTTGTTTACTTTTATTTTTCATTATAAAAATATAACGTGTTATAAATATTTAATTCAAGCATCTTGTTTTCTAACAGCAATAAATGTTTAACAGGTTTCAAAATTAATACTTAAGTAATTTAAAATTTTAAATATATATATTTGCTGTATATAATATTTTTTTTATTTATTGTTTTAAATATCTGAAAAATATAAATATCGATTTGTATTTATATTAATACCTACTTGTTAAGCACAGATATGTCTTTATTTATTTAATGTATATACTTATTGCAAGTATATATGTATATTTATTATTTGGGTTTGTATTTAAAACATTAATATTACCTAAAATTAAACCATAATATAAAATAAAGGATGTACTATTTGTTTTATAAATAACGTCTTTGTAATTTATTTAAAAGAGCGATAATATATTATTCTTGTTTTTCTTTTAATGCTAGAGTCATTATGAAATTAATTGAATTCACAATTTATTTATATATATAACCGGGATAATTTTGTCTTTCTTCAATTTAAATGGAATGCAGCAAGTACGTTCCATTACATTTGGCGCAACAACTAGGGCTCGAAATAAGCTAATTAGGGCTTGAAATACCCCACATACCTGAGAGATGTGTAGTGTATATATTGATATGAGATGTATAGTTTAAAGAAAGAGAAGTATTTTTGTGTGTTTAATTTTTTTTTTTATATAAATGGAAATATTTTGGCCTTATGTTTAGATGGTGATTGTTACTGTTATTGTATTTTTTAATGATGAAAGATAAATATAGTCATGAAGCAGTTTAATTTCAATTTAAAAATTATATTGATGGTGTTAAATTATAGCATAATAATTTTGTCCATATTTGGAAAGTTTATGTTGTAGAAAATCTATAATTTTGAAGGTTGGATTGGATATTTGATTGTTGGAGTTTGGTTGGTTCTGTTGCAAGAATTGATGTTGGATGGGGAATTTTTGTCATTGTCTTGAGGATGTGATGCATTCATGTCACTTGTGATTGATTGATCTCATTTATTGCTCCAACCCAAATTTTGATGTTTATTATTATTTATCATGAAGCAGTTAACAGTAGTCCTGCCATGATTTTACCTTTAAGACTCCAGAGAGAGTAAGGTATAATTATTTTGATATATGTATAATATTTGCCTCTAAGTCTCCTAAAGATGAGCAAGGAAATATTTTATAAATAATAGCCCCTAAGACTTGGATATAAAGAGGGCAGTGTAATAGTGTTTTCAGAAAATTATTATGGGTTGTAGTAGCTTGGATAGAATGAAATGTGATAGTCATCTAAGTGTTCATGAAACATTGTATGCTTTAGGAGTAATGATTGAATTCTTTTATCTATATCAAAGTTGTGAAGTGCTAATCAATCTTTTGGCTGTCAGTATCTGTCGGATCTTTGGAGGAATAGATAAGTATATAACTTAAATATATAACACCAAACTTAAGGGCTTGATTAATTGATTATTGTTTGTAACAAATAATCTATTACATTGATTATCAATTAGGGTTTGAAAACAAACATATCAATGTTTTATTTTACATTATAAGTGACCTTTAAACATGAAGTTCAATTAGTGAATGTTTGTTGATAGTAAATTGCATTAGTACAATTTTAGTAAAATAGTGTTTTGGGCACAAAAGCTAATAATTAGTGAAGTGAATTTTTTTTTTTTATGTATATAAAATGTTATTAAGTTTTAAGGTCCAGAAAATTTATAGGTATCAATTTAGTAAGTTTATGCTTAACTACCATTATCTTGAGTGTGAAAGTTATCTCACAATATTATTAAATTGGTTGTTTTCAAGGCATGTGAACATTTTTTTTGTATTTTAAATATTTCAAGGTTATATTGAATTTGATATGAAATTTCCACATTTCAATATTGTATAAGTGTGGAATATTTATTATCATTATCTATAAATAAATGTTAGTTAGTGATCTCAGTTGTTACTTTCTTTTTCTCTCTCTCTCTCTATATATATATATATTTTTAGAGGAAATTATTATTGTTATAGTGATAGAAGAGACTTTTTATAAGCCAATAAGTTTATGTGTTCTAACAACTGAAATTTAGATTGTCGGATAGCTATTATGTATTATAAAATTAAAAAGGCTTGTACTTTGCTTGGTTGAATAATTGCTTGTTGGAATAATGATTGGAGATGGTGAGCCCTTGATCTGTGGTAATTACTACATAGAAATATATATATATCTTAGATATTTTTTTTTGTATAATATTACAGTATTAGTAATAATGGATAATAGTAACGAAATGCCAGTTAGTGGTAATTTTGATTTGGGGAGTTTAATAGAGAAACTGGAGGCTATGATGAAAACCAACTTAAAAACAAATTCTGATGAACTTTCCCAGAAACTAGAATCTAGATTAAAAACAAATTCTGATGAACTTTCCCAGAAACTAGAATCTAGATTAAAAACAAATTCTGATGAACTTTCCCAGAAGCTAGAATCTAGATTAAAAACAAATTCTGATGAACTTAGAGCTGAGATAAAAACAAGTTTAAAAAATAACTCTGATGAACTAAAAGAGGAACTTAGAACTGAGATGAAAGTCAATTCTAATAAATTTTATAAGGAAATAAAAGATGAATTAAAGTCTCTGGTAGATAATAGTGTTAGAAGAGTAGAAGTAAAATTTGATGAAAAGATGGAAAAATACAGAGAAGAGACAATGGTTGAAGCTAATTCTTTAAAAGCAAAATTTGAGGAAATAAATAGTGAAATGAGGGAAGAAAATCAAGGAATTATAGCCAGATTAGAAGTAGTTGAAAGAAAGACTATAAAGAAACCTAAAATTTTTGATGAATACTATAGTGAGGATAAAAGAATTGATGAATCTGTAAAAATAAAATTAAATTCTTTAGGTGAAAAATATCTAAAGTTATTAGACAATGAATTACTAAAGATTATGGATAATACCAGTAATAAATTTAAAGATAAAATGCAAAATCTAGTTAAAAAATGTACCATTAATTGTGGAAACGTTTATACAAAAATTAATATTTACAAAGAAATATTCTTTACAAGAATTAACAATATAATATGTAATGTAAATTTTATGGAAGTAGAAATTGATCCAAATGGAGATTTAGGCAAAGCCAAAATAAAACTTAAATTCAGAAGTAAGGAGAAAATTAAAATAGATTTTCTTAAAGAGATAATTTATCCCAATAAAAATATGAAGAAAATTAAAGTAAAATTCAAAGAGATGAGTAGAGAGAAGTTTAAAATAAATTATCTTAAAGGAAATATAGATTTTATAAACAATATTGGAAAAGCCAAAGTTAGACTTAAAGTTATAGAAGGAATGATAAATAATATTGGTTTTCTTAGAGAGAATATTGACAAGGAAAGAGATGTAGGGAAAATAATGGTAAAATTTAAAAGAATGGGTAAAAAGATATTTAATCTGAATCTTGGTAGAAGAATGATTGATGAGGAAAAAGAAATTGGAACATCCAAAATTAAATTTAAAATGAGAAGTGATGATGTGATTAGTAAAGATTTTCTTCGAGAAAATATAGCTAAGGAAAGAGATTTAAATAAACCTAAAGTTAAACTGAAAAGACTTAATATAGAACAGAATGATTTTCAAAATGATTTTCAGAAATTTTTTAATGCTGAAGTTGTATTACATCAATCTGATTTGCAATTTTTAAAGGATTATTTGGAAAATTTGAATGAATACCATTCAAAGTTGCCAAAAGTATTGTTTTCAATTGAACATAGAACAAGTGAAGTAAAATAAAGACTTACTCAAGTCGATGATGTTTATCAAGATAGTCAAAGGAAAAGTAAGATTATCTGATAAAATAGCAACTGTTATTGATAAAGTTAAGAAGTATGTTAGTGCTTATGATCAAGTTACTAGTTATGTAAAGGATATAGATGCAGAATCTAAGGAGTTCATAGCAAAATCTTTAGGTACTTATCTCAAAATTATTCAAAAGCAATTGAATTATACCAAAATGTTATATGAAAATCTTGTAAATTAAAGCAAACTTCTTCACAAAGTTCAACATACTGGAAATTTTTTACAAGAAGAATTAAAAAGGTACTTTTGATTATTATTTTTTTTTTTTTTTAGAAAATTTGGACAAATATCTAGATGATCTGAAAGATAGATATAAATAAATGAATATGGTTATTAATAAGAAAAATAATATTCTTTAAACCATGGTAGTCCTTAGAAAGATTACAAATTTGAGAAGTTTTTCGATATCTCATAATTCATTAGTTATCTGCAAAGACATTTTTTTTTTCGGTGGATTAGAGGGTATTGTAAATATCGATAAGTCTATCTATATTTTAAAAATTGTCATTTGTTATTAAAAAAAAAATCTCTTTGAGTTGATGTTTACATATGAAGTATTATTATTGTTTATGTTTATTAGGTATAGTTATTGTTTGAAGTTATTATTTTATTTATACGTTGATAGTACATCGTTATGAATATTTAATTATTATAAATAGATAAAGACATATAAATTGAAGATTATATAAAAAAATTATTTTATTTGCAGTGATTATTAAAAAAATGCAATATTATTATTTATGTATATTTTTAAAGCTGTCAAATAAATTTTCAATTGAATGTTTTATATATATATATATGCTGGATATATATATTTTTTTAATGTTAATTGTTTTAAAAGAAAACATGTATAACAAGGGTTTTCAAAACAGCATTTGCTGGCGCATGGAACAACAACAACAACAATAAAAGAAGCCATTATTATTGTTATTGGAATAGTTATAAAACAAACAAGAGGATAAAATTTTGTTGTACTTTGTTTCTTTGAAATTACCATTCTTCAGAATATTGGAATAAGATAGATTTCTATGGTAAATACATAAATTATGACAGGCTAATAGGGATATATATCGCAGCCAAGAGGCTGCACCATTACTTTCATTTATTCCAAGGCAATTTAAAATGAAACAACTAAGAAAATTTCAATATATGTATTTCATCGCGTCTGGAGCCGAAATTTGATATAGCTATCTGGAATCTATAATGGTCAATCTAATAATAATCTGGAGGTAACTAAAATTAATATATTGGATTCAACATTTCAATTTATTTATTTATTTTTCAAGGAAAGAAATTTTAGAAGGATGAAAATATACATATATCCAAGAATTGACAATTTTCTCTAATGTAATAGTTTCTTCACCTTCGATAGAATGCATTCTAATAGTAAACGGATAAAGAAATAACCCATGGAATAAATTGACCTTTGAAGGAAAACTAACTAAGTGAACTTTGAAAAGGTAGTTAATAATTTTATATGTATGAATGATATATAAATATATTTTTGAGATCGATATTTTTGTTTAGTTTTATTTTTCATTATAAAAATATAACGTGTTATAAATATTTAATTCAAGCATCTTGTTTTCTAACAGCAATAAATGTTTAACAGGTTTCAAAATTAATACTTAAGTAATTTAAAATTTTAAATATATATATTTGCTGTATGTAATATTTTTTTTTTATTATTTTAAATATCTGAAAAGTATAAGTATGGATTTGTATTTATATTAATATCTACTTGTTAAGCATAAATATGTCTTTATATATTTAATATATATACTTATTGCAAGTATATAGGTATATTTATTATTTGGGTTTGTATTTAAAACATTGATATTACCTAAAATTAAACCATAATATAAAATAAAGGATGTACTATTTGTTTTATAAGTAATGTCTTTGTAATTTATTTGAAAGAGCGGTAATATATTATTCTTATTTTTCTTTTGATGCTAGAGTCATTATGAAATTAATTGAATTCACCATTTATTTATATATAACCAGGATAATTTTGTCTTTCTTCAATTTAAATGGAATGCAGCAAGTACGTTCCATTACAATATATATATATATATATATATATATATATATATATATATATAAGTATAATCAGTATTCTTTTGATTTTTAATATTTATTACACAATAATTATTTTAAAATAATCATGAATTTTAAACTTAGTTTTTATTTATGCCAAATCTTTTCTTGAAGTAATCTTATCAATGGTCTTGAAATGAATTACAAAGAATTAAATTCATCAAGCATGTGGAGACAAGACTAAAATACTTTTTTTTTTGACTTTTCAATTATATTAATTTCTTTAGATTTTTTTTAATTGAAAAAATCAGTTTTTTTTTTAAAGTACATGATTTTAGTATTTTTTTAAAAAAAGTGAACTATCCTCATGGATGTTATGTAGGAATGATTTAAGAAATCACAATAATGATTTCTGCCTGAAAACCTTGGTGTCACTTTAAGAAAGAGTTAATGGATAACATATGCATCAATCATGTCTGATTTTGAATACAAATGTAGGTTGGATAAACTTTCAAATTTTTTCAGACTTCAAAAAAAGTTTTTTTAAATAACTGACTCACATCTAATTCAGCCTACTATTATATATTGATTAGTAAATGAGTATCTAGTTATTATTAGCAAGAGGGCCAAACAAAACAGAAGATTGGTATTTAGAAAATCTAGTTAGTAATGCCTTCTCCTTAGACTGGTTTTATGAGTAGACTATTGAAGTAAGTTTGCATTGCAGTAAACTATTTAAAGTCTATTCATATATATATATATATATATATATATATATATATATATATATATATATATATATATATATATATATATATATATATATATATATATATATATATATATATATATATATATATATTGTAATGGACAATATGTATATAAACATATACATCAAATGTAATAGAACGTCAAGTCAATATATGAGAAGAAAATAATGCTTCAAACATGGGATGATAAATATAATGAAATATATGTAATCTAAATGAATCCAATTCTTGAGAAAGCCTAATATAATAGATTGTATAATTTAAATGAAGAAAGATAAAATTATCCCAGTTATATTTAAATAAATTGTTTATATGCCCTTCCAACTAGCTTATACATGAAATAAATCTAAAATCATACAGAGCAATGAGATCTATTATTATAATTTATTCTCAAGGTTGATATGACTAACTAACAAAATATATATTAGAAACAAAGAGAATTCTATTGAATCTAATATACATATCCAATAAGTAAACCTATGTATATCTAAACATATCAATGAACAATAATATATGTAAGTGACATAAAGACTAAACAATAAGTGAAATATGAATTTATTCTCCATTAAATTGTGAATTCAATTAATTTCATAATGACTCTGGCACTAAAAGAAAAATAAGAATAAAATATTAATACTCTTCCAAATAAATTACAAAGGCATTACTTATAAAATAAATAATACATCCTTTATTTCTATATTATAATTTTATTTTAGGTAGTATCAGTGTTTTAAAGAGTTTTTAAATACAAACGCAAATACAAAAAAAATATACATATATACTTGCAATAAGTATATATATTAAATAGATAAAGACATATTTGTGCTAACAAGTATGCATTAATATAAACACAAATCCATATTTATATTTTCCAAATATTCAAAAAAAAAAAAAAAAACATATTATATACAGCAAATATGTAAATTATTCTTTAGATCTGCATAAGAATTATTATATGAAGTTAAAAAAAATGAAAATAGATAAATAAATAATAAAAAAATTTATAATAAAAATTTGCGAATATAAATTTCATTTATTAATATATACATAACAACTCATGTGCAACCCAAACCTATACGCCGTACTTTAAAATTTTAAAATACCTAAGAGTTAACTTTAACTTTCATTAAACATTTTTTTTTAAACAAGATGCTTGAATTGAATAGAATTATATTCATAAAAATGTTTTATTTTTATAGTTAAAAATAAAAGTAAAAAAAAAAGAATATCGATCTCAAAAAATATATATATTATTTATATTAATAAAATTATTTACTACATTTTGTTTTAAAGTTTAACTTGCTCATATTTCTTTCAAAAGTCAACTTGTTCCATTGGTTTTTATTCCTTTACATTTATTTAATATTAGAATGCATTCTAGCCAAAGTTAAAATTGAAGAAATATCACGTTAGAGAAAATTATTGGTTTCCAAATGCACATATATATATATATATATTTCTTTTTTTTTTTTTAAATTTCTCTCCTTGAAAAATAACATGTTGAATCCAATATACTAACTAATTTTAGGTACTTCCAGATTATTATTAGATTGATCATTATAGATTCCAGATAGCTATATCAAATTTCGGCTTCAGACACGGTGAAATTCATGTGTTGAAATTTGCTTAGTTTTTCTTTTAAAACTGCTTTGGAATAAATGAAAAGAAATGGCACAGCCCCTGGCTGTGATATATATATATATATATATATATTAGCCGGTCATGGTTTATATGTTTACTACAGAAATTTATCTTATTCCACTATTCTTAAGAATGGCAATTCCAAAGAAACAAAGTACAACTAATTTTTATCCTTTAGTTTTTTTAATAACTATGTTAATAATCATGGCTTCTTTTTGTTGTTGCTGTTGTTCCATGTGAGCCAGCAAATGCCATTTTTAAAACCATTGTTACATATGTTTTTTCTTTAAACAATTAACATTCAATAAATAAAAATATCAATCATATATAAAATAAATATTAAATTAAAAATTTATTTAACAGCTTTAAATATATATATATACATAAATAATAATATTGCATTTTTTTAATAATCACTACAAATAAAATAATCTTTTTTTTATAATCAACAATTTATATGTCTTTATTTATCTATAATAATTAAATATTCACAGCGATGTACTATCAACAAATAAATAAAATAATAAATCCAAATAACTATAACTAATAACCATAAACAATAATAATACTCCATATATAAACATCAAATCAAAGAGATTTTTTTTTAATAACAACAAATGATTTTTAAAATATAGATAGATTTATTGATATTTACAATATATATATATATATATATATATATATATATATATATATATATTATATCGGATTTATCTACTGTATTACTAATAAATCAATTAGATAAGGTTAAGTTCAAAAATTACACAAGCTTAACTCTTAAAAATCCCGTTTAGAATTGCAATTCAATATTTCCAAGTACCTCATTCATTATTTATTTTTAGAATCTGATAAAAATATAAAGCCTCTTTTATTGCAAGATCATTCACTAACTGGCATTTAATGAGCAAACAGAATTGGAGAATTACTTTAAAAAAATTCTTTAGTAGACAATGTGAATAGAAAATAAATTTTAGTAGAAAAATAGGAGACTTTTAAAGCTAAACAAGCGTTTTAAAATATTTAACTTTCTCAACCCATTTGGAAATCCATCAAAAAACTTTGCTACTGAATTTAATTATACTAAAAGGATTTTTACATGTAATCTCATAGAATTAATCTCTGAATGTTTAATAAGTAAACAACTATTCAATATTTAAATTAATTTATAAATTTATAGGTTTTTGTTTTTCTGTTATAAATTTAATTGAGAACTAGTACAATATTGATATGACACATTTAGAACCAATTATCTTTATTGAATTACAAACACACATACACACACACACAATAATTAATGATTTATAAATGATTTACTTTATAAACAACGATTTTTGTAAAATTTCTTTATTCTGCATTAAAATATTTTACAAATATGAATTATCCCATCACATTTAATTGAATGGTAGTAATGTACTCAACTGGCTATTTGATTGATGATTGTCACGTGATCTCCCGAACAACTAATTATTCGACTTTAAGATTTTTTTTTTGCATAAAGAATTTGGATGCTAAATATATAATTAAAGAATATAATTATTTAAAAAAAAATGTTGGTACTTTATAATTAGTATCTGAGAGAGTATTCTTGATGCAACTGAATCTAATTTTACATTAATCAAAAACAGAGCTAATCAATTTTTAACATGTGAGACAAACTTTAAATGCTACCCTTTTTGAAATTATTTAGAAGGACTTTATGGTGCAGGGATAATATATCTGCAATATAATATTTGTTATCACAAATTCAAATTCAAGCCGAATGACATTTTTTTTTTTTAAAAAAAAACAGTTTAAATTTTTTTTTCCAGCTATCTGACTCACAGCAAACCTAACTAACCATCTAACTTTGATCAGTAAATGGGTATTGAACCATTCTTAACTATCAAGTAAAATAAGAGTCAAATACAATTCAAACTCTCACTGTCTAACATTTAGAAAGTCTAGAGAATACTGCCTTCACTGTCATTGTTCATTTACATGAGGCTGTTGGAGAGACATTTGCCCTCCAGTGGGATAATCATTACAAAAGGTTGTTTTACAAACTTGTTTAAAAAAAAAAACAAAGCAATGGCTGGGATATGAAAAATATCTATTAAATAAAAACAAATTTATTTATCAAGAACAGCAACAAAACAAAACAAAAAAACTCACAAAAATAAGCTATTATAGAACTAAAAAATGGAGAAAAATAAAATAAATTAAAATATAATAAAAAAAACTTTCAGAATAAAACCCGATTATAAAAATACTAAACTGTTCTTTGAGTTTTTGTTAAAGAAAATATCTTGAAAAGCTTCTTTACAATTTATTGTTTTAGATATTGACTTCCTTATAAAAATTATTGCTAGATCATCCAAGTGAACGTGCAATGTTGTTTGTAAATAAAATAAAAAATCAATATTTTTATTATTAAAAACAGCTTTGGATTGCTGTTGACTTATACGTATTTTTTTTTTTTTAAGTGTCATCGGCCGGGACGCGAACCCGCAACCCGGACAACTGCCTGCAAGTGCAAGGCAGTCGCGCTGACCTCTCGACCACCAATGCAAGACAAACTTATACGTATTATTAATAGATTTCTTTAAAACAACACTATACATGCAGATAAAATAATTTTCATATACATTCTTATAGTATCACAATCTGGATTCAACCATTCATTTTTTTCTGGATCAGTTTATTTTTGTATTATAGTCATAAAGAAGATAAAAAACATTGGGTCTGTCAAGTGTTGGTGATCGAATGGTCAGCACAGCCGCCTTACAAGCAGTTGTCCCGGATTAGAGGGTTCGCTTCCCGGCCGATGCTATGACGCATGAAAAAAAAACCCTTGGATCTGTATCTTTTATCAAGCAGATGTAATAAAAAAATATATGAGAAGTTTCCAAATGTTTTTTTTTTTTTTAATTTTACCTTTAAAAAGTGTAAAGATGGGAATAAAAGTGTTAACATCGGTAATAGTTTCAATAGACAATCCCATAATAAGTTCGCAGCTTGTGTTCATTTACTTTTATTTTTAAATTGCTTTTATAATTTAATTTTTAAAAAATAATATTTGAAATATGGATTTATTTATAAATTTATTTTATGAGTGCTTAGATTTATACCCTAAAACGAATAGCGGTGCAAGCTTGAATATTAATTTCCTTCTAAATAATATCATGTATATATAATGCTAAACTATTGACTTATATAATTTTTTTTTTACTTTAGAAATTATTTCACGGATTTTCAATCTGTAAACTAAATTTCAGAAATGTTTACATATATTAAATAATATTCCTTCAATTTTTTTTGTGAAAACTTGTGTTTATTTTCTTTATCAATACATCTAAATAATAATCAAAAATCCAATATTTTGATTATTTTTAAATAATCATTATCATGGGCAAAAATATCATTGATTTGAAAAAAAATATATAAATACATATACTTATTTACAGTATATACGTAATACTGGTATTACAAATAAGCAATAATAAAATATAATTTATGTAGAAGTACTTTTACTTTCTTATATATAATCACTATTAACTGAATTTAAATAAACAAAAAACAGATGTCATAATTTTTTAAAAAATGTATATTTTAATTTCATCAGATTATCTATTTAATATAGAATCTTTTAATTGATTTATAAGAATTGTCTCTTTAATTTTTTTTTCTAAGCTTAGTGTGCTTTTAACAGGTAACATTAATATCATTTTCAATTATTATTGGTCTCTTCATATTTAATCCAATTTTTCTTCTCCACATCACACTAGCAAAATTACTTATTTCATCCATCCCTCTCACATATGATCTTTTTTTAGATCTTTTACAATCTTTTGAAATCTAATTTAAGATTTCAAGTGCCATCTAGTATCATCTCTTGTAATAGTATGTTCAGCTCACTTCTACTTCAGTCTCTTGTTTTAATGATGTCAGTAATATTTGTTGATTTCTTACCCTTGTATTTCATTTTCAATTCCTCCTTGTTATTCCTAACATACATATTTTATACATTATTGACTGGTCAGAAGTCTATGTATTATTCTTCTGTTAGGTGTCCAAGTTTAAGTTCATATGTAAGAACTGGGAAAATACATTTATTAAAAATCGTTATTTTCAAGCACATAATATATTCCCTTTTACTATTAACATATTTCTACTAAAAACATTCCATTCAAGTAAACTATTATGTTTACTTTTATCCATTATGTTCCCATCCATATTAATAATCAAATCAATGTATTTGTAATTGTTAACTTCTTTTAATTTATCTTTATCAATATTTAGTTTTTATTCTGAGAAAATCCATTGAACATTATTTCAGCCTTTTTATTATTTATATCTTCATTTCTATTTTTTTATGCTCATCTTATAACTTTGGCATTTCCTGAAACTCTGAAGCATGATTTTAAAAACAATCACAATGTTTGCAAAATCTAGATAATTTAAATAATCTCCATTTACTTAAATAATATCCATTTACTTGAATTCCCTTAGTTTCCCATTTTAATCAATCAAATACTTCCTGAAAAACTGCTGTAAAAAGCTTTGAAGATGTAGAATTACTTTGTCATATACTTTTCTTAAAGTTAATATTCTTATTATCATTATGTAATCCAATCATTATTGTTCATTTTAGTAAATATTTCTTCAGAATGTGACATTAACCTTGGCCTATATTTTGATGATCCAATACTTAAATCAATGAAGAAATGCTTACAGAATCAAAGCATAGTGATCTCTTATATTCCCACTTGTCCTTTATAACTTCTCTCAATACTTCAATATGATACACTGATTAAAAACTGATATGTCTATAATATTTAATATCTTCTTTATTATCTTTTAAAAATATCAATATTAGTACTGTATTATTTCAATAATCTGGTACATCCTTATCATTTAAAGTTTTAGTATATAACTTTGACAATATATTTTCTATTTTTTTTACCTGCTTTTTTTAAAATAAAGATTATAATTCTAGCATTACTCAGAACATTTCCTTTTTTCATTTAAAATGCAGACTAATTCAGAAGATGGAGTAATTGTAGGAATATGTTTTTTGTTTTTCTTGTATGTATAATTTTTATAAAACTCTTCCATAAATTTCATCAAGTCATCTCTCTTTTTAGTAATAGTTTCATCTTTTTTTCTTATTGCAGAAATATTTTTTTCCAAAGTCATGATTTTAGGCTTCTATGTTCTCCTTTTATAGATTTTCTTGCTAATTCATAATTATATTTGCTTATATCTTATCATTTTTATACCATTTTATACAACTCTAGATATTCAATTTTTCTCAATGAATCATTTCTATATATTTTCAAATTCTTTCTTATTTTTATTTTTATAAATTATCATCTTTAGTAGAAATTTTACTAGTCATTTGCTTTTTTTTTCTACCAGCTATCTTTGTTGCAGTTTTTAAATGTGTTGTCAGATATTTTCCTGTTCATTTCATTCTAATCTGAATCATGTTCAAAATTTGTTAATATTTTTAAATGATTTGCAAGTTGTAATTTAAATCATAGGGATGTTCTGATTGTTAAAAATGTCAATTATGAATACCCTTTTTTAAAAATATTTTTTATCTTTCTAGTTTTGAATTAACACATAACTTACATCTCACTAATCGATGATCACTTTCTATATTGAATTTATTAAAAACATTACAATCTTGAAATATGCATTTTCCTTTAGTCAAAATATAATTCAATTCTCTGTACCTTCATTTGAATGATTCCCTGTCTATTTCCATTCAGCATTTTTTTAAAGTAAGGAATTCACAATATACAGTTTTGCTTTTTGTACAAGCTCTACAAATTTGTATTGTATCTCATTTTTATCACTATATTTAATTTATCCACAATAATTTTATCCTTCAATTGTTTTCCAATGACAATTTTAAAATATTGTTTGGCCTAATGAAATTCCTTTTTTATATTCATATAAAAAATGTCTTTTTTTATCACAATGAGAACTTGTTGGGCAATCTGAACAATGGTATTTTTCCACTTTTTATTTATAAAGAATTCCATTTCACATGTGCTTTTTATATTTGTACCTTTGTAGTATAGTACATGTTTAGTTTCTAAATCAATTGTCTCTTCATATTTTCATATAGTTTCCCAAAATCCAGCAATGTCTCAATCCCACAATCTCTCTTTACCTGAAAGTGATCTGCAGTAGTATATATCTATATAAGAATAGTCATCAAATGACCCATAGATCTGTAATCAGGAGATTTTTAGCATCTTCTGATTTTGCCACCAAATTACTGACTTGGCTCACAATTTTACATCTTGATAGTAACAGCAATAAATTGCTTTTGTTTGTCATAATTGTAAATATCTATTAAAAAAGTTTATTCACCCAGACATTTACTCTGCCTTCAAGAAATTCCAATTGATATTTCAATTAAAAATTATCAGGCATCAGAAAAGAAAGCCTATGGTATTTCTTGATATAAAAAAAAAAAAAAACTCACCATAGTGACTGATACACTTTAATGAGCAGCCCCTAAATGGTTGTATATTATATGATTATTCATGTAGTAGTAACAGATGCAATGACAGTAATATATGGAGTGGACATTGGAAATTTGCTGTACTCATATATATATATATATATATATATATATATATATATATGAGTACAGCAAATATCGCAATATATATATATGACTAAATTGTAATGGCACAATATATATATATATATATATATATATATATATATATATTGTGCCATTACAATTTAGTCACTAGATAAATTTATAGTAATGTGCATGTAAGAAAGTGTAAAACAAAATCATCATCACATTTTTATATAATCATAAATGAAGCTGTAGGGCATCCAAGTTTAAACCCTACAAGGTCCAGTTCTAAAAGCTTTAGATAGAAAGAGAGTGGGTCAACAATTATATGCTTTATTTGTTTGTGTGTTGATAGAAAGGTAATACACACATTTAAACTATTTAATATTTAATTTTTCTTTAAAAAGCAAAGTTATATGCATACATATAGGCAATGTATGTGTAAATTATTTAATTGTTTTATATTTCAAATATTAAACATTTTAACTTTCTTTAAAACTAACCTATGCTTGATCAATGTTAATGTCTTATTCTATACTTTTATTTTGCTTTTCTTTAATTATAATTGGGATTTAAAAGTTACAGACTTAATTAAATAATTGGGTTATAATTACTAAGCTAGCAATCATATTATTTAAGGTTAGTTTATGAATGATTTGAAAGAATGAAGGATGTGTGTACATTACATACAGAAATTTACATTTACTAAATATTGAAAGAAAAGGAAGTATTAAATCTGTCAAATTATTTTTTTTGTACAATTGTTTGTTAAAAGAGGAAATCTGTTTAATCAGATATCAATCTTTGTAGCAATTTTTTTTTGTAAATAATTGTTTTTCACTTTGGAAGCTTATAATGGGTCAGAGCTCTAATTTTGAAATTGTCTTATCTCAAGATCTAAAGAAGGAAGCTCAAAGATTTGAAATGTTACCTGGATGTTAAAAAGAAAAAAAAAGAAAAGAAAGGAAATAAGGATTGAGTCTATTTTTTTTTTAAACAAAAGTGTCTGGAAAAAGGATTAAACTTTTCAGTTGAAAAATAATTTAGTTGAAAATAAATTAGAGATCTAATTAAAACAAATTTGTCCAAAAATAGCAAGTGATGCTATCTCTGGTTGGTTAAGTTAGCTAAAAATTGGATATAAAAAGCTGTCTTGAATTATTATTAGGATTATTGTTTATGATTCAGATTATTAAACTATACAATTGAATGCTGAAAATATAAGAAATGTCTGGCTAGAAAAATTATATGTATGTCCCATCGGTTCCGGACCATCTGGGGAAGCTGCACATCACATAGGAAAGAAAAGATGTGTCTAAAATAATATTCTACACCTTTCAACTGACCAGAGAAATAAGATGTTTTTTTTTATAGAAGGAAGAAAGCATTCACCTGCATTCAAAGAAGATGAATTAATCTACTGATAAATATTAATCATCAAGTCCAATTAATTGTTACAACAACTGATTTTAAACTCAAGAAAATTTATAAATGTGAAAACAACTGCTGTATTTCATCCACATGCTTGACAGGAAGAGAAGAAAAATTAATATAATGATTTCCAAATTGTCCACTAAAGCAAATAATCTCAATAGAGTCATCATCATCAAATAGTTATACACCTCAAGAAAGAGATTGTTTCCACATAAAATGGAAATAGTAGCTGCAGAAATATAGACATTATACAAGACAAGTTTGAACCCTTGGAAATTCGCCACAAACAAAAGATCGGTAATATGACTTTTTATATCTATTTTCTTTATGATATCAGTCTTAAGAAACATTTTAGCAATAAAGTGGTATATTTTATTTAAAGAACCTTTAAAGACTATTCAGATCGATTAAAACAAGAATGTCTTACTAAAAATAACTTTGAGCTTCATAAATGATCTTGAATGTATGAAAATTATTTGTTTATTAATTTTACAGTTATGAAAAATATTAATGTGTAAAACAATTTTTTTTTTGTGGTATTATGATTTTAGTTTTAACTAATATATTATTATTATTTTGGTTTTGAATAATATTTTGTTATTATGGGATAAAACACGCACATACATAATGGTATTTTTATATGTGTATAATTGCGACTGAATGTGAAATAATGAGTAGTATTAGAATATTAGATTATTTTGTTTCAAGTTAAGTATAGATTTCAGCGCTTGGAAGGGAGGGGGAGATAATGATTTAAAACTCTTTTCTAAAACTTGCTCTTTCAATTCTACTAACATTTTTTTTTACATTCTATTTACATGTTGGATTTTTAAAGTATGTGTGCTAATGAGCAGATAATTTTTTTTTTCTCTTGAAATACTTTTCTCATGGAGTGAAAATCATGGTCAATGTGACGTCCAACTTAATACAAAATACATTTGAAGGGAAAGGGGGAAGAACTTAAAATTAATCTGAGGATTGTTGTATAATCAATTATTATTATTATTATTCATGTCAATTTTCATATTTATCTAGAGATTTTTCTGTATATGTTAGAAATGTAGTAATAAATATTAGTTTGTTTTATTAAACGAGGCGTATATATTTCATTAAGTGTAGTCTTTGTTAAGTGTGATTATTCATCATCAATGGTTGAATATTAGTTATTTAAGATATAAGTAAATATGCTAAAATTAAGCAATAATTATGAATTTCTTCATAAAATTTAGTTTTATGTTTAGGCTTAGTCCTAGAGCTGTAGTTGAAACCCTTGTCATTATCGTTATTATTATCATCATCATCATCAACGTTTTAATTAATGAGCTGTTTAACTGTTTAAAGGCCATAAATAAATATTGATTTTATAATATTTAGTGATTTCTTAGTATTATTATAACCACATCCCATCATCTATTTCATGCAAGGATGAGTGAATTGCCATCCTAAATTATTTATATATAATCTGAGCTAGTAAACTTACAAAACTATTGAAACACATTTGTTATGCTAAGATCTGAGAAATGATTTATGTCTAATATACTCCACTTTGGTTTAAAGATGTTTTACTTTTACCTAAATATTAGTGCTTATAGTGATATGGCTCAAAAAGCAAAATCTTCCATTTTATTATAAATAAAGTACCAAGAAGGGATTCAAACCCGGTACATGTGAAAGGTTATCAGATATAACCGTGTCTAGATTCAGATAATCTAGTGGCGCCCTGCTAGACCATATTCACTTAGTATTTGTTTAAACATGCACTTAACATCAAACCAAGAAATGAAAGGGGATAAGATCTACTGCCTGTATACCTGAGTTATAATACATTGCTATAATAATTTGCTTATAATTCATGATATTTGGACTCCTTTACTCAGATATAATAATATCTTTTGATCATCATTTAATTTTTGAATTTACTTAGTTATATCTTTTGAACTCATTTCATTATGTTACAATATATATATATATATATATATATATATATATATATAAAATACATATTTTGCGGGTTCATCCGTGTTAAAAACTTTTAATATCAATTTACTGACGTTTCGACTTGGTCACACAAGCCATCCACAGAGTTATAAAAAGGTAGAAAGACGGTTGTAGAGGCGCTACAATCACTGGTTTGAATAAAACATTAAAAATCCCACCAATCGCAAAAATGTTAAATTTAAGAATGTTTTTTAAAGAAATCTTTCCAAATAGGAGGAAGTTTGCACGTATCATCTCGCTTATTGATACAATCTGGCCTTTTAAGTATCTCAATGGCTTCTCTGATTTTGCATTGGTAGAGATTATCACATCTGGATATGATCCTGGTACTAGAAAAATCTATTTTATGACCTGAATCTATAGTATGGAGTGAGAGTGCTGATGATGATGAGTGTTGTTTAACTGCATTAGCATGCTCATCTCTCCTAACACTGATGCGACGATTACTCATACCTACGTAAGAAGCTTTACAATTTTTACATGAGATTTGATAGACACCATGAGATTCAAGAGGGATTGAATCCTTAGGCTTGGTTATTATATTGCTGATCTTTTGATGAGCAGAAAATGCTGTATCTATATTATAGCGTTTTAATATACGTCCGATACTGTCTGTAGTTCCTTTTACATATGGAACACAAATCCTAATAGCTGACTTATCATCTTTTTGTTTCCTATTTTGTCTATTTTGGGCTTGAAATAAGGCTTTTTTTATAAATTTGTAATTATAACTATTTGCTAATAAAACACATAGATGACATAAAATACATAGATGACACTTTTGTCATATGGCAACATGGAAAAAATACATTAGATGATTTTTTCTTACATTTAAATAATATGCATCCTCATATTAAATTTACAATGGAGACAGAGTCTGATGGAAAACTCCCTTTTCTTGATGTTCTAGTCACCAGAACACCAAATAGTTTATCTTTTTCTATTTACAGAAAGGATACACACACAGACAAATATTTACATTTCCATTCTCATCATCACCCAACTCAGATAGTTTCTGTAGCCAAAACTCTTTTAAATAGAGCAATTAACCTTTCAGATGACACACATCTGAAAGAAGAAATAAATCATATTAATAGTGTTTTATTAGCAAATAGTTATAATTCCTATTTTATATAAAAAAGCCTTATTTTCAAGCCCAAAATAGACAAAATAGGAAACAAAAAGATGATAAGTCAGCTATTAGGATTTGTGTTCCATATGTAAAAGGAACTACAGACAGTATCGGACGTATATTAAAACGCTATAATATAGATACAGCATTTTCTGCTCATCAAAAGATCAGCAATATAATAACCAAGCCTAAGGATTCAATCCCTCTTGAATCTCATGGTGTCTATCAAATCTCATGTAAAAATTGTAAAGCTTCTTACGTAGGTATGAGTAATCGTCGCATCAGTGTTAGGAGAGATGAGCATGCTAATGCAGTTAAACAACACTCATCATCATCAGCACTCTCACTCCATACTATAGATTCAGGTCATAAAATAGATTTTTCTAGTACCAGGATCATATCCAGATGTGATAATCTCTACCAATGCAAAATCAGAGAAGCCATTGAGATACTTAAAAGGCCAGATTGTATCAATAAGCGAGATGATACGTGCAAACTTCCTCCTATTTGGAAAGATTTCTTTAAAAAACATTCTTAAATTTAACATTTTTGCGATTGGTGGGATTTTTAATGTTTTATTCAAACCAGTGATTGTAGCGCCTCTACAACCGTCTTTCTACCTTTTTATAACTCTGTGGATGGCTTGTGTGACCAAGTCGAAACGTCAGTAAATTGATATTAAAAGTTTTTAACACGGATGAACCCGCAAAATATGTATTTTATATATTTAACCCGTGCAAATCTTCGTTTTAACATATATATATATATATATATATATATATATATATATATATATATATATATATATATATATAATCAACCATTATCAATCCACTGCAGGATGAAGGTCTTTCCAAGTTCAATCCACCTCCTCCAATCTTAAGCTTTTTTTCCTCCACATCACCCCTGCACACTTTCTTATTTCATCCATCCATCTCACATATGGTCTCTTTCTGGGTCTTTTACAATCTCTTGAAATCCAGTTTAAGATTTCAATTGTCCATCTATTATCATTATATATACAAACTAATACTTAAATGTATTCAACTTCATTAAAAACATTCAATAATATTTATAATATAATTTTTCTCCACCGTTATAAATATAAAATTGATTGTTAATAATCAAACTAGTTTTTATTTTACTTGCTAGTTTCAATCATATATTGTCTTTTATATCAGAATTTCCAAACTACTATTGGCCTAACACAGCTTACAAAAAGATTTTATCCATTCCATAAGATTGTTAAGTTTTATTACTAATAAAAAAAGTTTTACGCTTATAAATGTAGAAAGAAAATTAATTAACCAGTGTAAAATACAAACAAAATATTCTAAATTTTCTCAGTGTTTTTACCTAGATTTTTTTAATGCTTTCCAAATTTTTAATGAAAATAAACAGTTATTATTATAAAAAAAACTATCATAGAATTAGTTTCTCAGTAAGAGATGTGACATTTAAGCACAAAATGAAAAATTGAACAATTTAAATTCCGTAGAAATGATTATAAAGGCTGAGATATATAATCATGTAGCAGTAATCATTAAATTATATTCTAATGCTTTTATAATATCAGAGATATAAGAAATTAACTTCCATTGTAAATAAAAATAAATGGCCTAAATCAGATTTTCTATTTAAAAAGAATTCCATATTTAATGATCAATAAATAGTTGGCATTATCATAGTTTATTATTATTAATAATAACAACGAAAATAATCATTTATTGAATTTACGTAATATATACAGTGAATTCTCTACTATATATAAATTGTTTTGTCTGTTTTATTTGCAGCCAACATCTGTTTATTTTGTCCACTTTAAAAAAAATAATTTTTATAATTCTGAGACATTATTTTACTTTTTTTTCAATTAGAATCCTATATGTTTTATTTTCTTCATATCTTTGTTATTGTTTCATATACTTTAAAATTAATAAAACTTTTTAAAATATTTTATTCCAATAATTTTTATTTATTTTAAAATAGACACAGTTTTAACTAATTGGAAGTCTTCTTTGGAGTAAAATATCTTAAATTCTTTGATTAATATTAGAATAAATAAATAAATGATTTCATCCCCAAACTTTCCTCATTTTGTTGTTCATTCTATAAAATGAAATGTTTGTCTGCAACTTTTGCTTTCTTTTAATTAAATGTCTTTATATTTCCAGAAATCAAGTGAATTACAAAATCTTTTCAAAGTAAATAAATGTGAATTTCATTTTTTTTATTTATAAAAAATCAAAACAAATAAATTACTTTTTTTTATAATAAATTAATGATTATATAAAATTTTACATTTATTTAAGCAATCTTATTTAATTATAATATTAACTCCAATTTCTTAAATATTTGTAACTGTTATAATATTAAAATTATTTATATTGTACTTTAGATTCACACATACAGTTTTCAACTAATAAGTTCCAGAATGCTTTAAATTATAAATATCTGAATTATACTTAAAGATATTGATTAAGTTGTACTTTAATGCACAAAATGTCATTGATTAACCATTAACTTGTTTCTCATTTATAACTTTCAAAAAGCTCCCATTCTATCATTTTACTATCATTTATTTTTTTATAGTACCATGAAAAGTAATTGAATAAGAGTTTATGAGTATAATACTTACATTTAAGAATATATCGTTAATTGAATATAGCAAACCTCTGATAAAGGAAATGTTCAGATAAAATGTTTGAAAAAAAAACATTGATTTTTTTAAAAGACTACTTACCATTTTAATATAATGCCATTTTTCAATCAATATAAAGTATTCTAACTGCTATTTAAAAACATTTAGTTATTACACCTGTTGCCCATGTTTGTAATGCCAAAATGCCATATTAAAAAGTCAAAGTTAACTGTTTTTATTTGGTATCATAATTATTCTTCATGTATAAAGTGTGATAACAGAGTAGGTAAAATTCAAAAAACGTTAATCACAAAAAACTATTTGCCAAGCACTTTCAGTACCATGGCAACATACTATAACTGAACAGTTAATATTCCAGTGCATGCTCAGTGGAACACTAATATTATGCTGATTGATAACATTTTTAGACATCACAATAAACCAAGCCTCTTTCAACTTCCTCTTTCTATCATTTGATTCATTGCACACATAATGAGGATAAAATTCATGTCCACAACTATTTTCATAATTTGAAAAAAAATAGAATTAACTTGTGAATCACTTTTAGATTTTTTATACTGATAAACATGCTGTTGCAATCATGTTAATATATTAGCCTTTGTTTTACCATAATAGATAGCATTACAACCAATTTCTTTGCAGGCAATGGAATAAACCACTTCATACCTATTCATTTCTTCCACACTATCTTTGAATTATTTATTAGTCTATTTAAACACAAAGGTGGTCAGAATCCTATATTATAATCTTTACCAATTTTTTAATTTTGTATGAAGTGGTTTATTCCATTGCCTGCAAAGAAATTGGCTGTAATGTTATCTATTATGATGAAATAAAGGCTAAAGTATTAACATGATTGCAACATCATGTTTATCCGTATAAAAAAATTAAAAGTAATTCACAAGTTAATTTTGTGTTTTCAAATCATGAAAGTAGTTGTGGACATGAGTTTATTCTCAAAATATTAGTACTGTGTGCAATTAATCAAACTATAGAAAGAGGAAGTTTAAAGAGGCTTGGTTTATTGTGAAGTCTAAAAATGTTATTAGTCAGCATAATACTATTATTCCACTGAGCATGCACTGGAATATTAACTGTTCAGCTTCAATATGTCACAATGATTCTGGTACAAGCTACTGAAAGTGCTTGGCAAATAGTTTTTTTGTGACTAATGATTTTTGAATTTTAGCTACTCTGTTTATCATACTTTATGCATAAAGAATAATTTTCATTATCTAATACAGTTTTTGTATTATTTAATATCATGATGTATTTATTATTTTTTTGTACAAAATTATACTTTTTGTATTGTTAAAAATTTGAATTTTTAATACAGTATTCTGCCATCGTAACACAGCTAGGTTTTATACATAAGTATCAAAAATAATTAGAATATGTTGATAAATAAAATGATAATTAAAAATATTTACAACTAAAGTTATAGCATAATTGACAAAAATAATTAAGTAAGTATCTTTACAAAGTTTACTATTTAATGTTGTAATTCTCAATTTAGGATAATAAAATAAATTATATTAAAGTGACACTGTTAGTGTAATCTACTATTAATAGAATATAAATGCTATTACTTGATTATAGTATTCTACTACTTAATTATTCCATCTGGCCACTATAAATAGAATTTAATATACATATATAAAATAAATAATAAATTACTACTTAAATAATGTAAAAATAAATTGTAATAATATTATAGCTGGTTTGTGATGATTCCATCATCTTAATTGGTAACTAACGCACACATATGCAGGGTACACTGACATAGTGTGAAATGTGTCTAATGCACACATACACCAAAGATTCCTGGGAAGAAGGAAATATTTAAAACAAATCATTATTCATTAATTTTATCAAAATAAATTACATTTATGTTTAAATGTTACTTATCTTTTATAGATTTAACTTAAAAAAATATTTATAATCATTTTTTATTACTTTTTAAGATTTTATTTTGATCCTAGTTCTAACAAGTAGTTTAGCATTAACTTGAATTTGCATAAGTTTATTTTTTACAAGTTGATGCATATTTACACCTTTTTAATCTCTCATTTTCTCTGTACATATATAAAAAAATGTGCTGCAAGATTTTAACTTTATTTTATATTCTGCTATTAAGTATATACTCACTAATCAAAAAGGTATCAATTGTAAGTTTTTGTAACGAAACATAAGACATTAAAGTATAGGGCATCAATAATAATATAATAAGAAAGACAAGAAGTAAATTTGAATTTGAACTAAAATCTAGGGTAAGTTATTTATTATTTTCTCATACTTAACATATCATATTTTTAATTTTGTTAAACTGTCATGAAAAATAAATTAAATTTTCACACTTTTAGATATTTCACTAATTAAATATCAAGCGTTGATGGTCGAATGGTCAGCACAGCTGCCTTACAAGCAGTTGTCCTGGGTTTGCGGGTTCACTTCCCGGCTGATGCTTTGACACATGTAACATATATATATATATATCAATTTAACATTTTCTTCGGATGAAAATTTTCACATACATATTATAAAAAGCATTTAAAAATTGGAGAGAATAAAATAAAAATTGATTAATTTATTCAGTTTCAAAAACTGCAGTTTATTGCTTTTGCTGTAAACTTTTTGAAATTTACAATTCCGAGCATAATAACTTTATTCATGAACTTAATACCTGGCAGCATTTTTCAGTGTATCTGAATCATCACTGAGAAAAATTAAATCATATGAACGATTGCAAAAAATAGCTAAACTTAATTACATTCTTAAAAAATTAAATGTTTATTGATCATTTGTAACAAAAAATTTAGATAATAAAAAGATACATTGATATGAAGTTATAAAAAGAATTTTTGTAGCACAGTTTTTAAGCAAACAACATCCAGCTCTTTGTGATAAAAGGAATCAATTTTATGATCAGAACTATGGCAATTTTTTTAAATGCATTGAGATATTAGAAAGGTTTGATCCTTTTATATCTAAATGATTGCAATGTATAGCTAATGATAATGATTTTAAAAATATGTCCTCCTATTTAAGAGATAAAATTCAAAATTAAATACTTACTTTATTCTCACCAAATATTAAAATACTATTATTAATCTTTGTCAACAAGACAAAAAATTTTCAATTATTTTATATTATACTGCAGATGTATCATATATGTGACAATCATATTTGTTCATTTCTATTCATGGTATAAAATTTGTTGAAATACATGAACACTTTTTAGCATTGTATCTAATTTTTGATGTTATAGAGGCTAGATTAATAATATTTGTTACTTATTTATTACAAAAATAAATTTAGATATAAATAGCTTAAGAGACCATGGATATGAGAATGGCTTTAATATGTCTGACAAAATATAGATTTGTAAAATGAAATTTTAGATTTAAATTCTTGTGCATTTTATGTCTCATGTTCAAATCATAGTCTAAATCTGATAGGAATTATGCTGTAAATATTAATCATGAAACTACTGTTTTTTTAAAAAAATATACTACAAGAGTTATATATACATACACCTGGGTCTTGTTTTACACGATAGACAGTTTCCTCAGAAAACATGCGCAAACAAAATTGTGCAAAAATAGATGTAACTTACCTTGAAAAAGGGGGGATACGAACTGTGATTTTTCAAAAATCACATAAAAGCAAAGCACCAATGTAAAATTACTTTAAAATTCACGCAAAAAAAAAAAAAAAATAAGGAAATAAAATATGACTAATAAAAAATTTCAAATTTGAAAAAAATTGATACAAGACAAATGTTTTTTAACTATAATATTTAATTTTATTCAAAACAATATATTTTTATGCATAATTTACAGTAATTTATATTTTTTTATACATGTTTTAACTATTATCTGCTATTTGCTGGTAAACAGGTTCATTTGCAAACTGATAAAAAAATCAGATTCTTCATAAGATGAAATATAACTAGCGTCAACGTCATTCTCATGTTGTATTAATTAATGGTTTTCTGGTGACAACATAATTAGTAATTAATCTAACAACTAAAAATTAAATTCTTATTTTTGTCTTTAATTTTCAATTTTAATTGTGCCACTACTATTACTCACCTTTTAAAAATAAACTTGCGGACACTAAATTATTAATAATTGATTACTTTCTTTTTTAAAAAGCAAAAACAGAATGTGATTTAAAATGCAAAATTAACACACACAATGTTTGAACAAATTTACATTATAATCTTGTAAAATTTAATGTGTGTATACATAAAATGTGTAAATCATGATTTTAATTTCATTATTGCATAAAATCTTACTATTATAAAGCACTGAAAATATTGAAATTACTAAGTTGAAAGTCGAATTTCAATAATGTGCTATTACTTTCAATATAATGTAAGTGTGCGAAATTTATTATTTAAAGTAATAGAGCAATATCAGAGTTCGACTTCCGGTGAAACACGAATCGCATAACTTCAAAATCATGTTAAATAAGTCTACGTAAAAAGAGACCCAGCTGTATAAATACGCACACACACACACACACACATATATATATATTTTCTATTTTCCTGTGAAATATTTTAACTATTCATATAAATGCTTTAATCCTAAAGCCATTATCTGAAATACAATTGTCAACCAGAATTGATGCCATAAAACTTCCTGTATAAATATTTACTTGAAGGGGTGTGATAGTTTGTTTGAAATTTTTAATGACTATTCAAAACTGGATGAACAATCCAAATATCAGACAAGATGTCTAGGTAAAAAAATTGCTACATTTACATTTATTTGTTGTATTACAGTTTGATATGATGTTTTAATTAAAGTGAATTTTGTCAGCAAAATACTGCAATTTTCATCTATGAATCTCCTATTTGCTTTAGATGCACTAAATGATCTAGATCAACCTTTAAATTATTATAGGTCTGATGAAACTTTTAAAGAAATCATAGAAAGCTCAAAATTAATTGCAGCAAAATTTTACCAAGGTGAGGTAAAAAAAACAACACAATTTGTTTACAAACATGAAAATAATAATAGAATAGATTTTGAAATTTCATTTAAAGTACATTTATCTTTCTGCATAATAGATCAAACATTAGAATTTTTGTAGGAAAGATTTATTTTATTAAAAGAACAGATATATTTATTTCAGTTTTTGTATTGTTAAGCGCTTCACAAAATAAAAAAAATATTTATTATCTTGTAAAAAGACAAAATTTAATACATGAGTATCATTCTGACGTTGACACAGATAATTTATATGAATAATTTTTACAGTCAACCATTTATTTTCTAATTTTAAAAATGATATATATATATATAATATATATCAGATAATTCAGTATATTTATTCAAATGACTTAATTACAGTTTATCCAACGTTTACAATTACTCATCAGATCTATTTGTCATTACCAGTACTTGTGGCATCAGTGGACTTACTTGCACTTTACAATGATACAAGGCAGACTTTCAAATCTTGACATTATATCAATAGAGTCAGATATCTTGGATCAACTTGATATGCATGATATTATTTAAGAATTTTTATTAATAAAACTAAAAAAGTTAAAATAACTAAGCGATTTTTCTTTCTGGCTAAATATTTATTTATGTATTTCTTTAACCAATACTGTTTAATCTGTTCCTATTTTATAAACTTGAAAGTAATAACCTGTATATTTATACTTTACTTTACGTTTGTCTTCAATATAATAATATTAAATCGTGCTTTCACACTTCCAACGTAAAGCTATAACAACAAATTGTAGACTAAATTAAATGGCTGAGCGCTTTCAAGAAGATGTACTTCTCATATTCATAGCCAGTTATGATTCTTTCTTTAAAAATCTTTATATAAATAAATCTGATATGCAAATGAGTCACTAAGACCATCTTTTTGACATTGCAAAACATGCATCCTTACGATTAATGGCGAAAGAGTCCCCTGCTATAAATTAGCTTCTTTTATCTTTCACCTAATATCATGCCTCTCAGTACAAACTAATTTTGCAGTGGGTTCGAACACGTGTCCTGACAATTTTTGATGTTGAGCAAAAATTGGAAGTGCATTCTGGATTCGTATGTGCCTTATTGTATCTATACTTGTGTTGTGATATCCTAGTAGCTATGGTAGCTCTCGTTTCACCATAGTATGATGCTTTGCATCCATTATGAGGGCATGCCAGTTTCTTATATGTACTTATATAAAGTAAAATGATAAAGTGACTTTTTTGTCAAATAAAATAATTTTGTGCCAAAAACATTTAATATTTTTGCTTTTATAAAACTGTAAACTTATCAGTTAATTTTGTTAAACTATATAAAATTTAATTCACAGACGGTTTTCTTGCCAAATAACATACATTATTTTTTTCCAAATTATTTTTGTTGTTTTTGTTTTACTACCCATCTTGCATGTTTGTGGTTTTTAATACATTTTTTTTAGAATTTCTGCTTTTTGTTCAATAAATTTATAATTAATCTTGTTCGTATTTCATTTTTACTCACCGATACATTTTTTTAAAGTAATTTTTTATTGGCGGCGTGGTACAGGAGCGCAAAATAAAGTTTTGCACACAGGTGCGGATATTGCTGACATGCACATGCACGCATGTAGTTATATAAATGACTATTTCTATCATCTAGTTTAATTTTTCTGTATTTTTTTTTTACTTTATTTATACTTTTCCAAATACATTCAACCGTTAATAATAAATTAAAGCAGATGATAAAAATCGACACGTATATAATTACACGTAAAATATATCATTACAAAACATCAGACAAACGTTTTATATATATAAACTAAATGATTTTTTTTTCCATTTTAATATATTAGCGTACACCATATATAAAACTAAAAATAGTAGACTTTTTTCTCATTTTAATGCATTTTTTTTATTAAATAATGCTTTAAATATGTATTACAGACTTAATGCTTAAGTGAACTTTAAAGTTTATTTGTACAATAATCTGATAAGAAATTCAGTATTAAAGAAAATAAAGTTTTGAAGTATATTATTAAATTTTTTCATTTACATTACTACTGCAACATATTTGCGATAAAAATGGTCATATATCTATTTTCATGAATTGTGGGTATTCTTAATGTGAACATAACATTTTTATAGAATATATTAAAAAAACGTATCTAAGATATTTTAAATAAGCCTGATTGTCTTGACTTAGAATAATGGAAGTCTGCATGATTATCTAACCTAAAATTCTTGTTAGACCAAGAATAGAGAATAATTTTTGCGTATTTTTTGTAAATTTGAACACATGATGTTTAATTTTTATATAATGTCTATGAATCATATACCTATTATATTCAATAATAAACATTTAGATATAATTGTTCTTAATCTTAGGGTAAATATTCAATATATATTTCAATCAATATTCATACTATTGTTATAAAAAATGCCATACTCTTATATTCAACAAAATAAAGCTTTAATAAATAAAATATTTTATGTCTTCAAAGAACCATTTACGAATACATCAAACCATATTTCTAGTTTTTAATTAGAATAAATCTTACTGACGATAGCTAGATATTAAAAAAAAGTCATTTGCTTTCAATGTATAAAGTAACTATTGAGTATACTAATTACTTTTCTTGAAAATGGTGACCATGTCCAAATGATAATACTTAAGAACTATCAGTGATAAATTGGCATTATATAAACATAATTTGTACTAGTATTTTAAATTTAGATATCCAATATAAAATAGTAAAACCCATTTCAACTATATATATATATATATATATATATATGATCACAGATGGAGCTTTACCAATAGCTCTCAAGCTTTGTTTACAAAAAATGCTGAGAGAGAATCGAAATTTCAATATCTCTTTCAAATTGTCCCCACCTTTAAACCATGGTTTCAAGCTAATTGGCTTTCGTCAGTAAAGGGTAGGGGGACTAGAAACTAGATCTAAAACTCCAACTCTACTGAACAGCACATATGTAAACTGTTCCTATCAGCTTGAAAGCACAATTTTTTTAGATACGTAAATATCCTAAAATCCAGCTAAACAAACTAGATAGCTATATGGGTCTAAAATCAGTTCAGTTTCTCCACATAGTAGAAAGGTTCTGCAATCTATATCATTGCTAAAACCTTCAAAGGTGCATTTATGATAAACAAAAACAAGTTAATTTTTTTTAACATGTTTTTGTTTATCATAAATGCACCTTTGAAGGTTTTAGCAATGATATAGATTGCAGAACCTTTTTACCATGTGGAGAAACTGAACTGATTTTAGACCCATATAGCTATTTAGTTTGTTTAGCTGGATTTTAGGATATTTACGTATCTAAAAAAATTGTGCTTTCAAGCTGATAGGAACAGTTTACATATGTGCTGTTCAGTAGAGTTGGAGTTTTAGATCTAGTTTCTAGTCCCCCTACCCTTTACTGACGAAAGCCAATTAGCTTGAAACCATGGTTTAAAGGTGGGGACAATTTGAAAGAGATATTGAAATTTCGATTCTCTCTCAGCATTTTTTGTAAACAAAGCTTGAGAGCTATTGGTAAAGCTCCATCTGTGATCATAAAATGCAAGCTATAAACAGGTTAAAAATTTTTTAACTTGTTTTTGTTTATCATATATATATATATATATATATATATATATATATATATAGCTATATATATATATATATATATATATATAAAGCATTTTGCTATGATAACTAACTAATCCACAATATATATTGCTGTATGTAAATAAATCATTTTTATATAGCGCGATGCTTATAAACTGTAATATTTAAAACAGCATTACGCTGTTGCACATGCGCTTTGAAGATTTTAACTATAAATGAATGAATACTAACACTCAACCACATGATAAAGTCTTTGATATATTTGCTATATTTGTAATTTATTTAATTATTATATATTTATAGAACAATTCATTTGCTATAAGATCTGAGTTCACTTTTTTTAATCAATGAGAAAATCTGATTTTTGATGAACCTATTAACATTCTCCATGAAGTTTAAAAAATGAAAAAAGTTTATTTATTTATAACCTAAATTTCATCAGAAACAAAGTCAGTAAATTAAAAAAAATAAGCTCACAAGCTCTAGTAAGCAGCTTTTGTAAGGAAATAAATGGAGTAAATTAGTTTCCCCCAGACTTAAATTTTGGTTAATTATTACAATCATTGTGTTAAAAGTGAGGTGCTGTCTCTGGCCTTGTATAATTATTTATGGGTTTAATAACTCTTAAGTGTCATATTTCATCTGGTTGATAATTTCATTCTGAATTACCAACAATGTTGACAAAGATATGTTTATAAACATAAGAGCTATCACGAAAAGATGGATTCATTTTATTCTTGATTCTTTGTTCAACATTTAGAGTGCCTTTAAGTCATAGTATGGGGTAGAATAATTTACTCCCTTTGTTTGCAAATATATTGAGCTATGTTTAATTTAAAATGTGTATAAAGAAAATATACAATCTTATAATTTTAGTGAGAGGACAAATGATTGTAGCGTTTTATAAAAAGAATTGGGACTTGATCTCTTATATTTTCCCTTGCCCCCACTATAAATAAATTGTGATATCCATTAACTATCAAAGTAAAGAAAATTTATTTCAATACAAAATATAATAATTATATTATTTAAAATTTTCATCAAACAAATAAAAATATTTTTTTTAAAACTATATAAACAAACAAACAAAAATTAGCTACATCAGAACTTTTAAGTTAAAGCAGTGAATTTTAAACTTTTTGACTCATGTAATGCTTAGAATGGCAATATTTTTTTGTGAAATTAGTTCCTACCATTTCCAGAAAAAATGTTAATAAATCATTGACAAGATATTAATATTTTGTATAATTTATGTGGAAAATAAAATCATTACACATGGGTCTCTTTTTACGCGGACTTATTTAACACGATTTTGAAGTTACACGATTCATGTTTCAAAGTAAGTCAAAATCCGATAATGCACTATTACTGTAAATAATAAATTTCGAGCACTTATGTTATATTGAAAGTAATAGCACATTACTGGAATTCGACTTTCATCTTAGTAATTTCAATATTTTCAGTGCTTTATAATAGTAAGATTTTATGCAATAATGAAATTAAAATCATGATTTCCACATTTTATGTATACACACATTAAATTTTACAAGATTATAATGTAAATTTGTTCAAACATTGTGTGTGTTAATTTTGCATTTTAAATCACATTCTGTTTTTGCTTTTTAAAAAAGAACGTAATCAATTATTAATCATTTAGTGTCAGCAAGTTTATTTTTAAAAGGTGAATAATAGCAGTGGGCACAATTAAATTTGACAATTAAAAATTAAAATCTGATTTTTAATTGTAATTAACAATTTAAAAATTACTTACAGTGACTTGAAATTAATGTGATGTAAAACAAAATTTGATTTTTAAATGGAATTGAAAATTAAAAAATTAAAAACAAAAATAAGAATTTAATTTTTAGTTATTAGTTTTAATTAAATTTTTCCCAGCAGTGGTGAATAAATAAATGTCTTTTTATTATCATAAGTCTAAGTTCATAAACAATTAATAAAATCATCATCTCAAAGATTAATTACTAATTACATTGTCAACAGAAAACCATTAACACAACATGAGAGTGCAAATGAATGTGTTTTTCAAAAATAGCGATAATAATTAAAGTGTGTATAAAAAATGTAAATTACTGTACTGTAAATTTTGCATAAAAAATATATTATTTTGAATAAAATTAAATATTATAGTTAAAAAAAGTTTGTCTTGTATCAATTTTTTTCAAATTTGAAATTTTTTATTAGTCATATTTTATTTCCTTATTTGTTTTTTTTTGCGCGAATTTTAAAGTAATTTTACGTTGGTGCTTTGCTTTTACGTGACTTTTTAAAAATCACAGACCACACCCCCCCCTTTTTCAATGTAAGTTACGTCTATTTTTGCATGATTTTGTTTGCGCGTGTTTTTTGAGGAACCTATCTATCGCGTAAAATGAGACCCAGGTGTATTTCATTTTACATTTATTAAACAATTTTAATACAATTTAAATAGGATTAATTAGTAATCTACTAATTATTGCTACATATGTAATATTAATAGGTGCTTGCATTGTTTGATACAAAATATTGAAATCAGTTGTATTGATGTTATCTGTAAGTTAGGCTAACATACATCCCAGTACCTTGTGACATGATCTGGTTTCTAAAATTATGTGTAGGTATTACAAGTAATAATGCATTATTTCTAAAACATCTAACATATAAAGTTGAATGATTGTTAATTTTGAACTAATTTAAAAAAAATAAAAATTGCTTTACAATATTTAAATTTATATTTAGTTTTAACTATATTTTATTATTAAAATTATCAAAGTTAGTATTGGAATTATACATAAAAGTATTTTTTTATTAACCTGTATCACAGTTAAATTTTTCTCCCTTTTTCTTCCCTGCTATAGCCAAAACATTTATGGCAGCCCTACTATAAATGTATTTTATAATCAGCAACAAGTCAATTTCTGTATTTTATTTTCATTGCTACATAGATTAAATTAATTGTGATGATAGATATTAGGATCATTACACATTTGATAGATTTTTTTTTCTGGTATTCAGTTTTTAAAATTGAATCTATTGAAATGTCAGTTAATTTACTCATTCATTAGAAAATAGTATAATTTATTGTAATTCTGAAATAGATTTTTAATCCAGTCATATGAATCAGTTTTTTCTGAAATATATTCTCTGATACATTTTTCTATGGAAAAAATGTGTTATAATAAGAATTTATATTAGTTTTATTCAGATTTAATTAATTCAGTATTAGGAGATTATTCGGTTTTTTAAAATATTATAGATTTTTTTCTGTTTTTATATAAGATGCCCAGATATCTAATTTTCAAAAATAATGATTTTTTTTGTAAATTTTTTAGTAATATGCAATATTAAGTTTTTGAAATTTATTAACTTTTTAAAAAAATTAAAAGCTTATCTATCAAATAATCCATCAATTGCCTACACATTTCATTATCTAATTTTGGAGCATGATCATGTTTATATTCATTTTAAAACAGGCAAAACTCTTAATACAGTAATGCCACTCAGTGCAAGCCAGAGTAATCAATGGATGTCAGAAGACTTGTATATAAAATCTCTATTTAGTGCCTACTCATCCAATATTCACAGTCTAGTTTCTGGCTTGTAGCCTTCATCAGTGAGGAGCCTTGGATCTGAGAGCACTGCACCTAGATCTTAGGATCTCTATGAGTGGACACTAGATAGGGATTTTATACACAAGCCTTCTGGCACCCATTGATTAATCTGGCTTGCACTGAGTGGCACTACTGTATGGAGAGTTTTGCCTGTTTTCTTCAGATATACCTTGAAAATATTCAATATTTCTATTACATAGATATGGATGATAAGTATCCATATTTTTTTTTTAATTTATAAGATTTAAGCTACTATTACCAATGACATTTTAACATTTGACACATAACACATTTAGCTCATCTTCATTTCCTGTAATGTAAAAACAGATCTTACATAGTTTTCATCATATTTTCCCTTTTTCATGCTAGTTAATAAATCTTCAAATGATAAAACACATATAAACCTTGAATAATTTGTTAGTTATTGTTTTTCATTATCATTCCTTGTTAAATTTCTTTTGTGAATTTTCTAGATTTTTTTACTCACTTGTCCATTCTAAAAGTTGAATTTACTGAATTATTAATTTTTTTAATCTTAAAAATTGTAAAACCAAACTGTTAAAATCAATTGAAATTTTATTGTAAAATTGTTATACTTATATTGTAAAATTTATTTAAAATTAAAATTGAAAAAATTTACCTTGGGTATAATTATTCTTGAATGAATAAAAATAAATTAACTGTAATAACTCTAAATTCAACATTAATCAATTCCTGACTCTGAACATGTACATTACCATACTAGTGCAACACCACTAATGCTAGAAACCCATGAGATTCCATACAGACTGGCTGTTTATATATGCTGACTACAGACAACTTACTGATAGATCTAGCCTGATTGCAGATTCCCTTCTTTCTGGTAGTGAGAAAGTTAAAGTCTTTTACAAGGTTCTCAAATCTATATTAAACTTTCTATTTATACATAATTTCATTTCAGAAAGATAAAATGGTCAGAGCAGAAGACTCTCTTTTAATTCTTCTGTTGAAGCAAATTGTTTTAATTCAAAAATCCATAGCCTACATGTTTTGAAAATCAATCATCTTACATGATCAAATTTTATTATTTACATCTGATTGAGCAGGTCATAATATGTACTCATAAATACAGTTTGACTACAATTTTATTGCACAGTAATAGGTAATAATCAGTATTTACAAAAATAAAATAAATAAGAAGTCCAAGTTTTTATCTTTTCAGGTTTTTTGTCTTAAAGAATTTTTTCAAATTTTGACTTTGACTTGCAGAATCTCTAAGAATGTTTATGGAACCCCAGGATTCTGCAAAGTACACACTGAAGACCACAGGATAGAGAATTTAGAACAATAATTCAATTATTTACTCTATTTCAGAGCCATTTATTGATAATCTTGATTAAGCAATAGACACTAATGAGTGGTAAAAAAATTTTAAATTTCAAATACTTTTCATTGGAAAAAACAATATGTAGAAATTAGTATGGATATATAAATATGGCTCTATCATTTAATTTGGATAGATTATTACTTCTAATACAGGTGTATAATTTAAGCAAATAAAATCATGATACATTGTTTAGCATATTTAGTTGTGACCATTCATCTCCTTACATGAATTTAATAATGATAGGAGTGTATTATTTTAAGATGTGACCTTAAACACCAAAGGTGAGTTTTGCAGTATTTACATAAGCCAACATGCCATGTGATACCACATACATCACACGCTATTTCTTTAATTTGTTTATTTGACAACTTGAATTACTGTTTTATAATATTTTCTAAAACATAAAAGTGTTTCCAAAAGATTTCAATATCATTTCTTATTGTACTTCATTCCAACACATCATTCAAACGAAACATATAATCTTATAATATAGCAATCCTACTTTTCTATGGAAAACATATTTCAAATTTACCACAAAATTAAAATAATAATTACAAACACATAAGTGTAATTTTGTAATGTTAGAATTTCTAAAAAAAGTATTTACCATTGCCTACATTTAATATTTAATTTAGGTTCATAATATAATTAATGCAATATTTGCAACTTTAATTTGGTAAAATGCTTTTTATTATAATAAATACATACATATAAAATATTATCACAATTAAAAGATCTTTTTATATTAGCTTTTCTTTAAAAAAATACATGTAAATGGTTGAAAATTATTTGAAATACTGTTTTATAAGCACCCAAATTCTCTTCAAATAATCGATCAATATTTTTTACTTGTATATTAATAACAAATGCTCAGTTAATTTACATAGCTGTCTAGATTTTTTTTTTGTTGAAAAAAAAATCTAACTACTATTTTCATGGGACTACCAACAAGTTCTTAAATAGAAAAGCCTGCAGTCTGCTTCATAAATAAACTACAACATTTGCACAAAGCCTTGATTTTGTTCTTACGCTAAAAAGAATATAAATTCATGTTAATAAATCTTCTATTAAATTTATATTGAAAGTATAATAAATAGAGGGATTTGGACTTAGAATTTTCAGTCTTTATTCATCATCCACACCATATCAAACAACCAATACACTTGTCCACACACAAGTGAAAAAGATGTGTGTGGTCATGTGTATGAGTTGTTTAAGATGGTGTGGAGAATGAACAAAGACTTAAAACCCTAAGTTCAAATCCCTTTACTTAAAATAACTATAGTAAACATTAAGTATAATGAGTGAATAGGTTAATTAAAAGTACAGTGTTAAAAATATAATGACAATTCCACTTTTCTAAATAAATATGATTTGAGGGCAGTCATCAACTTTTATTTACAGTAACTCTGATTTGCATTATTATGGAGTATTTATACTTTTATGATTTAGATTTTTAGTGTTTGATTAATATCTTATGTCTTGTTTTATTATTAATAATAATAAACAATGATTCAAAATGAAAGAATATGGTCATTTCAACTAAAAAACCCTGAAAACTATATAAATAAATCTGTGAACCACAAGTATGATGACATATAGAACATGCAAATCCAATTTTTTGTTTTCTTGTTATTTTATGATATTGTCTTTTAGTTTCCTCAGCAGAAATCTTTTCTTTTTGAAATACTTCAACACCATGCCTAATTGTTGATCCCTAATGTATTCCATTCTCTTTCTTATTTTCGTAATGTAAACAATTGACATAGCACTTTTGTAGAATGTCTTCAAGTTATAGAAACATATAAAGTACTGTATATTATTCCATTGAATTGTATATATCATACAATTTTTTTAATAATGAGCCATGAACTTAGTTACTGTAATAATTCTTAAGAGTTAAATGCAAAGTGAGACTGAACATATTACTGATGAAAGATATGAAAAGACAGGAACAAGTACAAAAAAGTCAAAGAAGCTGCTCACATGTTGGACAAATAATTCCAAAATTCAATCTAATGTAGTTGAAAATCACTTAATAACTTTGCTGATAATCCTCACAGAAATTTGTACTAGTTAGCGCATTACCTTAAATTAAACATTACCAAATCTAAAGGTCCAGTTTCGATTTCCATACTAGTATTGTTATTGGTCAGGCCTGCACTACCCGAAGAAGAGATCAGAATAATATTGCTTAAAACATTGTGTGTTAGATAGCAACCTATGTGCTATTAATTAATAGTTGAATGTATTTGAAAAGTTTAAATAAAGTCTGAAGTTTTCCGAAGACATTTAACAATTAATACGTTTTCGATAATAGAAATAACCCAACATATAATTATTACTGCGAATTTCACACAATTTGTTATTACTATATTCAGGGATTAAATCTTTTCTCTTTTTTTAAGATTGATCTATTATTAGAGTAATTTTGAAATATTTTATGAAAAAAAATTCTTAAATCTTGTTTAAAAAAAAAAAGGCGAAAACTTTATTTAAAAAAAAAAATTATTGAAAAACAAATTCCTGCATATAGGCTGTAAAACAAACAAACAAAAAAAATGACTAGAAACATTTTATAAAAGTCAAATAATTTTTGACATGTAAAGAACTGTAATAGCATTTCATCTGTATAAAAAATAGGTATTGGAGAGACAGCTAATTTTTAATCTTTTACAAATCAAACGTTCACTCATTCATTTGTCATCGAGTGGAAATAATAAGGATTTAACTACTTGACAGCAATTTATCCTTTTCTTTTTTTTAACTGGTTTTAGAAGTTATAATAATAAAGCAAACAAGTGGAAGAAGGAATGCAAATCTTTCTAACAGTAAAATCTTCTGGAACATTTCTTTTACAATAAAAGAAAGGTTACACCTCTACTAAGACTCTTTTTAAAGCAAAAATAATAAAAATAATAATAATTTAATAACATCAATGCTAATAATAATGTAGAATGATTTTTACTACAAAATTATAATGAAAAAAAAAAGCGGAATATGAATGTATGTGCATATATATGTAATAAAAAAGACAATATTTTGTTTGAGAAATAATATGCATAAAATAGAAAGTGTTGTGTTCATTTTTGCTTAAAATAAGAGATTTTGACCGAGAAAAAGAGTCTACAATATAGTAATAGGAAGTACAAGGTTAATTGATATATGTAAATGTGTGGATTTTAATACATTCTATGGTATATTTAAACTTTAAAATGACAAACCAACATGCAATATACAAAATAACCGGAATGTTCTTTTATATTGTATTTATATATGTTTTAAATCAAGTTTTATAGAAGTTTGAATGCTTGCTAGACGATCTGTTTATTTTTAATATATGATCATATTATCTCACACATTTATACTATAGATTTGGTTTAAATTGACAGCTTCATTTTATGAAGTGCATTAAGTTCAGGAGATCCAATTTCTACAAATATAAAGATCATAAGATAGCACTAGATGTAGATACATAATAGTACTACAGTCTAGTGTTCATAAATTATCCAGATTTGCATTAGTTACCTTAAGAAGAGAATGGAATTGCTAACAGGATATGTTAAATGTGAATAAAAATAGTTAGGATGATGGAGTTGGTATGCTTACAATTAAATTTATTTTTAGTATAGATTATACATATTTGCTTATAAAATTTATTAGCTTACTATATATGCTTTATAGATAAGATGAGTGTTTAAGTTAAGCAAATGGTTACATTTGTTATCATTGCCCTGCTAATATATTTTCAAATTGCATCATAATACTTCTGTATTAGAAAAATAAACTCATGTGATATCTGAGCATTCACATAAAAGGTTAAGCACAATAGCTGAGAATCAATTGGAAAACATTTAATTCTAAGATTCATCAATTTACCAATGCATTGTTTAATGTAGATCACAAACAAAAACCAAAACTTTTGATAAAATACAGTTTTGAAAACATAAATTTACATATTACCATAGTAGTTTAATAAACAAAAGAATGTACCATGGTGAGAGTAGATTCAATGCAACTGCTCAAATAAAAAATAAAAACACAGTATTATAAACAAATATGAAATGTTAATAATCAGCAGCTCATGCTTTGTAAAACTTCTCACATCGATAGTAATAATATTAATGTAAGAAATACTATCAACTGTATTAGTAGTTTATACATTATGAAATGTTCCATTCTCTTTAGAACTGACATGATAGTTCAAAGAAATTTCAGTATTTAGTCTTGGCAAAGTAATTACTAAGTAATTAGTGCTTAATAATTTTTAAGGCAACACTTTACATTTATTATCTTTATAATTGTGAAAAGAAACATAACTGTAAATGGAAAAGATGTTCAATTGAGCAACTTCATTGCACAAACCAAACTTCACTATAATGAACAAAAATAATAAAAATAGTTGTATTAACATTACACCTTTAATAATATTAATATTTACAAAGATGAATCAGATCTGAGTAAATGGATTAAAATGAGATGGTTTATTTATTAAAATCTATATGACAAAATAAATTAATTACTATTTTATAATGGTAATGAAAACAATAATAGCTGCTTCAGTCATAAGTTTTATACCTTTATGAAAAATGACTAAATGTCATTTCACATTTCTATTTTTTTTTAAGTGACTGGAAGTATAATAAAAGAATTTCTTTTAAATAATTTTATTGTGATTAAAATTATGTGATAGATTATTGTTTACATATACATGCTCTTTTTAAAGTAAAATTGTTAAAAATGATTAATATTTTAAAACTCACTACTGATTTTATCTATGTTTGATTGGATAAAGGTACTCAATATACAAAAATATGTAAAATGTTAGAAAATGTTGAAAATTTCACTTAAACATCATCTGAAAGATTTGAGTGAAATTATATTATGGCTACAAATAGTAAAATGTGAGATTTAGCAGCATAAATTATGAAAAATGTTTTTCTAAAAAGACTGTATAAACCATTTGTTTTTTGATGCTATAGATTTCTAGTATTCAATTTTATTTTCTTTAATTATTTGCTAGAGTAAATTCACTATCCCTGTAAAAGTAATGACAATCCATGGTATTGGCTAAAAGAATTTTAATGATCTTTTTTTCTAAAACAGGCAGGTTAAATTTGACATGGCACTATGATAGTAATTCTGTCCTACTACATCATTCTAACTTTTTCTTAATTCCGATTTTAACATTTGCTATAACACTGAAATTAGCTGAAATAATTCAATTTATTCTGCATTTTATGAATTTATTTCAAAACACATTAGTCTGTCAAACAATTGACAATTTTCTTCAAACTTTTCACAAACTTGGATTTGTTTTCCAAAATAATTAATATATTTGATAAATATGCTTGTCTATCAGTATAATAGATTTTATATAATATATATTCTAATTAAAAATGATAAACTCTATTATAAATCATCATCATAATCATTGTCAACCATTCAATCCACTGCAGGATGAAGGTCTCTCTAAGTTCAATCCATCTTGTTCACTTGGTTGGTTTGATATTCAATGTTCTCTGTAGACAAATTATAATGATCTTGGTAAAATTTTGTATAAAACTGAGAAAAGCTGGTGGATCTGTATTTGCTAATATCTTTTTTATCACCTTTAAAAATCCTAGGCAATTAAGAAGATATAATAGATGTAGAATGTACTTCTTTATTACTATATAATTCTTAATAGAACTCTTCTACCTATTTCATGATGTTATCTCTCTTTTTAATAATATTCCATCTTTTTTTCTTATTGCATTCATCCATGTCACATGTGATCTCTCTCTGGGTCTTTTATAAATTCTTGGAATCTGGTTTTAGATTTCAATTGTCCATCTATTATCATCTCTTTTAGCAATATATCCAACCCAATTGCAATTCAGTCTTTTAATTCTTTCAATGATATCAGTAATACCTATTTGTTTCTTTAACCATATATTGCATTTTTGATCTCTTCTTGTTACTCCTAACTTGCATCTCTCCATAATTCTTTGAGTGATCTAAACTCTCCATATTTCTCTTACACTAAGTGTCCAAGTCTCAGATTCCTAAGGAAGAACTGGTACAACACATTTATTAAAAAAACATTCTTTTAAAACACATAGACATATTTCCCTTTAGTATTAAGTTATTTTTACCAAAAGTGCTCCAACGAAACTTAATTCTATGATTAATTTTATTTATTGTGTTTCTATCTTGTAGTAATAATCTGACCAAAGGTATTTTTAGTTATTAGCTTCTTCTAAATAATCATAATCAATCTTTACTTTCATTTTTGGAAAAAATCTATTGAACATTATTTTAGTCTTTTTAACATTTACCAGTCCTACTTTCTTACTTTTATCTGATAACTCTTGCAACATTTCCCAAAGCTCTGACACATTATGTGCAAAAACATCTATATCATCTTCAAAATTGAAATGTCTTAAATAATCTCCATTTACTTTTTTCCTTTAGCTTCCATTTTAATTCACAAAATATTTCTTCACAGAGGCAAAACTCTCCATATAGTAGCACCACTCAATACAAATCAGAGTAATTGTGGGATACAGGAGGGTTTGTGCATGAAACCTCTATCTAATTCCTACTCATCTAATATCCCCAGACTAGTTTCTACCTTGTGACTTTCATCGGTGAGGAGCCTTGGACTTGATACACCTAGTTCTTAGGCTCTAATGCAACCCTCCAGAAGCCACCTCTTATTTTTATAGCTAACTATAAAGCTTTGAGTGTAAAATGAAAACACTATAATGTTTTCAAGATAATCTCATTAGCTTCTATAGTACAGATCTAAATGAGTTCAGATCTATACTTTTTGGTGTCTTTGGTTTTTTAATAACAACATTCACCATAATCCTATTGGGCAGGATTGGTATTAAACCATCAAACATCACATGATCATCATTCTTTATGCTTACACAAGCTGTTTTTCACAAAGACAAAACTGAGTTTAGATCTATACAACTATACAAGCTAATGAGTTTAGCTTGAAAACATTATTATGTGTTCATTTTGGACTTGAAGATTTTTAGTTAACTAAAAAAGTAAAAGATAGCTTCTGGAGGGTGTCATTAGATTCTAAGATCTAGGTGCAGTGCCTTCAGATCCAAGACTATTCACTGATGAAAGCCCCAAGCTAGAATCTAATCTGGGGACAATGTATGAGTAGGCAATAGATAGGGATTTTATAACAAAGAGTTTTGCCTCTGTGATAAACAGTTTGTGTAAGCATAAAGAATCATGATCATGTGATGTTTGATGCTAAAATACTTCTTGCACCATTTCTGTACAAGGGGTCACCCCATTTTACATCCTTCTCAATATTAACCCTAGTATCATTATGTAATCTAAATGTTGTGGTTGCATTTTTATAAATATATCCTGGATATATATCTTGATGATCCGATGCTTTAATCACTGAAAACATGCTTATAGAATCAAATGCCTTTTGATAATCTACAAACCCAAAGCATAATGAAAACTTATATTCATTGGCCATTTCTATAACTTGTCTCAATACTTGGATATGATCTACATACTAAAACCACCTTCAATCCAGCTTGTTCACTTGGTTGGTTGAAATCCAATGTAGACAAATTATATTTATCTTGGTAAAATTTTGTATAAAAGTGATAAAAGATGATAGGTCTGTAATTTCTAACATATTTTTATCACCTTTTAAAAATATCAATAGTAATAGTGCATTCTTCCAATCATCTCGTACATCATTACCTGGAGCTTTTCTCTTCTTCATAAATATTATTACATTTAGGAGGTACTTGTTCTTTATTACTCTTTTACACTTTTGAGACTTTTATGCTTTTCTACAGCTTTCTTTGCTAGTTCAGATTGTACTTTTTTATATCATTATCAACTCTTTTTTGCACCATTTTACAAAATTCGAGATATTCAATTCATTTTAATGCATCATTTTTATATATCTTCATAAATTCTCTAGTATCAGTAAAGAAATTATTGGTCAATTGCTGATTTTTACTATCAGCTATGTTTGTTGCAGTTTTTAAAGATGTAACAATTATTTTCCTATTTATTTCAAATTTGAATCATGTTTAAAATCTGTTAATCATTTCACATCTTGTTTTGCTTTTTTAATATGGGTTGAATGATATTATTTTGAAATCTTTAGTTTTTAATTCTTTTCAGATTAGGAAATTATATATACTACACACATAATTATGATAGTAAAAAAGGAAAAATGCATAACAATATTTTTGCCTTTACTACTTTAAAAAGGTTATTCTAATATTAAAGAAAAAATAATTTTAAACCATATTAAGTGAGTAGTATTAAATACAATTTATTATATAATTTTAAAAGCATTGTGGCTACTAAATGTTGCTTACAATAATTAATTAAAAACTGAATGTATTATACACATATATTTTATTATTAAAAAAATTGCTTTGATATATACCAATAAATTTGATGCTAAAAATTGAGCTCCTTTGAATATTGCTTTACAAATTATTAGCTTTGAGGTTTTCTTCTGGCATAAACATGACTAAATATTTTATTATCGTTTTTTTAAATAACATTTTGATAGCAAGTGTTTAGTTTACAATTGCAAATATTTTAATTTCATATACAGCTGAAAATCCATAACAGATTAATTGATATAATTTTTTTAGCAATTCAGCTTATGTATAAAAATATGCATTAAACTTTATATGTGAGCTGACATAAAACTTATCAAATATTAGAAGTTTTTTTGTTGTAATTTACATTAAACAGAAAATTATGACATAAAATTACATATTTGCTTTTATGTCATGAATAGTTAGTTACAAATCAATAAGTGTTATTTAGATGGTATATAAACGAAGAGATCTAATTTTTAATAGTTCAACTTTTTCATAAAAGTGTATGCTAAAGTAAGCTAGATTCTGTGAGAATGTTTTTGCTACATTATAATGGCAATACAAATTTGTCAAGATATTAGAAAGTTTTGTCATAGTTTTTTTTAGTTATAAGTTAATGTAAAAATAAATTTCTAGGATAGAATTGTTTTTTTTTTTTTTTATTTGATGATTGATTTGGTAACACTAAATACAATTAGCTTCATTTTTTTTTTCAGGAATAGCATTATTTATTGAGTGTATTAGAATCTGATATTTAAGAATGACTGATTTTATAATAATATTATTCTTAAATAGAGCTTTCATTTTATAAAATATAAAATAATACTGCTTGAATAAAAACCTCCATAAAGATGAGTTTAAAAAAATAAAAGGAAAATTTAAAATATTAATTGGCTAATTAATATTTTGATTATAATAGAAAACAATTTAAAAAAAATAAAAAGGAAAAATATAAATAATGTTTAAAATAAAAATTTAAATACACACACACACATATATAAACAAATTAATAAGAATAAGAAATAAAGTAAATAAAATTATTAATAAAGGAAATAAAAATAATTCAAATTAAACATAAAAAATAGTTAATAAAAATAACATGATAAATATGTTGAATAAAAAATATTTACTGATATAAAAATAAATTAAAAAAATTAAATGGTATTTATGAAAATAAAATATAATAAGTATAAGCAAAGAAATGTAATATATACATTCATTCATAAAATAAAAAAGTATTCGATTATAATAAAATGCATAAAAAATGTACTAAAAAAATATTCTTTCAATATACATATAAAAACACAACATAGATTTATTGAAATTCATATTAAATTATGTTTTATTAAAAATAAAATAGAAAATAAATAAAATAAGTTCTATACATAAGGAAACATTCAAAGCCGAATACTCATTCTGGAGCTAAATTAATTTTGGTTAATTGATAGTTTTTATAGTTTTAATATATATATATAGCTTTGTGTTAAAGAGAATACAAATACAACAATAAATAATTAAAAAGTAAAATGGTGATAATAATTATTGAATATAAATATTTAACCAGTAAATGTATTGTTGAATATATTAGTAAATTAATTTAATAATAAAAATGCTTCCTAAAATGTAGTGTAGAGGGAGATATAGAGAAAGTTTCAAATTATTGCTATTTTTATAAAACAATTACTATTTCGTCATTTGAAATGTGGTTTGATGTGCAATATCTTAAGTTATAAGATTTAAAATTATGTTTGATTAAAAAATATAAGAAATTAAAGCATTGAAATAATATAAATTAAGATTTTGAATATGATAATAACAATATTAAAAATATAAGAAACTATAGTATGTGTAGATATGTAATACATATAATGTTAATAGATAGAAATATGTTTGTGGATTATGTGACTGCATATATATTTTAAATTGTTATACTGGTGAGCTATATTAGCAATTAAAAATAAAATCTCACTTAACACTATAATACTAGTCAAAACAACAAAATTTTAGTAAATTCTATGACAACCATGGCTCCATCTATTAACAAATAGACCTCATGTGAAACTCAACTAAACACAACATATATATATATAACAAAGTAGTCTATCCTTCATTTACTCCAACACTCCTTTCACTTTAAAGGATGTTTCTGTGAGATTGGTGGCCTCAGATTCAAAAAATTTCACTATCAAAGATTCTAATACTCTTTTTTCAATTCATATTTTTTATATCAAAAATAATTTTCCCTATCAACTCATTAGAAGCATTAATTACAAGTGCTTAATAAGAATCAATGTTTAAAAGCATTAATGGGTTTCTTATTGTTTTAAAGAAATTTGAATATTTTTCTGCTGATAAGATTAAGGTTATTCATGATTTGCTATTGTTATTAGAGGATTTTACATAATTTGTGCGTAATGAAGTGTTTTACAAAATTAAAGAGGAATGGGTTATTGGTTATGTTATTTCTTCTTTAATTTGCACTGTCTATATTGATTTTTTAGAAAGTAGTGTTATTAATAATTTTCTCATTCTTTAAAATTATTTACTAGGTATATTGATGATTGTTTATTTGTTATACAGGAAGATAAATTGAAGAATTTTTTTGATAGATTGAATGCTTTTGATTCTAATATTAAATTTACTATTGTACCGGTTAAAAATGTATGTCCATCCAACAAAATTTAGTATCTAGGCAAAAGTACCCCAAATCCAATCATCGCCGAGATACACAGGTCAGGAGCAATCATGAATTTTAACCTGTTTGCCCATTCCCCAAATCTAGAACACTATGGACAACACTCTATGGTGATACTACATAAATTAATTATTTCTGGGCCCGGTGCTACATCATTTTGCATGAGACTCAGCTGATGATGATGACGAGAGATTGAGTGAACCCAAGATATTAACTTAAAAATATACATAAATATAAATATTATTAAGGAGATTTGAACTACTGGATTAAAGTTTAAAATATAAATATTTATTTGGACAAAATTCAAGATGAGTTTTATATATATAATCAACTCCATGCTTTTAAAACATTATTTTCATTATAAACACTTAAGAAACTTGATACAATTACTTTTATTTTAACAAATATTAATTTAGTGCAGTGGTCACAATACTGAACGTATATTTAAAATCATTTTAATTCATGTTAGAAAATGGATCTGGGTGTTTTGGTGGACGTTTAGAATAATACATATTAAGATACAATAGAGTTTCTCTGATTGCAGGACTTTAATGGGATGCCCCTGGCATTTGACACAAAGCTTATTTTAATTTATAGAACTTATTTATAACAATTAAATAAGGATACGTTCTGATCCTTAAGTATACTGAAACATTTATTTATTACATTTTCAACATTTAGCAATCGAATATTGTGATAACTCTATAAATATGGGAATTGACTATTTGAATAAAGGGGAGGGCAGCTTCATGAGAGATTGGATCTAAAACTCCAACAAAAAATATTTAAAGAGAAAAACGTTTCATTATCACATATCACTATGATTTATTTTGTCAAACAGGCTAAAAGAAAAATGAACTATAAGAAATTGCAGTGCTAGCATTGTCAGTGAGAGAGAAAAAAATGGCAGCTTTGGCCAAAAAAAGGTCATTCTCTGATTATTAAGGTGGTATGCCAGCTTCATGCTAAAGCAGTACCAAAAGAGGATAAAGGTCAGTAGGAAGTTCCTATGGGTATGGATCACTGTAAATCCATACAGAGTTTTAGCTACACTAACCTGCATGTTCCAGAGGTAAACTTAGACCCCTGTTGTGAATGAGAACAATAAAAAAATGGATGGAAGGCTTTGACTCCCTGGAATGAGGTACAGGTGAATAAAAGCAGTATATAAATATATACTTGGAGGAGAAGAATGATGAATAAAGATGATCATGACTCCCTGGAATGAGGTACAGGCAAATCAGATCAAATCCCTATGTGGCTTATTAATAATTTGACATATGCCAGCAATACTATTATAATAATATAAAATCATTGGATTTAAAGACTAAATATAAAGCCTTAAGTAGTTTAACAAATATGTAATGATATGCTAAAATAATGACTTGTGTAAGATAGAATCATTAATCAGATGTTCAAACTATAATTAATGAAGTGTGCATTGCTTCCCCTTCTTGAATCACTATTTTGTTTAACATATAAAAAAACTAAAATTCACACACTTAAATGTGCAAATAACAAAATAGAATAAGGTTGCCAGCCTTTTGGTGATGATGATGAATAAAGAAACTTATTAAATTAATGAACACCAATATCCACCCTGGATTGCAAGGTATTTATACATTTTTGTATAAATTTACAATAAAACATTTATTTAAAAGCATGTATTCATTTAAAATACAAACTCAATCTTACGAACTATTTAGATATACATAGTAAGAACTCATTAATCCCCCCCCCTTCTATTTCGTAAGACTGGGTTTGATTGGCATTTACAAATGAAAGTTTAGTGAAAAATATAAAAATATCATTTAAAATAAATTATAACCACACTAAATTATATAAAAAAAGTAAGATGCGCAAGTTGGATGAAATATTTCATATTAATATTAATTTGATAGAAGAGAATCAATATAAAGAAAATAATTGGTTTAACATGCTCGCTGATTAATGAGTTAAAAAAAGGTTTAACATAAAGAAAACATTAATTCTATAGTTATTATAAGCTAGAATTAGGTAATACAATTATGTCTTTGGGCTGGTATGGAATACTGACAAATCTTCTGTGGCAGGTGGCATTCTTTGATGACATATCTCTTGGCCTTGGTGGTGCTTTGATGGCACTGGCACACTTGACCGGTAGAAGCTACATCTCTGCATAGTGAAGAGTGGAACTGAAGACCAAGGGGAAGGTAGCTTAAGCCACTCTTTTTAAAAATCAAACAGACATGAAGTCGGTTAACAACTATTGACCAAACTCTGATACAATAGAATTTTGGGCCTATTTATATCAGTTTTCAGTTATGCAAAGAATGTTTTTAATTAAACTTAACTCTTAATCAATCTTTAATCTACAGAAATATTTTTTGTATTGTTAATGGAGATTTATCTATTTCCAGATTGGAAATAGATTTTATAAAAATGTTAACAGCTAACTAAATCAATTAGCTTTGTTTTAAATTTTACTTTAATTTAAAAATTCCTTTTAATCATGAAACAAAGTAATATTCCCATCCCGTTAATTATTCTTGGACAGTCGGCAATTACATCTTTCATCTTGAATATTTGTGTAATTATATGAAGAAAAATAACTATAAAATATTAAAAATATAATTAAGAAAAAAAAATTATTTACAAGATTTGTTTGTGCTTTTATCTATATAAAAGTTCCGTCAATATATGTATATATCTGAGTCACATCCATAAAAGTTAATATTTAAAATTAAAGAAAATTTTTATTTGAGATTTATATTTATAAACTTTTATAGACACTTCTCAGAAATACATGTATAGTTTATATACATGTGATGGAAAAAAACCAGGATGAAATGTGGGTTAAGTGGTAGAACAGTGGAGCTCAATCTTGGGCTACAATCGACTGCTACACTATTGAGTGGGGTACATTTGAATTTGATAAAATAAAATTTTTAGATTTAAGGGTTGACAAAGTTGATGTTTTATTTTGCAGTCATTTATTAAAGCAAAAAAAAAAAAAAAATAAGTAAGGAAATATGATAAAGCTAGACAGTTATCATAAGAAACTTTCTTTATTGAATTTTTGTTATAGGAATAAAAGACTTAATAATTTTGACAATAATACTCATATTCAGGGAAGTCAATTTGCTTTTGGCTATACTAAGTTAGGATATAATCATGAATTTGTTAGGTATATTATATTTAATAACTATATCTATAAATATGGTTATAATAAAGATTTAATTGATAGTTTAAATAAAGAGTTTATTTCTTTGTTCTATAAGGCATTGATTAGTAAATTGATTTCTAAGAATAGTTTTTTATTGGGTGATATGAAAATGGCCTGGAAGAAAAAACTGAATTTAAATTCATTATTAAATAGTCAAAACAGTCAATTGATTGCAAATTGATTCCTGAGATAGTTTATAAAATACGTGTAGTTGTCATAATATTTATATTTATCAGAGTAAATTAAGTCTTAATAAAAGAATTAAAGTTCATAAGAGTAGAGTTAGAAATAAATATTAAAATTCAGCTTTGTATATTTATGAATTGAATATAGTTCATGAAATATTATTTGACAATGCAGATGTTATCTTTTATGAGAATTGAAAAGAACAGATAAAGAAACTTTGATGATATATTTTTTTTGAATCTGAGATTATTAATCTCATGAAGATATCTTTTGATGTGAAAGGAAGTTGTTTGTTAAAGTGAATAATGGAAAGACTTGTTTTGTACATGTTGTATGTTTAGTTGAATTTCACATGGTAAAGTATAGTTATTAATAGATTAAACCATGGTTGTGGATGCATCTTAGTAAAATTTTGTTATTTTTGCTAATATTATATATAGTCTTATAAAAATTTCAATTTTATATATATATGTATGTAAATCATTTTATAAAATAAACAAACTCCAATATTTTACTAAGATAATTTAGAAGTTAGTTTTTTAATAGATATAATAAACACCTCCATACTTCCCCATTCTTTTTAAATTCGTATAAATAAAGATATAATAAAAGACAAATGACCCCCAAGATGCATTTCGTGCTAAACCAGCACTCACCAGTTGGCCCAGGTCACTATCTCTCATATATATCTTTATTATATGCAAAGTATTTATCTAGAGTAAATTGTTACGTTTTCATTTACCATTGTCAAACTTCCTCCACTCACAACATTGACGCCATCCATTTCAGATAAATACACTAATGATTATTACTAATCATTTTCGAAATTAGAGATTATCTCTAGCATAGATTTTTAAATGATCATTTTTTAAATGAACTTATAAATAACACCCATTTTATTGTTGTAAGACAAAATTATTTTCGTGCTCAATAAAAATCATTTAAATATATGTATGTATGTAAATATATATAAAATGAATTTAATGTATTCTTATATAAATAAAAAAAGTATGTTACTAAAAGTCTGCTATATATTTAAAATTGTAACAAGAAATTAACTAATGAAATGTAAAAAGTTAATTAGGATGAGCAAAGTTTTTAAAAACTTCATTATTGTTTATCAATTTATCAGATTTCTTTTATATTTTAATATTATCTCTTATTTGAAAATATTTATTTTAATATTAAAGTTCTTAAAATACATTCTTGCTTTAATATTAATAGTCTTTTTAATTGTTGATATATACATACTTTTAATTTCCTTTTACATATTAAAATTTTTCTTTTTGTAAGTATAACAGTATATTTTTGTTTTAATGAATCATTCCTTTATCAGACATTTCCTCATTATTAATACTTACTTTGACAGGTAGGTTACTTTTTCATTACCTTTTAAAAAATTACATTTTTGTTAACTATTTTCTGTTGATATCTTAGTATATGCATTTTTAAAAATAAATTTGAATTGTAGGCATATGTATATATGTTAAAAATATATATTATATCGAATTTACTATTATTAATGGTTTCATGCATTCATAAGAAGGCTTGAAAGCAAGTTCAATGGATATGGAAAAAGGGAGTATACTGAACTATATTTATTATATTTTTTAAAGTATTTTTGTATTCAAGATCAAATAAAAATGTTTCTTGAGAATGTCATAACTCATATTAAAATATTAATCTGGTAAACATCGATATATGAAGTTATTCTGTAATTTTAGAAAATCACAATAATATATTGTAATGGAAGAAAGATCTTTGAGATTCGCATATACTGACCACTGGGGCGCCACTAGTCCGAAAATAGAAACTAGACATTTATTTTAAGGGTGGACAGGATATGCGAACCTGAATGCACCGGACTAAACTCAGGAAGAAACAAGATATCCTAAATATTGTTTAGACAGTTGATAAATCAAAGCACAAAGACAAACATCTGCCAAATTAAGTTTAAACAATTTACTAATTTTATTAAAAGTTGTGCAATAGAGTGAAGACATCTAGCCATGAATACAAAAGTGGCTTATAGTAACATACGCATATTTACCAGAGAGTGCACAAGAGTACGACAAACATGAAGGCATTAAACATTTTGGCAGCAAAATTCTCTCACTTAAAATATATGAAATGGTTAGGATAATATCTTCTTGCTGGCCAGTTGTAAAATTACAAAAATAAACAACAACTCCAGCTTCCTGAATCAGAGATAATAAAACAGTTACTGTCCCACCAGAAATCAACAAAACCAGTGCAGATGTCCGAGCAGTAATATTCTAATTACTGTCATTAAAACACCACAGGACTGCTGTGCGTAATACTACATTCAAAGTAAACATGGTTGATCTCACTTACAAGACAGCAAAAGATATTTGATTATGATCTTACATAATCCAGAAAGAAATGACTACTTTCAGACAACCCGAAGAAATAACTTGACAAATAGCCAGTAAAAAGATTTTGTTGTTTGCACAAAAAGTGCAAACGAAACATGCTTAAAGATTCTTTATTTTACAACTAAGAGCAGGTGAATAAATAACAACTATGAAAACTGCCAATGCGTTTTATAATAGTTAATGAAATAATCAGGTATATATTAAACATATAAAATACAATCTCCTAATGCACTCCCTGATAAATGAAAATTGCAAACAAACTTGGAATCTTAAAACTAAGATTCCAAGACACACTTTAAATACTAGAAAAGAGTACATACAGATAATAAATAATTAAAAAAAACAATCAATACCATTTTAAAACACATTTATCATTAGATTGAGCGGAGATTTAATTAAACACAATTTATTTACCCTGGCTAGAATAGGAAAAAGTTTAGCTTACGGTAAGGCAGAGTTTTAGTGATTTAGTGACAAGTGCACACTTTTGATTCAGGTCCTTTGACAGTGGCAAGGTAGAGGCAGTGTTTATTTTAGAGGGTCATGGCATGACTGAAGAAGAGCTGGAAGGCATGGGTCCATCCTTTGTTCAAATTAGCAAGATGTTCTAATGGTGGCAAAACTCATAGCAGTGGATTTTGACATCTTGCACAGCAATGAAGTTTGTCAATAATTATTTAAGTTTTTAGTAGGAATTAAATGTCTGAACAGCTACTCACAATGGTATCTCTTTGCAGGCCATAATCCAAGTGTCCTTTTTCTATACTGAATCTCCTCTCTAAAAATTGGCGAGTTATCTTTGCCTCGCCACATTTCCCATGAAAAACTTTCATTAGTGTCCATTCTATTTTTCAGGCAGGGCAAATATTAATTTCTCGCTCAATCTAATTTAAGAATTCCAACCAGGGATAATTGAAACAAAAATGACAAATACAAAACTAAATCTCTGCCTTTTTTAGAATTAACTTTAAAAATATGACTAAAATAAAAGCAACAGGAATATATAATTAGCAAGCTTGTCTGTTTTTAATCAAATTGATTTAAACAGGCGGTGAAAGTAAACTATTTTAAAATCAATTTTATAAACAAAGTAGTAAAAGTAAACTATTTTAAAATCAATTTTATAAACATTAAATGATCTACTTTAAATATAAATGCGTATGTGTTTTAAATAATAATAAAAATTTTAGCATTGTTTTTCCTTTATTAATTTTAGTAATCAAACCATTGAATCGGAAATCAATCCGGTTCAACTGCCTCAACACGTGATCAAAAAAAAAAAATTCCTGAAACTTTTTTTTTAAAACTATAAACATTTTAAAAACTACCCCTAGAAATTTGGCTGAAGTTTGCCTCAAACTCATGAAAAACAAACTATGTCATTTCCAACATTTATCCATTCTCATAAATCCTTAACCAAATCTTTTCTTTTTTTTAAACAGTATGTCCGATCAAAATCACCTACGCTCGGTCAGGTGGTTGCTTCTTATGGAGAGTTTGGTCAGGATGATCTACTCTCCTGAACCTGTCTACAGGTTCTCTTGATACATTGCCAAAATCTACAGCCATTAAAAATTCTGCCATTTTTTCTATCGACTATATTACTCAACATCATTTGGTGTATGTCTGGTGGCATATTATGTTGGATAGTCCTCGTGACTTGATCATCCAACAACAGAAAGGCCATTACTGCCTTGAGTTTCGCTACCTGTCTATAAAAAAATTGTGTGTATGTTTCACCGTGAATGCTGGAATATTTCTCATGGGATATTTTATAGAGTATCCCATCCTGTCTGGCTTCACTCCAAAATGTTCTTAAAATGGCGTGCCTATATTCCTCAAATGTTCTTGGTTTGGTGAATAAAGTGTGCCACCAGTCAGAGTCTGTTTCACGAAGGTAGTTACTGGCTACTGTAACATTATTCCTTTCCAACCAGTCTTGGACATGAAACATATTAGCCAAACTTCCTAAATGATTTAATGGGCTTTCTCCCACCTCAGCCTTGAATGTTTCTATTAGGAATTGTTTTTCCAAGAATCTACTGGAGGACCCCTCCTGTCTTTTACTTCTTGACTCTCTACATTCATTTTCTGCTTCATACTGTTTGTCTTCAGTATAGAATGCCCTATGTTTATTCTCTATCCCAGCTATCCTATATTCGAGTCCTTTTATCATATCAATACAAGTTTGTTGTACTTCTGTTTTCAAATTATCCTTACTTTCCTCTATGCCTTCAAACATCTTTTCTAATTTCCTGACAGCACCATCAACCCTCAGATCTATTTCTCTCTGCATTTCTCCTTCCTTTAACATCTCCAATTCTACTTGTGTTGTTTTATGTATGTCTATTCATTCCTTGCACATCCCTTCAACCTGCACCATCTTTATTTCTAAACAATTTATCCTAACACTACCTTGCTGTACCTCATCTTTTACTTTTTTCATCTCTTCCTTTAAAACTTCAACTTCCTGAACCTCCTTATTTCGATCTTTTTCTATGGCTTCTGTAGCTGCTTGATTTTTGTCAACTTTATTCAATATTTCCTGTCTCAACTCTTGCAGTATTGTTTGTTGACTCTGTTTTATTTCTATATTTTGTTTTGCTATATTTTGTTTCATTTCCAGCAACTCTTGTCGTATTTCTTTCATCTCAGCTTGCTGACTTTGTTTCATTTCTATTATCAACTTTATCATCATCTGTGTCTCACTCTTTTCTTTTTCTACTCTCTGGGAGTAATTAAATGAAACAGGGCTCTCTTCCAAACCTGCCACCCTGTCATCTTCTTCTTTACCTTCCATTTTTACACAAGGCTAACTTGCTATACTAGCTTTTTTTTTTTTTAAACAAAAAATCTCAAAGCAAATAAAACGCTATTTATTTATATGCAAGAAGACAACGAACTATTTTTAATACTTTTAACTTCGAAAATCTTACTCTGAACTATTTTTCTTCTAAACTGTTTATTAATTATTTCATATAAAAAGGCAAACGGACTATTTTTCACACTTTTGACTTCGAAAATTAACTCCGAACGATTTTTTCTTTTGTTTAAACAACAACAACAACAAAAAACTCTATTTATTATTTATGTCATATGAAAAAGACAAACTATATATATTTAACTCTTCAAAAAAATTAACTCTTACAGACTTTTTTTTGAAAATACGCTATTTATTGTTTATTTATTTATGTCATATGAAAAAGACGAAATCCCGTTCTACCAAACTGCTCCAACAATACATGCAATAATTAACAAAAATCGAACCTCTACTCACTAGATCTTGCCAATTACACCTGAAATCTTCCTCAACCGTCTAAACAAAATCTCACATGGGCTTGAAAACTCGGAAGCTCCACGTTGATGCGCTAAAAATTACTATATATGTAATGGGAGAAAGATCTTTGAGATTTGCATATACTGAGCACTGGGGCACCATTAGTCCAAAAATAGGAACTAGACATTTATTTTAAGGGTGGACAGGATATGTGAACCTGAACACACCGGACTAAACTCAGGAAGAAACAAGATATCCTAAATATTGTTTAGACAGTTGAGAAATCAAAGCACAAAGACAAACGTCAGCCAAATTAAGTTTAAACAATTTATTAATTTTATTAAAAGTTGTGCAATAGAGTGAAGACATCTAGCCATGAATACAAAAGTGGCTTATAGTAACATACGCGTATATACCAGAGAGTGCACAAGAGTACGATAAACATGAAGGCATTAAACATTTTGGCAGCAAAATTCTCTCACTTAAAATATATGAAATGGTTAGGATAATATCTTCTTGCTGGCCAGTTGTAAAATTACAAAAATAAACAACAACTCTAGCGTCCTGAATCAGAGATAATAAAACAGTTACTGTCCCACCGGATATCAACGAAACCAGCGCAGATGTCCGAGCAGTAATATTCTAATTATTGTCATTAAAATACTGCAGGACTGCTGTGCGTAATACTACATTCAAAGTAAACGTGGTTGATCTCACTTACAAGACAGCAAAAGATATTTGATTACGATCTTACGTAATCCAGAAAGAAATGACTACTTTCAGACAACCCGAAGAAATAACTTGACAAATAGCGAGCACAAAGATTTTTTTGTTTGCACAAAAAGTTCAAATGAAACATGCTCAAAGATTCTTTATTTTACAATTAAGGGCAAGTGAATAAATAATGACTACGAAAATGGCCAATGCGTTTTGTAATAGTTAATGAAATAATCAGGTATATATTAAACATATAAAATACAATCTCCTAATGCACCGCCTGATAAACGAAAATTGCAAACAAACTTGGAATCTTAAAACTAAGATTCTAAGACACACTTTAAATACTAGAAAAGAGTACATACAGATAATAAATAATTAAAAAAAACAATCAATACCATTTTAAAACATATTTATCATTAGATTGAGCGGATATTTAATTAAACGCAATTTATTTACCCTGGCTAGAATAGGAAAAAGTTTAGCCTATGGTAAGGCAGAGTTCTAGTGATTTAGTGACGAGTGTGCACTTTTGATAATAGTTAATCTTTCAGGTCCTTTGACAGCAGCAAGGTAAAGGCAGTGTTTATTTTAGAGGTTCATGGCATGACTGAAGGAGAGCTGGCAGGTGTGGGTCTGTCCTTTGTTCAAATTAGCAAGTCATTCTAATGATGGCAAAACTCATAGCGGTGGATTTTGACATCTTGCACAGCAATAAAGTTTGTCAATAATTATTTAAGTTTTTAGTAAGAATTAAATGTCTGAACAGCTACTCACAATGGTATCTTTTTGCAGGCCATAATCCAAGTGTTCTTTTTTATACTGAATCTCTCTCTAAAAAATGGCAGGCTATCTTTGCCTCGCTACATTTCCCATGGAAAACTTTCATTAGTGTCCATTCTATATTTCAGGCAGGGCAAATATTAATTTCCCACTCAATCTAATTTAAGAATTCCAACCAGGGATAATTGAAACAAAAACAACAAATACAAAACTAAATCTCCACTTTTTTTAGAATTAACTTTAAAAATATGATTAAAATAAAAGCAACAGGAATATATAATTAGCAAGCTTGTCTGTTTTTAATCAAATTGATTTAAACAGGCAGTGAAAGTAAACTATTTTAAAATCAATTTTATAAACATTAAATGATCTACTTTAAATATAAATGCGTATGTGTTTTAAATAATAATAAAATTTTTAGCATTAGACATTTAATGAAAATGAAGTTGTTTTTCTCTTATTAATTTTAGTAATAAAACCATTGAATCGGAAATCAATCCGGTTTAATATACTAAATTTATTTTATGTATAAGTAAATAAGTATCTAGATGTTTTTAACTCAATGATAAAACAGACATAAAAAACTGCTAAAACTCTTATAACTTAGAAATATTGCACACCTAATGACATGCCCCCCTTGCCACACACATTATTTCTTATATAATAAAAGATAGAAAGGCAATGAATTTTTTTTTTGCCTTGCAGTAGGTTATTCAGAAGCTGCTATATATTGAATGGTTGTCTCATGTTGCCCCATTCAGCATTTATCTGAGTCTGGTGATGTCGATATATTTGAAATAAAATAAAAGTTTGGTGAATAATCTAAAAAATGGTAGCTTCTTACATTTAATATTCTTCCAATTTATTAGCATTAATTTTATATTTTGTATTAATAATTTTAGTAATATTTACACTTCTAATCATATAATTGTTGTAAAAATAAACATGTGTGTTTGTTCATGAATGTATAGTTATAAATCACACATACATTTTAGTTTAATCTAATATCAAAAAGATGTTTAGAAATCATTATAAATAAAATGAATAGTTATAATTTAAAATAAAAGATATAAATTTAAAAGTTTTATAATTAAATTATTTTTTTTTTTTATAATTAAATTTAATTTAGTCAGAAATGTGATTATTGATAAGATTTTAAAGTAACATCTAAACCAGCGTTTCCCAACCTGTGGTATGCATACCACTGGTGGTACCCGAGTTGCCGGTTGGTGGTACACGAAAAATAATCAATAATGGTGGACATAAAAAAAAAAAAAAATTAAATCATAAAAATATCATAGAAACGTTTTTTCCTATAATTCATAAAAATTATTTTAATGAATAATATTATACAGTAAAGTTGTTAATATGTACAGTCGATGATCGAAAATCCAGCAATTGATATCGTTTTTTTTTTTTTTGGAGTGCACTTTTAAATTTAGCCATTTGCCACGAGTAACTTGAGATGTCGCCACCACTATTGTGATAGTGCTGCACTCTCATTCACTTCACCGCATGGCTTACAAGTGACAGGTTATTGTTTGTGATTGTATCGTCTTTGTTTATTAAAATTCATTGATCCCTATATAACCTGCTTATTTGAACTTAGACAAGAAGCACAGGTTTTTTTTTTAAGACAATCCTTTTGATCTCTCTTTGAAATTGTATGATTTTGATTGGCTTCAGGTGCTTGCATATTTATCTGATATTTTTTGCAAATAAATGAACTTAAATTTGACACTTCAGAATAACTCGATAATGATCTTTAATGTTAATGATAAAATTGAAAGTATGATTAAGAAATTAGATTTTTGGAAACAGTGTATTAAAAACAATCAACCGGAAAAATTCGAAACTCTACATATTTTTTTGTTTGAAAATAAGGTTAATCTGTCTCAAGATATACAGAAAATATAATAGCACATTTAACAGGATTAAAATTGTCTTTCATGGAATATTTTCCAAAATCCGAAAACACAAATGATAAGTGGGTTTCAAACCCCTTCTATGAAGAAAATTTAGAAAAAGCTACATCATTATCAATAAAAGAGAAAGAGAATTTAATAGAATTATCGACACAATCTAATTAATTTTGGTTAAACATTAAAAAATATGAACAGTTCTCTGAGAAAGCTCTTAAATTATTATTACCATTTACTAGTATGGAATTAGTAGAAAGAGCTTTTTCTTCATATATATTGTTTTAAAAAAAGTATTGAAACAGATTGAATGCAGCTGTAGACTTAAGGGTAATCTTGCATCTTCTGAAACAAATTTCAAAAAATTATGTTCTTCGAAACAAGCACAAGGATCTCATTAAATTTATTTTATAAAAACATTTGATATGGATAAAAAATATATTAATTGGGTTTTTATAATTTTGTGTTTTTATTAAAACCATTTATTAGTAAATGAAATATGACAAAATAGTAGATAAATATGATACTTTGAACAAACACATACATATATGTTACAGTGAGTTTATAATCCAGCATGACATATGTAATTTGTCTCATTATGTGATGTGAATACATGGTCACCCTATAATATGTATAATGCAAATAAAATAACACACTCCCAATAACAAATTTCACAAAATACAATCATTTTTATGAAGTGGTACAAGTTAGCATGATATACTACCAAGTGGTACATGAGCCAAATAAGGTTGGGAAACGCTGATCTAAACAATAGATTAGTTGTTGTAATAATTGGTGAAAATAAAAATATAAAAATGCTGATCTAAACAATAGATTAGTTGTTGTAATAATTGGTGAAAATAAAAATATAAAGTTAGTTTACAATTGGAGTAGCTCTATATTTATGTAAAACTACCATGTCCAAACTGTGGCTCTCTAGATGGTGTATTGTGACTTTCACAAAACTTTAAAAATAAAATTATGATATAATTTATATTAGCATAGTGTATGTATATTTTAAATTGAAACAATATATAATTTATTAATATTGATTATTCACATCTAATTGTTGTACTTTTATTAATACTGTTTCCTGAAAATATAATACATTGTTCAAACTTATCAGAAAAAAAATAAGTAAAATATTTGCTTCTGTTGAATGTTTCAAAAATTTAATTATAGCTCTTGAATATACATCAATTTTAGTATGTGGATCTTATAGACATGAAGTTGGACCAATCCTGATATATGATATATCTCAGTTGTATACAAATCTATTTAACTATGTATACAGTATACACCATTAATATTTTCTCTGAGAGTTTATTAGAAATAAAAGTGATTAAAATCTTCAATGTGTATAGAAAACAAATGGTCTCTTTTGATTTCAGAGTCAAAAGAAGATTTTGTTTCACAGACAAAAAAAGAGAGGGAGAAGGGAGGGAGAAGATAGAGAAAGAGAAAGGGATAGAACAAGAGTAATTTGTATTTTCATCATTTAAAAGTAATACAATTTAAGTTAGAAATATTTAAAGAGATTTTAATAATTTGTTTAAGTTTAGAAATAAAAGTCTATCATTAATTCCACATTTAAATGACTGAAGCTAAAGCAAAGCAAACAATAAATGGTGTAAATCCAGGAAACATTTCTGACTAAGCCATCGCATTAATCTTAGAAATGACTGATGCAAATAATCTCATTGTAGATTATGAATCTATAAAGCAGTATCTTCATATTAAATATTTTCTACATTTGTATTAAAAAACTGCCAGAAATTAACAAAATCCATACCATAAAATGACAAAATAAGGAAAGAGACTTACTTCAAATTATAGTTTTCATTTCTCAATATTATCCATCTATATAAATCTGTGTTCATAGCTTCCATTTTTCTAAAAATATTTCCGATGTCAATTTGCAAAAAGTGACTGTTTTTTTTTTTTTTTAAGTTTAGATAAATTCCTGAATGAACTTTTGCTAACAAATTAATTAAATACTAGAATTTTTTTATGTATATTTGCTTAATATAATAATTTATATATTTCTTCGAATCACATATTTTTAATTATTTATTATTTTAAAGCATTTATTACATTTACTGGGGATAATAAGAAATCTAAATAAACACACGTAATCAAAATTTTTTAATAAAAAAATTATCTATCTTTACACAATTGATTCATCCAACTGTGAATTTTACAGCTAACTGAAGCCAATATGTTTGTTTCTCCCTGTTATATTGTAACGATTTAAATGGTAATCCATTAAATTTAGTTATAGACTAAATCTTTTTGTTTGAAAGGTTAGTAAAAAAGAAAACTACAAATTTGTAAAAATTAATAGTCAACTTTTTTAAAAAAAAGATCTAAAAATGAAAAATCAACTTCTTTAAATAAAATATCTAAAAATTAATAGTCAACTTCTTTAAATAAAATAAAAGAAATATCCAATTCATCTATTTTACTAAACAAAATTACATTTAAATAATATTTAACCTGAAAAATCTAACAATTTTATTTTCCTAGACAAAATTAATTAAATAATGTTTTATTTACTTGAACAATTATCCAAATTTTAAACATAAATTTAGGGCAGTTGCCTTAGATATTTGAGTGTGTGTGATATCTATGCAAATGGAGAAAGAAATCAGAAACTCAAACTGAAAAAAATCTTATAGTGAATAGTTTTTTTTTTTTTGTTATTATTATATCAAAAACTTTATTTACAGAAGAGGATACAATGTAAAGGATGCAACAAAATGTGAATACTGTGGGAACATATGTATAGCATTCTGTAGGTTACAAGGATACATTTAAAAAATCAGAAATATGTACAAAGGAAGTTATACAATAAAATTAATATAATTAAGGGTATAAAGGTGATTGTATAATAAACATTTAATACAATAACATACTAGATCAGGCAATAAATCAAACATATTACATAATTTACATTATTAAATCACAGAATTATAGAAATTGAATAAAAATATGAAGAAAAAAATATATATATATAGAAAATAGAAAGATAGGCTTCAATCTATAGAAGTACAAAAGTCATGGAAGCCAAAAATAATCTTACAACTCTTAATCCAAGGAGTGTATAAGACTGGGAATATCCATTGTTGTGGTAATAGCATGCAAATCAGGTAAAAGTCCAAAAATAATGCAATCAAAATTTTGCAAGTCCATGTGATTGGTCACTGTTCACTATATTCTCAGTCGGCCCCAATTTGGTCAGCCAATGAAGAGGACAAGTATTCTTATCTTTTTCTTTTTATTTAAATATTAATTTTATTTAGTCTAAACAAGATTATATTGTCTCAAAACATACATAGATCACCGTGCATTATAATTGTGTATTAGATAAATCTTGTATAGATCATATGGTTTGAAGCTGATTAATGTAGAGATAGTCCTTGTGATATAAAGTTCATAGGTGTATGGAATAGCTTCCATGTCTCCTCATAAATAAATTTTGTTGTTCTTTATAGTAGTTTATCTCTTTGTTCTATCTTTTGCATTGATTGTATAAAGCACAATCTTTCATCAGGGGCAGGCTGCAAATATATTTTCTTGCACCTCACATACCAGATTGAATATGTGATGAAAATTGACACTCTAATGAGTGGAAATTGTTTTTTTAATGCAGTCTTGTAATGATATTATGAGGTAGTAGTCTACCTTTATGTTTTGATAAATAATAGATCTTATTGTTCCAAGTCCATTGCATGAATTGATGATATTTCTTCTGCAGTTTGGGCATACTGGATCAACTTTAATAATATGCCATTTAAACTATAGGAACCACAATGTAGGCATGGCATCTAGGTTTATTTTAATGATAAAGTCCAAATATTTGGGTTCTAGAGACCAATATTTGAATAACATTGTTATTTTATAATTGGTTATGCCTAATTTTGTATTTTGTAAATTTTGATCCGGATTCATTAATTTCTGAGCACTCCAAATATTTATTTTGTTGGCAATGACATCTGATGCAATGTTGACATACTGATGGATATTTTGTGCTATTTTATATAGCCAGCTACTTTTCTTTGGGGGTGGTGGGTCAGTTGGCTGTATTAATTTAATTATGTGATTATAGGTTGTAAAGAAGGGTATGAGTTTTTGTAGAAGTAATACTGGAATAGCATGCAGAGACATGCCATTAAATCTATGATAGTGTTGCATTCTGTTTATGCTTTTGGCTACTGTTTTATTTCTCCAGAATAATCTGGCACAGAACCTTTTTTTTTTTAATAAATGAAATTTGGGGTAGACATTATGGGTAGGTAGTAGGAAATTTTTGGATATAATTTTCATATTCAGCAGGGCTACCTTTCCCTGTAGGGATAGGTAGACTCCTGCCAGTGTTTTGGTTATTTTCTCTGTAGAGTGTATGATGGTGTCCTGGAGTTCCTTTGACATTGCTGTCTGTGACCTATATATGGGAAAACCCAGAAATTTCTGGGGCTCAGCATGATAGCTTGATGATATTTTTTTCCCAGTCAGAATACACCAGGTCAATGATTTCCTGGTGTTAATTTTGACTCCAGAAGCATTAGAGAATGAGTTAATAATTTGGTATAATTGGAACAGGTATTTCTTGGATGGAAGGGTAACTAGAATGTCATCCATATATCCTATGGTTCTAATATACTTATTTAGACCAGGAACATAGACACCAGGTAGTTGATTCTCAATATTTTTGATGAGAGGATTGATGTAAATTGTAAAAAGAATGGCACTGAGAGGTGATCCTTGGGAGATTGATGATGTAGGGCTGAATCCTTTGGTGATGGTCTCATTCATTGAGATATGATTCTCTCTATTGAGGAGAAGATTCTCTAGAATTTGTACTATCTCAGCTGGTATATCAATATCTGTGAATATTCCTAGCAATACTTGAGTGTTGACAGAGTCAAATGCATCAGATATATCTAGTTGTACAGCTATGGGTCTAGATTGCCTATGAGACCTAATATGGTCAAGAAGTATCTTAGCCTCCCCCATAGCTGTCAGAGCAGATGATCCTTTTTTGTGTATTGTAATGATGCTAAGTGGTTGAGAATTATTGGTTGAATTTTGTCTTTTATGACACCCTCCATTATCTTGATAAAAAGTAGGGACATAGAGGTGAGACGAATATTGGCAATTTGAGTAAGATCTCGATTCTTCTTCATGAAGGGTACCAATGCAATAGGATACAGGTTTTTAATTCTTTTTCCCTTTCATCCAGGTGGTTAATCATTCCCATCATTATGGGGACCGAAAAATTGCTAAGGTGATCTAAAAGAAACTTTGGGATTCTATGCATTCCTGGGTGCACGTGATCTGAAAGAGATGACAGTTTTTGTTTCAGATCTTTTTCAGTTATTCCATGCTTTACTGCTGTACAACAATCATCAGTGGAACTATGTTGAAATGAAGGGCATGATTGAAGAGAATTTTTGAAATGGAGTCTGATTACCTCAAACATGTGATATCCAGTGATTTTTACTCCATTATGATTTAAGTAGGAGGGAATGCATTGTTTTTTTTAGCCCCATTGCCCATCTTAGATAACTCCTGGTCCAGCAGTGTTGTCCTGAGAGAAAGATTTTGAATCCCTTTACTGCAATATATTCTGCCAGGGCTTTCTGCTTGGATTTATATTGAGATTTTAAGTATATTCTCAATATCATCAGGATGATTGGTACATTGATTAATCCTTTTATTTAGGTCAGCCAACTTTCAACTTTTTCATGTGAGTTGTAGGACATTTCATTCTTTGAAAATACTGTTGAATAACAGTTTGTAGAATTTCAACAAAAGCAAAACAAGCTATTTCTGGAAGCTACAATAGGATGTTTAAAGAGGATATGCCTCCAAAGATATTGCTTCTGTAATTGTGGTTTTAGTTATCATTCTTATGGATTTATCTTGTCTGATGCTCAATCCATTTTCCACATCTATCAGTATCACTAAAGCAAGATGATCTGTGAATGCCACTTTTAGTAATGTGGCCTCTAAACTATAATGTAATTCAGACATGTAGAAAAGGAGGTCAATGTAATTCAGACATGTAGAAAAGGAGGTCAATGTAATTCAGACATGTAGAAAAGGAGGTCAATCAGTGACTGGTATCTTCTGGTATAGTAAAAGAAAGCTCCAGAAGGGAAGAAGCTATTTCCACTGACAAATCCACGATTTAGTAGGTAAATGTACTTCAATACCATAGTTTAATATGTGGTATTGAAGTCACCTAGCAAGATGGTCAGCCAAATGTTACTTGCTGTTATCATGTTAACTGTATTTATGATCCTGATGTATGTAGCATCATTTTTGGGTGTATAAGTATTAAATGTTGATTTTCCGTAGTTGAAATTGGCTGCTATTATATGGTTGTCATCTTAAATGATGTTAAATTTATTTGGAGGTTGGTGGCTATTTATAATAATGCCAACCCCTCCAGCTGCTATATAATTAGAAGACAGTTTTGTATATCCAAGATCATTAAGCTCTTCCAAAATCTTGTGACTGGAGTTTAAATGGAACTTGGTCTCACCAAGAAAAAGGATGTGTGGAGAGTTTGTTTGGAACCAATGCCTAATGGCATGTATTCTAGAAGAGGAATTTAATCCCCTAACATTTATGCCAGCAATTTTACATCTCATGGTGATGATTGAGTAATAAGCCACAATCATCTACTGCAGGCTGGTTTAGGCATGAGCTGTTATGTTTACTTATGCATGTTTGGATTGGCTCTTGTGAGTCATGATCATTGTAGAGAGGAGAGATAAAATATATTGCTCCAGAGGCTGATGCATTTTTAGAATTATCTGATTCTATGTCATAATGTTGACTTCTTCCACTTTTTTTCCACTGTTTGGGTTTGATAGTCTATATTGGCGTGCTCATATGGTACCTTTACTTGTGATTTTCTGGGCATATATTCTGTTTTAAAATCATCATTCGAGCTGTCCTTTGGGATTCCTAATGATTTTCTTTTTTTATTTACTAAGTTTGGAGATGAAATGTCCATTTCAGCATCATCATCTGTATGTAGTGGTTTGTTAACTAATTGTGTAGTGTTTGTACTCTAATTCAGTTCTGTTGTCTGACTTTGCTTGACAGGCAGTTCTTCTTTTTCATTATGTTTGTATCTTGCAGTAGAGTTAGGGTGTTTTGAAGCTTGAAGATGAGGAATCTTAGTTTTCATATTCGGAGTTTTGCATTGCAGTATGCTTGGTACTATGGCATAGCCTGTTTCTGCTTGAGCATCATTAGGGTTAGCTGGTTTAGCTGTGTTATGGCAAATATTTGAATTGTAGTAGGTATTTTTATTCTGTTGCTTTGGATTGGTTGCAGAAGATTGAGGTGGGTTTTCGTAGTATTTCTTAGTTGTTTTTTGAACCACTCTGTATTGATCTACTCTTTCATTCATTCCTTGGGATGTGGCTGTTTGCATTGTTGTTGCTGTGGATTGGTTGCAGAAGATTGAAGTGGGTTTTGGTAGTATTTCTTAGTTGTCTTGCTTTGGATTGGTTGCAGAAGATTGAGGTGGGTTTTGGTAATATTTCTTAGTTGTTTTTTAAACCACTCTGTATTGTTATACTCTTTCATTCATTCCTTGGGATGTGACTGTTTGCATGGTTGTTTGACTGCTGTGACTTTCAGCTTCTGTGATCTGGTAATCATGTTGTTTATGGCATTTATGGAATCGGTTCTTTTTATTGCCACATAGAGAACAGATCCAGAATCGGTTCTTTTTATTGCCACATAGAGAACAGATCCTTGCATGCTGTGCTTCGGTAGGTTCTGATTGTGAATTTAGTAATTGGCTATTATTTTTAAATGTTTCCTTGTATTTGTATCTTTTTTGACTGTCATATCTTTGATTTAGTGACTCTTCAGCATTAGAGCCTTCAGTGCCCAATGACACTGTAGTATAATCTGTACCATAAGTTTGCTTTTTGTTTATATTTGTTTGGTTTTTCTTATTAGACTTATTAACATCATTTATTGTACATTTATTGATTCTTTTATGTATGTATGAACTAAAATGTTCAGTTTGTTCATCTTTCAAGCTCTGATTCAAAGTTTACTCTGTTAAAACGTAACTTTTCCTATGTTGTGCATTATACTTGGGGCTCCAAACTTTCCTATCTTCTGTATCTTGATTCTTTGAAGTTTTATCATATGAATGATATTTCTGATTTTCGTTAGTATTATTATTTGATTTATGTATTAATTTTTGATTTAGGTCTGAATTTGCTTCAAAAGGTTCATCATCTGAGTTGTAATCTGAGCTGAGGTATCTGGAATTTTTTTTTCCCTACAGAAGGTAGGTTTTTCTTTAAATTCATTCTTTTCCTGCTTTCCAATTTGAATTTTCGATTTTTTTGAGGAGTTCGTTGTAAGCTCACTTCTCTTGGGTTGTTTTGTTTTGATTTGGGCACTTGATTTTTTTGTTTCTTGTTTGCTTATTATCATATGTTGTGTAGAAACATAATATTGAATTTCGAATTGTAATGTGTTAACATTTACTGTAGCTTGTTCTGCATTATGCGTCAGGCTCCACTTTCGGATTGGATTTGTTTGATCCATTAACTCCTGATTTATTGGGTTATTTTGATCATCTTTGAGCATACATTTATTATCACTAATATTTTGATCTACTCTATCTTGTGCTGATTTACAAATAGTTGTATTTTGAGATTGATCTAATATATCATTATCAACCTAACTGCTATCATGGTCTAGTTTGGAGTTTGGCAAATGTTCGTGGGGTTCATTCTGCAAAACAAACTTGTTAGGTGGGATATTAGGAGAGATTTGTTCTGTATAATCATATTTAGCATTAAATTTATTAGAAATAGGGTGAAATTTTCCATTTGCGATTTTAGATTTCTTTTTTTTAGATGTTGTAGGTTCTATTTCATTATCACTATGCTCTAGCATGGTCGTATTTATAGCTTTTTCATTTTTTTTAATTGATGAAATGCTGGATTTACTCCTCAAATCCATGCACTAGATATAGTAACAAAGGCTTACCTTTATTAATGATGTACTAGTTGTCTTGTTTTGAAGTCTTTAAATAGCTTTAAAGTATTTTTCCTAGAGAGAAACAATCGAAACGCATGTATTTTACCATACGATCGCCATCTTCTTATAGTGAATAGTTTTGCAAATGTTTATTTAATATAACATTTTTTAAAGAATAAAATAATTATTTAATTTAAAAAAGAATTTTTCCTTTATTCATTAATAATGTGATTTATTATCATTATATGAACTTTTAAATCTTTGCAATTTTAAAGTAGTTATATTTGGTAGTATTAGAATATCAGTGCATTTTTTGTGTTTTATTGATATGATATAAATCTAACCATATTTTTGAAATAAAGTCAAGCTATGGCCGCATATATGATATTGATTCATCCTCTGAATTGTGATTGATGCAATGGCATTCTATGAATTTTGATTATTTATATTGAATATTTGAACTACATCTGCACTGTACCATAATTAAAGTGATTTAATAAAGTGGATTTAGTCAACTTAAAAGTAGTAGTAATTTGGTTACATATGACAGCTAAGTAAGATTTTTGCATGACATTATTTGTTGGTGTTGATAAAAAATCTAATTAATGAAAGAGATAATTCTGTATTGAATCAAGTAAAAGGAAATAAAGCCTTAAGATAATGAAGTTAAATGTGAATTAAGTACATTGCCTGTCTAATAAAGGAACATCAATAATTCAGTCTTATGAAGAATTTAGGTCATAAATTTTTAAAAAAAATTGAGAAACAATGACATTTAAACACTTTGTACTATACTTGTTTATAAAAAAAATAAGTTTTTCTAAGCTATGAATAGCATATTTATTATTGTTATGAGATATGAATGAGAAATATATTTTTATTTAAATAAATGACACAATGAATGAAATATATTAGAATATAAAAAATGTGTTTTAAGATGCCAGATTTAAAGTCAGCAAATATTGTGAATTTGTTTTTTTAGAAATTGATTTATAATGGCTTTTCAGTGAATTACCTATGTTTTCTGTAATAAGTTGGTGTTTGCCTTTACAGTCTGTTTGATAACACACACATATACAAAGTGTTAATCCATAGGAAAGGATAAAGTTATTAAAAAAGAAAATAATTTCTAACGTAATTGAAGTTAATAGTATTGTTTTTTATTTGAATAGGGAATAATTTAAAAACCCATATTGATAAAGGTGTTCCTAAGGTTGCCAAATATTTAAAGTAATAAATCTTTAAATCAGTTTGTTGGCAAAATTCAAATAGAAGTAATTGGTATATTTGGTCATATGTTTCTTTAATCCAGATTATAAAGGTGAATCAGAAATATAATTGATTCAGAAATATTTTTGAATTTAATATTTATATTTAGGATCATAAAACAGTAACCCTATAACATTAAATATCCACACTTAAAAATGTTAGGCATTAACTAAATATGATCTAATGATTTTATTGTGCAGAAATTCATAAAAAATTTACACACCGGACGGGTCAGAATTGGGCACTTTCCAAGATACAGAGTCTGACCATATCACTGTACTGATTAACTCAGGGCAAACAATTATAACACTTGGAACTGAAAAAAGCAGTAATAATACATATGAAGATGTGACAAATAATATTAAACCATGTGGACATGCGATGTTTTAATAATTTAATTTATTGATATTCATTAAATGCAACTACCTTTAAACACATATGTAAAATGAGAAGATTATATATTTAGTTTATCTCTTCCTAGGGCTCTATAAATTTGATTTATATCCAAAAATGATTATTATCACGCATATTAACCTAATTTTATTTTGTTTTTTTCATTTTTTATCAACAGAGTTTGCCTTTTCATTGGTCATGTATAAACTTGCATTGTACTATTTATATAATATTATACCCAAATTTTATGACACACACACACACATACACATATATATATATATATAATTAGAACTTGAACTCATACTTTCAAACTGCCCATATCCTTCCACTCCATCTTATACAACCAATATACTTGCCCACATACATGTGAAAATGATAAATGATACACATTTTGTGGTAAAGCAGCATTCATCAGTTGGTCCAGATAACCATCTCTCACTGCTCAGTTTATATATAGATAGCAAATCTTCAAACATTAATGGGGAAAAACTTCACTCTTTTCTACCCTGTGATTCTTTACCCATCCACATCATTAAAATCCAAGGATGAAACATTCGAAGTCCATATCCATGTTGACTTTAAGTTCCTCTGAACCCTCACAAATAAAAATGAATATGCCCATTTAACTATACAGAAGAGGGATGGGCACAATACAGAATAAACATATATTTAAATACATGGATGTTTGAAGAGTTAGAGGGTGGAGAAGAGTGAAGCTTGTCCATTAAAGTTTGAAGATTTGATATCTTAACATATAGTGAGCATTGATTTGTGTATGTGTAGCAGGTGGTGATCTGGACCAAGTGGTGAGTGCTGGTTCAGCATAAAATATGTATATTGCAGTTCATTTATCTATTTCACATGAATGCAATGATGTGTATCAGTTATATAATATGGAGTGAATGTTTCTGAGGAGCTTAAATGTCTGAGTTCATGTCCTTCTAATTCATTGTTTAGAATAGATTACATACATGTATTTACATATTACATATTCAGTCTGAATTTTGACCATCCCTCTTTTCTATATCTAAATGGTCATGTTAAGGTTCTATATGTGGAAGGTCAAAGTGATTTAAATTCAACATGGTATGACAATAATATTGGCATCAACAAGGGCTTTGAATGTTTCAACTTTGGATTTTCAATGATATGAATGGCTTAAGTGTTAGTGGGAGAAGAAGAGTGAAGTTTGTCCATTAAAGTTTGAAAATTTGCTACATTAATATAAACAGAGCACTTATTGTATATATGTGTGGGAGATGGTGCTGTGGACCAACTGATGAGTGCTGGTTCAGTCGAAATATGTATATTAGAAATCATTTATCTTTTGCACATGTATGTCATCATGTGTATTGGTTTGTAAGATGGAGTGGATAGTTGTGGAGAGTATGAAAGATTGAGTTCAAATCTTATAATTACATTGTTTAGTATAAATAATATACATGTATTTAAATATTATATATATATATATATATATATATATATATATATATATATATATATATATATATATATATATATATATATATATATTATAATCTAGAAAAGAGAAAAGATACAGCTAGAGGATGGTCTAATGACTACTTAATACACTAAAGCATATATTAATAATAAGCTCAGGATTATACAGCTAATAGCTAAATAATAATAGATACGCTAATAATCAGCTTATAAAAATATACATAGGTTAGCTCAAATGCATATATGCTGCTATAATAAGAGCAACATAAGCATTAAAATAATAAATGCAAAATCTTTAGATCAGGAGGAGAGTTCTCATATTTTCTCTTAAAATATAATAATTCTTAAAATCTAAAGTATATGGCACAGAAAGGGTTAAGCTACTTTCAAATCTTCTTTCTCCAGCACATCCTCTAAAATACAATCAAATCTTATAATTGTCATAATTATCTTTCCAAAATGATCAGATTTAAGATATAGTTCTCTTTTATTAAATTAACACTTCTTATTTTATGCTACTTAGCTCTTTTTTAATAATTTGATCTTAAACAGAGAAATTCTTTCTCAAATAATTTATAAATAAAATCTCAAGATTATTTTACAATGAATTATAATCAATAATTTTGTTAGTTTCCTTATTTATTAAAAACCAATCAAGAATGTGATACTAGTAATCTTACCCTTAAGATGATATCAAATCAAACAATTATTAAATTTTAGAATTAAAATTAAACATGAAAAACTCTTAAATTAAAAAATAATTGCATCACACTAGAATGACATTCGTGATATCATGAGTAGAAAAGAGATTCTATTGCTATTCAAAATATCACACCAATTGGTTTTTTTTAATCTTTTACTAAAATAAAATCAAGTTAATCTTATTATCTTAATCATAATAAATGAAATAAAGGGATCTTATAGAATTATCAAAAATAAATGAAATAAAATAAGTCATCTTATACCAGTTGAATAAAATGATTTTATCATTTTTATTTAAATAAAAGAATCGTCTTCTTTGATGTTATTGTAACATTAGTAATATAATTTTTAATAAAGTGACTTTTATATCAGATTTTTTATATTCTTGTACTCTCAATGCAGATAAGAAAATATATAAGCATAAACAAATATTTAAATTTTAGGCAAATATCAAGTTATAACTTATAAAATTTCTAAAAATTCCCCCAAACAAAATTAAATAATGTTAAGGAAAATTATGTGTTATAACTTAGATATAATAATAATAATAATAATAATAATAATAATAATAATAATAATAATAATAATAATAATAATAATAATAATAATAATAATAATAATAATAATAATAATAATAATAATAATAATAATAATAATAATAATAATAATAATAATAATAATAATAATAATAATAATAATAATAATAATAATAATAATAATAATAATAATAATAATAATAATAATAATAATAATAATAATAATAATAATAATAATAATAATAATAATAATAATAATAATAATAATAATAATAATAATAATAATAATAATAATAATAATAATAATAATAATAATAATAATAATAATAATAATAATAATAATAATAATAATAATAATAATAATAATAATAATAATAATAATAATAATAATAATAATAATAATAATATTCAATAATTAATAAATCTTATTATGGTTTTGATAATAAGTTCTCGCATTTATCTTACTATTATAAAGCACCTAGGTAAAAATAATTACCTGTCCCCAAAGAAATTGTACAGCAACATGTTATGGAGAGGCCAAAACTAACATTGCCACCAGAGTAGCTCAACACCGATACCTTTACAATAAAACCAAAACAAAGTATGAAGGTAATTCGATTTTTGTCAAACATGAAAAAAACTCTGGACTTGCTTTTCTACCTACCACAGCCAGTGTCGTTTGCTCTGAAACAAATGACACCAAACATAAAGTTAGGGAAGCTTACTTCATTGCAGCTGACCCATTGGCAATCAACAGAAGAGAGGCCTGCTATTTCCTATCTCGTAAATGGACCATGTAACATCTGCACATATGTTTGCATAAAATTTGCATAGTTTTACAGTTATTAACAGAATAACTCGCCATGAATATGGGACTGTAGACTGTCCCGAAAGCGCTTGGCAGTAAAAATTTTGACAATTTATTAATAGCTTCATTACCTGTGTGCAGACATATATATATATATATATATATATGTCTGCATATATATATATGTAATTTATTAAATATAATATATATATATATATATATATATATATATTAATTTAATACATTAAGTAAAATATAATCTTACCAATCCTTGTTTGGCAATGAATACTGAAAAAGATGTATACAATTTTATGTAAACACATATACAATTACAAATTTAATATCAAATATTTTATCAGACTTAAAACATCTAAATAAACTATCTTGGCACATCTATAAGTCCTACACATCAAATTCACTCAGATTATCAAAAGATGCAACTGAAGATGTTGGTGGCATTTTGCAGTATATCCAAACTATGAAATAAAACCATGATAATGAATTACACATGGCTTTAAATAAAATATACTAAAATATCTACATTAAGGGCATAGACAAACAAAGGCAAAAATAGGATGGTGGCATGAACTCAAAAAACACTTACTCATGAGGGCAATAATGCACTAGGTCTGAGTATGTAGTCAAGAAATATGAGAATGAGCCACCAGAAAAAAGGGACTTGCCTAAATATAGTATTTTATATGTAGTATCATTAAAATGTAACAAAACTCATTGGTATAATACAATAAACTATATGAGAGAGACAGACACTACTATCTCTTAAAATAATGATAAACAAGTGATGTATAAAACCAATAAATATAGCAAAATAAAGCTAAATATAAAATGGTTGTCTAATAAGTAAACAATAAAAATATATATCAGCAATTGGACTCTTCCAGCATTTATAAATATCCAAAGTAACTGCAAAAGAGACAAATCTAATACTTTTAAAATATAATTCTATCAATATTCGCAGAACTTAGCTTGAAAAAACCTGTTAAGATCTTACATAAAATTTATACAGAAATATATAGAAATGCATGGCATATAAAATAAAATAAATATTATAATTAATTATAATAAAATAAAGACTCCTTAATCTTGATATTTGTACCATTATACCAGATACTGTTAATAAAATAGTTCTTCAGTATTCTGTAGAATTTCTGAGATATACATATAACATTAACCCTGCTGAATTTCAGGATGACTGAAAATCACTTTTTGGCCAATTTTCCCTCTGGTGAATTTTTTCATAAGTATTATATGTTAAAATGCATGTAAAATGGTATATTTTATTATAATAATTTTTTTTTGCCGAAAATTTTGCACTAAAAGGCATGAAATCAAAATTTCCGCTCTTACAATAGACATAAGCCATGCCCTGACATGTTCCGCTGTTGTATGTTGCCAAGGCTGTAAAATTTTTTACAACATTGTAGTTTCCAATTATGCAAAAATATGTTTATTTGCAAATTTATTATGGTTTTAGATATGTTTTTAAAATAATTTACACTATATTTATTAGATATCAAGAAATATAAATTATTATTAACTTATTTTGACTTGAAATACTTTATTTTCAAAAATATAATGTTATATTAGCAGCTAACATAAATATGGCCTGAAGCAAATTAGAAGACTAGCTTTGACATAAACAATCTACTTTATATTTACGAGGAAAAAATATTGCAATTTTGCAATAAATATTCAAAAAAGTAAAACTTTTAAAGCATAATTCATTAGATATAAAAGAAATAAATAATTATTCATTCAGATATCTAAAAATAATATGAATTAAAAAATATTTTGTTGATTTTATAAACTGAAAATAATCTTTCTAGAAACAATGACATGTAAAGTCTTTGTTTTTATTGTGATCTCATTTTTTTAATATTTACAGAACAAAATGTGAACATTTAAAATTTATTTCAGTAGTAAACAAAAATATCTATTAAATGAAATCAAATTTGTTATTTTCTGATAAGTAATAATCATTTTCTCATATATTTTATGTTGATGTGTGAGACAAAAAAACCATCAGAAATATCAGAACAATAGCAAAATTTAGCAGTATTAAAAAATTAATTTAACAGACAGCAATTGAAAAATATAAGATAAGCAAAGAGTTGAAGTTACTAATACAAACTAAAATATAGCCATTCTGACTTGATTAAAGTGGCTTAAATAAGTAGAATAATGAATACTATAAACATAAATGTGGCATAATTCATAATAGTAAATGGAATAACAATACAATCAGCAAATATTTATTTAAACACTCCTTACTTTACCATGCTTAATTTTAAAATAATTATTCTTCGTTATAGTCATCAGTAGATGATAATAAACTGTGCAATTTTAATTATTATTTTTTATATTTTACATGTTATGATCTAGTATTCCTGATAGAGGTTCACTTATTAGTGATAATGATACTATATACTATATAATGATTTAGTATTAGTTATTTTAAAGAGTATTGCTTTGTCTTTTATGATGATAAGGATATTTTATAATAAATGCTTATATGTTTATGAAAATGATGTATATTTTTTGTTTCTTTTAATTACTTAACTCTACATTTATTCAGTCATATTTGACAATTATAATATTACTTTATCGGTTTTATGCATCAATTTTGTATCATATTTATTGAGAATTTGGAATTAATTCCTCTCTAATATATGTGATATATGTTATCTGATCATTGTACATCTCCAATGTATACAAATTTATTTTTGCCTTGATGGTTTGAAGATGGATCTTGTCTCTCTCATTATTGTTGCCTTGAAATAATTTAGATATAAGGAAATATAACATTACTCTCTCCAGTATTATTGATATTTTTCTTGAATGATATTTTTCTCATGTTTTATGATTGTAGTTATGGTGGTTCATTCCTGTTTATTGTATTTATCTAGAGACAAGAATCCTAACATATTTACTTGTCCTCAAAAAGTAGGTGCATGTTTTGGGTTTATGCCATAACTAGGTTTATTGTTTTATTTAGCTTTTCCTTTTGGAAGTATCTTCATTATTGTATGTTTACACTGGGCATGATGTTGTTTATATTTTAGCATGTTGGCCATCAATAGATTTGTTGCTTTGAAGTGTATCATTTTTTCATCAGGAGCACTTTTAACCCCCTAAATGTAGGTTGAGTGTTTTTGAAGTATAAATCTGTTTTGCTGTGCTTTGCCAGCACTACATGATATAAAAACAATAATGACTTATTCAAAATTAAAAATTTATTTTCCTTAGCATAAATAAGCTACATGTAACATCATCATCATCATCATCCAGAAGCAAGTCATTACTGAATTGGTAAGATCTAAAGATCATTAAGGTTTACTCATTGTTGGGACAATAGCATAGTGTACATGTTGTACTGGTCAAAACATGTTGATCCATTTAACATTTAGCTGGAACTCAAAGAATGTACTTCAAACCCAATCAAGCATCAGATTTAGGTAGGGACAAACCTGGATTTGAACCCATTCCCTAAGCCCCAGATCAAACACCTAATGAATAACGTATAATGATGACGCATAAGAATTTATTCTTAAGTCCGGTCCACTAGCAGAGTGGGGAAGACAATGAGACTTGCATACTATTTACACCAAGACTTAACTAAAATAGGTATTAGAGAAACTAGGAATTATGGTATGCATTTAAGTTATTAACGGGGGATTTAAACCCCATTCATGAATTCAATGGAAAGGCATATGCATGGCTGGATATGTAGAAGTGGAGAAAAGGTAATTAGAACAACTCAAATAAGTTAGACAATAAAAATAGTTTAATAATATGATAAGTTAATTATATGCATTAATATGTGCACTCTACTAAGCAGTAGATAGTTACATACTAGGTATTCAAGCTAATGGTTCTCATATGCCCTTTTATTGACTGAATAGTATATATAGACATGAACAAACTCTTAAGTGAGTGCGGTATTAAGATGCCAACCATTTATTATAAAAGATTCCATAACATTGCTATTAACGTTTTTATCTATGGTTCTGAAATATAGTGAGTAAAATAATTTCAGAGAGCATTCCAGGATTAAAACTATTTTCATGTTATTGTGGTCATAATTGAAATTACATTTTATTATGTATTAGAATGTTTAAAAAAGATTATTTTAGATGACATTTGGAAGTAAGAATGCTTTATTTTCCCCAAGGTATATACTCTTAAAAAACGAAAATAGATTATGATGTTGCGATTGTATAATAAGTCTAATAGAACATTATTAATTAGTGAAGCAGGTAATACTAGGAATTTATATATATATATATATATATATATATATATATATATATATATATATATATATATATATATATATATATATATTTGAGCAGAGCACAATTTTAATATGACAATATTAAAACTAGATCATAAAGCAAAATGTTAATAATAATTGAAGAACTGGTGGTACTGATAATGGTGGAGAAATAAAAAATAAGGTCATGCTTCTGGATGAATGAAGGCTAAGACCCTCTTTTTAGTGCAGTGCTTAGAAAAATATGGCTAGGCATGGCATGGGCCAGACCTACTGGATTCACCAATGTGCAGAGGTTTTTTTATGTGAAGAAAGTCCCAGGAATCCCAACTATCTGAGGGACAGAACATGAAGACAAACAATCCATGGGTTTGATCTTGTCACAACACCCAGATTAAAAACATATATATATATATATATATATATATTCATGAAAATCAGACAAATGTCAGTAACACAGTACAGAAAGATGTCTCCAACAATATGAAATCGTATTTACTGCTTTAAAATAAATGACCCTTGTTTCAATGCTATAATTTATATAAATAAAATACTATGCTGCTATAATATATGTATAGAGAAGATTTCATTTAGTAAAATATACATTAAGATTTATCCCATTTCTGTTTTGCTCTTTAAAATGATTTAATCCCACCTTCATGGATTTTATAATAACTGGGATATTTAAATAGTTGATATTTTAAGAGTGTATAAGAAAGTCAAAACTAGTCATTATATAGAAAACAAATAATAGGTCAACATTTCAGAATTGATTAAATAACATTTTAAAATATTTCATAGCAATAATTAGCTTCAGAGATTGATTTACCCCAATTTGGAGTTACATAAATAATTTTATATTAAAACCCCAAATAAAATGTTAACTCATGAAAACAATATGGTGAACTGCATTGACTAATAATACTTTATGTTCTAGTGGGTCATTAATAACCTATGGAGGTCTAATTTAAAGAAAAAGTATTTTTAGAAGTTAAGCTTACCAGGTTGCTTTAGATTGGCATATTAATAATAAAACAAAACAGAGACATAAAATCAAATAATAAATGTGTATAAATAAATGATCTCACCAAAGTTACAGAAAGTTAGATCATATGAGAGAGAATTAGATTGATAGAAATTATTTGAGAGCAAATTACATTTGATGTATTAGAAATATACAAGGTTAAATAATTCATTAAAAGAAATCTTGATAGTAGTGTTCAAGATTAGTTAGGCTAGATTTCGTTTCAGGTCGCAACATAAAAATAGTTACCTTGCACAATTTTAAGCATCCATTATAAAAGTTTGGCTTATGCATGGCAGTTAAGAGATCCATGTGAATAATTTTGGTGAGAGCTAGCTTCCATTTGATATTCCAGAGTTTTTGTTTTAGGGTTTTACTTCATTTCAGAGCAGCAGCAAGATGGTACAGTAGTGGAAGATGATCCACAAGGGTCAGGAAGAGTTATTGGCTTTCTACTCATTCATCAACTTTGAAAAGTGTCATAGAGTATGGTGGCAACAAAATTCTCTCAGTAGTAATTCTTTTTTGGTATTCAAAATCAACCCATTTTAAATCCCACTCAGGTATTTGTGGAATGCTTTTAATTTTAATTTCTAGTCCAAAACATAATCATCAATTTAACAGAAATCTTATGCTTTCTTTGTCCATTGTTCTTGGAGATGCAATCATTAGATAATGTTCCAAAAATGTATTCAAATCTATTTCCAGATTGGAAATAGATTTGACAAAATTGTTTATAACAAAAGTACAATTCATTAGTTTTATTCCTCATTTTCTTTTTAGTAAAAATTTAATTAAAAATATTTTCCTAAGACTAAAACAATATTATATTTCCACCCCTTTAATTATTTTTGAAACATTAATTGTTTGCATCTTCCACCTTGGATTTTTCAGAAATATTCAATTTAATAAAAAAAAAAAAAAATATTTTTTTTTTATAAACATATAATAAAATATTTACAAGATTAATATTTTGTTAGTATATCTGCTCCTGTAATATATATATATATATATATATATATATATATATATATATATATATATATATATATATATATATATATATATATATATATATATATATATATATTGCAGGTTCATCCGTGTTAAAATTTTTTTGTAAATATTAATTATCTGACATTTTGACTCGGTCACACAAGTCATCCACTGGGTGATAAAAAGTAGAAAGACGGATGAACCTGCAAAATATGTCATTTATATATGCAACCCATGAAAATCTTTGTTTCAACATATATATATATATATAAAACAAAAAACAAGTTAAAAACTTGCTAACGCTTGTATTTATGTCAATAGATGGCGTTCTACCAAAAACACCGCCAAGCGTATATTTACATAAACATCAGAGCATGCATTCACTATCTCTAACTTTAATTCCACTTTCAGATCATGATTTCAAGCTATTATCTATCATCAGTGAAAGACAGGAATTTTAGAAACTAGATCTAAACACAAACTCTGAATAGAAACTGTTTCATAAACGCTCAGAGTTTGTGTTTAGATCTAGTTTCTAAAATTCCTGTCTTTCACTGATGATAGCAAATAGCTTGAAATCATGATCTGAAAGTGGAATTAAAGTTAGAGATAGTGAATGCATGCTCTGACGTTTATGCAAACATATGCTTGACGGTGTTTTTGGCAGAATGCCATCTGTTGACATATATATATATATATATATATATATATATATATATATATATATATATATATATCTGAGCTGCACCTATGCACTTTAATAGAAAAAATAATTAACAAGAATAAAAAAATATTGAAAAGTTAAATTTATAATTTTTAGGCATGCTTCTCAGAAATATATACATGAAATATACATACATAAATAAAGGAGAGAGATGGGACATATGGTTTGTATTTAGGTTAGTAATTAGTGAGTGGGTAAAACCATGAAGCTCAATCTTGGGCTAAGATTGACTGCTTCAGTGCGTATATGTGTAATCACTTTAAAGATTTAGTACAACTTTAGTAATTCAAGACCATAAAATTAATAAGTAATTCATAAATTGGTAAAAGCTATAAATTATAGAATTGTTTTAGGATATATATTTTATGCAGGAAAGTATAAAGCTTGTACCATACATTTATTTATAATTTAATAATGTTCTATTACTTCAGAAATACAAAAATATTTTGGTGAAATAGTGATAGTAACTATTTAATTTGAAGATTAAAAATTTCTTGTAATAATCTCTGACATTTCATGTATTTGTCTTTAAGACCATTGTAGGTCATGGATATTTAATTTATTCTTTTAATTTTGTTAATTTAGATAAGTTCAAATTGTAAAATTGTAAAATTATTCTTCTATAAACAACTGTATTGGATTATTGTAATGGTGTTTTTAAAAATTTTGTAAAAGACTTTCATGGTGTGCATGTTTATAAAATTTGTTTATTGTACAATAAATGTTATTTTGTTGTTAAGTCATGTGTAGTCCATCTATAACATCTTGGTATTAATCAGTCTATACCAAGAAATATAAATACTGTATAATTTATAATGCAATATTTTTCATGCTATTTATTCAGAGTACAATCACATAAATTGGAATATTAACTATTTAATAATGATGATTTTGCAGATATAAAAAAATATGCATTTGAAATAAAATATTATTCATTATTCTATTGATCATTGTAATTTAAGACTGCAATTTATTTAAATTAGAATGCTTTTATAATCAATCATTATTTATTTTCATTTAATAAAATTCATTTCCCTTTCCACTCTGGTATTCAAATGCTATCCTAAAAGATGATTGTATTATTCCAAATTTAGAGTTTTATGCAATTTATTAATTTTTTTTATTATTATCATCATTATATAATAGGTAGACATTAACTTGTAGACTAAGTGTATGTCTTCTCATGTTTATCACTAGAATATCATTCATTTAATTATCAACATATCCATAAAGTAAATATTGAGAAAATTTTAACATTAAAATATATGCTACTTAGTGATGTGTGTTATCAATATTGGGAGTTTTAAAAGTATTGCAAGAGTGAGTTGCGGTTTCTCCTTTTCCTAAAAATTTATGTAGTTATACTTTATAATGTTTAGTGATTATCATTGTTGTTATTATTATTATAACTCTCTTTATTCTAAGCATAAATGGTAATATCAAAGATTCCTGAACTTAGCCTGATCACTTGTTTCTTTGCACTTTGCAGAAACTCTATCTGCTTGCATCAACAATTCTTTTGTTAAAAATTTTGGCCTTACCATCTATATCTTCTTCTTTTGGTTATTATATATTTGTATAGTGAATATGCAGAATTATAAGAAATTATTATTTAGTTTTATATTACTATTAGTGCAATAATGATTGTGATCTATTAGTGTTTGTACTATGTTTAATTTTTACTGTTCAGATAATTTGATGTCACTTTTGTTTTAAGTAATTTGTATTTCTTGTAAGCATTATTATTGTCAATAGACTAAATTCATATAGTTTATTCCACTTATAAAAAAGTCAGCTATTTATCAATTAGTCTTTATGGTTGTTATTTATTTTAAGTCTTAGCATGCCTAAATTTTTTTGCATACATTTTCTATTAATAATAATTCAAATAAAGCTATATAGAAGTAAAACATGAACTTTTTGAAGATTATTATTCAGTAAGACAAGTTTTAAGGTCTTTTCATTGTTTGACTACTGTATAACCTTAAAATATATATATACATAAGTAAAATTAAAATGGCTAAAAGTAAAATAGCCTTAAATATCTCAGAGGGAAAACGCTTTTCTAATTCCTCCTAATAAAGAATGAAAAAGTTTTATTGATAAGCTTACTAATTGGTTGTGAGAATACTAAATAGTTTTTCACTTTAAAATTAGATAGTACCCATTTTAAATCAGTTTCTAGATAATTAGTGGAGGTTAGCTTAAGATAGTTTCTTGAAAAAAAAAGATGACTCATTAAAATTTTCAAGTTTTATCCAAATTGATTTAAGCCCCAGGTCATCATGATTGTGGAACATAAAAATTGCTACTACTTTGGTATGATGCAATTGTAAAACAATCATCATATACGAAAGTTAACTATGAATAATAGATAAATTGTGTCTAAAAGCAATCTTCTGCTAACTTAGGTTTAGGATAGGATATTGCTTTATTAGATGTTAGATACTATTTTCAATACAAACAACATTCTCTGCTTATTTTTCTTTATTATTTTCAAAATTTTAAGTTAGGATAAGTTTAGTCTTTATGACCATATCATGTCATAGGTCATTTATGATATGTCGTAAATTGTAAAGATTTCACAAGCGTCATTCGTACAAACATAACAAATGTAATTTAAAGTGATTCCTAAACACCTTCATGCTCTCATTTCCATACACTTAAGATTTGTCCATACATAAATGTTTGGGTCAAAAGGATGGGTGGATTCATTACATCCTTTCTAAAATACTGTATCTTGTGTCGGGAAAAGTGAGAGTATTCATTTATAATTTATTTTTAAAGCAAATGTGCATTGGCTTAATTGCTAATATCACTATTACAGTATAAAAACCTAGCACTATATAAAATAATATCTCATTATATACTAATTATGGAAATGGGATTGTGTAGTGTAGCAATCACATTTTTTTCACTTAATTAAAAACAACAATTCTGATCCAAATTCTTTTTTCTTTAATTTCTTATTTCAAGCCTTAGAAAATTAAGAAAGCAATAATAGAGGCAAATTTAATTAAGTGGCAATCCTTATTATGATGGTTTCTCAAGTCAGTACAAATCATAACTGAGTCAGATTAGAACTGGATTTAAAACAACAGTTTCAACTTGACAAAGATTTATGTTTAGATAGCCATATTAGCGACTCATCTGCATATCCTGAAAGTAGAAGGAATTCATTTTATATGATCAGAAAATAGCTTCAGTTATTGTTCCTAGCAGATTACTCTCAAATGTAATAAAAATAATATTAGTAGTACCAATAAAAGCTTCTGCTTTATCAGTAATATGTGTATTTTAAATCTATTTTTTTCTACTTTTCAAGAACTCAATGAAAGACATCACTGGTTGTTAAAAACTGTTAAGATTTAAAATAGACATAGCTATCCTTGACAAATTTGTCTTCCAGAGGAAGGACATTTAATAAAACAGATAGACGACTACAAGATTTTTGTAAGAGGAGATCAACTAGTGAAAGGAATATGTAGTGTTGAATTTACTATAAAGTCTAATTTACTATCTTTTATTTTTGAAATTTGATTTAAGTATGCTTCATAAAAATTTAAAAACATAATGACATGATTATAACTACTATTCATATGGTTTTAGCTTGTTCTGAAAAATATATTTATAAAATCCATTATTTTAAAATCACATCATTAATGGTTTGGACTATGAAAACAAATGAATAATACAAATTTTTCTAAAAGAATGTTTTATGATAAATTGATCATGATTTCATTGGAAAAACACATTGCATTCATGATATAAAGATTATCTCAAGAACAGTCTAAAAAATACAATGTTAATTATTTTTGTTTGAATATATTATAGAGAATAGAATATACTGGAAAATTATAATTGGATATGGTGTTGAAGTATTTTAGAAAAAATAGTTTTTTTTTCATGTGTCATAGCATCGGCCGGGAAGCGATCCCGTTAATTCGGGACAACTGCTTGTAAGGCGGCTGTGCTGCCCACTCGACCACCAATGCTTGTGCTGATATATATATATATGTTATGTATACATAAGCATTTATAAATTTACAGTTTATCTTGTAATTTTTTTAATCAATTTTTAAAAGGTTGAAAGTTTACGGTAAGGTACATCAATTAAAGGCTGATATTTTTATTACTTATCTTATATTTAATTGTCAAGACAATTAATTGTAATCAATGAACTTGCTTACATTAAAGAAAAAAAAATCATAATTGTATATTTTTAGTTAACAACAATGCAATTTCATTTTATGGATAATGGAATTAAATTACACATCCCTTGCTATTGGCGTATATTTACTTTCTCGTATGATAATGAGTTAGTATAAAATTAATAAGAGAAAAAGAAATCTTTATCTATTTTTTTAAATGTAAACCTAATTAAAATATGTAATGTATTTAATTAACATGTTTAACTAGTGATAATTAATGTAATAAAAATGTAATTACAAAACATTTATCATTTTTCTTAAGTCAGTTCAAAATTAAATAATGACTTTCGCATATTTTGTTTAATTTATGATTATATACAACAAATTTAAAACAAATCAAATAACTAAATGAATTTCTTTTAAAACCAAGTTTTAAACTATAAAAAATATGCTTATGAGATGCACATAATCCCCCCCCCCTCCAAATATTTGCTAAAGCTAAATCTTAATAATAGCAAAGTAAATTAAATCATTCATTCTGCACCTGACAGAACTTTCATCAGCAGTGAAGATTATTTTACGGTCAGTTAGTGCATCACCCATTCAACCTTAATATCTCAGACTTAATTCATAAATAGCTTCAAGTTTGAGTTGCTAGAGTAAATTATGTGCAGATAATATTAAGTAATGTCAAACTACCATTTATAACGATTGTTACAGAATTCTACCTATAATCTAATTATTCTGCCTATTCTTAAAAAGAGAACAAAACATCTATACATTCAATGTATAATACTCATCTTACTTGAAAATTTATTCTTTTAGAAAAGTATTTTCAAATACCCTTTTCTTCATTTTATTATTATTACAAGTACACATACTTAAAGCTTTATCTCACGCAGTATATTTTATACCACATATTCCTTCATTAAGTCTATATTCTCATTATCCTAAGAAGTTCATCGAGCCAAATTCAGTAGCTTCATCGAGCTCTTTAGGCCATTAATGCTACATTCTGTTGTTATTCTTAATTTTTGGCAGAGCTAATTCAGATTCATGATATTTATTAACGATAAATATCTAACGTGGCTTAATAATACCCAGCTATCTGAAAAGGTGCTGAGCTTGTTTAGAAATTCATCGTGACATGCAAGAATTCCTTGCTTCAGATCAGATTAAAATTTTAAATAAAACACATGAAGGGAAATGCCACATTCCTTTCTGAGCAATACAATATCTATTATTTTATGATGTAGATCTAAATATGAAGTTCTAGGGAAAATGTATTAAAGAATACTAATCATCAAATGCCAAAAAGACTAATTAAAATTAGATTGTGTTAATAATTAAATAAAAGTAGTAATCTCTCAAATAATGATAATTAAATATTTTTTACTGTTTGATTTGAAGAAAGCTTTAGAATTAATAAAGTTACTTTCTATAGCATGGATCCTATAAATATGTAAAAAGTTATATAATTTTAAAGACTTTCTATTATATATATTGTGCCATTACAATTTAGTCACTAGCTAAATTTATAGTAATGTGCATGTAAGAAAGTGTAAAACAAAATCATCATCACAATTTTATATAGCCATAAAAGAAGCTGTAGGGCATCCAAGTTCAAACCCTACAAGGTCCAATTTCAAAAGCTTTAAACAGAAAGAATGGGACAACAATTATATGCTTTACTTGTTTGTGTGTTGATAGAAAGGTAATACACACATTTAAACTATTTAATATTTAAATTTTCTGTTAAAAAGCAAAGTTATAATGCATACATATAGGCAATGTATGTGTAAATTATTTATTTGTTTTATATTTCAAATATTCAACATTGTAACTTTCTTTAAAACTAACCTATGCTAGATCAATTCTAATATTTTATTCTATACTTTTATTTTACTTTTCTTTAATTATAAGTGGGATTTAAAAGTTACAGACTTAATTAAATAATTGGGTTATAATTACTAAGCTAGCAATCATTATTTAAGGATAGTTTATGAATGATTTGAAAGAATGCAGGATGTGTGTACATTACATACAAAATTTTACATTTCCTAAATATTGAAAGAAAAGGAAGTATTAAATCTGTTAAATTATTTTTTTTGTACAATTTTTTTTGTTAAAAGAGGAAATCTGTTTAATCAGATATCGATCTTTGTAGTGGATTTTTTTTGTAAATGATTGTCACTTTGGAGCTATAATTTTTGAAATTGTCTTATCAAGATCTAAAAAAGGAAGCTCAAAGATTTGAAGTGTTACCTGGATGTTAAAAAAAAAAAAAAAAACAAAAGAAAGGAAATAAGAATTGAGTCTATTTTTTTTTTAAAACAAAAGTGTCTGGAAAAAGGATTGAACTTTTCAGTTGAAAAATAATATAGTTGAAAATAAATTAGAGATCTAATTAAAACAAATTTGTCCAAAAATAGCAAGTGATGCTATCTCTGATTGGTTAAGTTAGCTAAAAATTGGATATAAAAAGCTGTCTTAGATTATTATTGTGATTGATTCAGATTATTAAACTATAATATTGAACGTTGAAAATAAAAAAAATGGCTTGCTAGAAAAATTATATGTATATTCCATTTGCCGGACCATCTGGGGAAGCTGCACATCACATAGGAAAGGAAAGATGTGTCTAAATAATATTCTACACCTTTCAACTGACCAGATAAATAAGATGTTTTTAATAGAAGGAAGAAAGCATTCACCTGCATTCAAAGAAGATGAATTAATCTACTGAGAAATATTAATCATCAAGTCCAATTAATTGTAACAACAACTGATTTTAAACTCAAGAAAATTTACAAATGGGAAAACAACTGCTGTATTTCATCCACATGCTTGACAGGAAGAGAAGAAAAATTAATATAATGATTTCCAAATTGTCCACTAAAGCAAATAACCTCAATAGAGTCATCATCATTAAATAGTTATACACCTCAAGAAAGAGATTGTTCCCACATAGTAGCTACAGAAATATAGACAAGTTTGAACCCTTGAAAATTCGCCACAAACAAAAGATCGGTAATATGACTTTTTATATCTATTTTCTTTATGATATCAGTCTTAATAAACATTTTAGCAATAAAGTGGTATATTTTTATTTAAAGAACTTTTAAAGACTATTCAGATCGATTAAAACAAGAATGTCTTACTAATAATAACTTTGAGCTTCATAAATGATCTTGAATGTATGAAAATGATTTGTTTATTAATTTTACAGTTATGAAATATGAATATGTACAACAATTTTTATTTTTATTTTTTTATGGTGTTATGATTTTAGTTTTAACTAATATATTATCATTTTGGTTTTAAATAATATTTTGTTATCATGGGATAAAACACGCACATACATAATGATATTTTATATGTGTATAATTGCGATTGAATGAGGAATAATGAGTAGTATTAGAATATTGGATTATTTTGTTTCAAGTTCAGTATAGATTTCAGTGCTTGGAAGGGAGGGGGAGAAAATAATTTAAAACTTGTTTCTAAAACTTGCTCTTTCAATTTTACTAACATTTTTTTTTTAACATTCTATTTACATGTTGGATTTTAAAGTATGTGTGCTAATGAGCAGATAATATTTTTTTTAAATACTTTTCTCATGGAGTGAAAATCATCATCAATGTGACGTCCAACTTAATACAAAATACATTTGAAGGGAAAGGGGGAAGAACTTAAAATTAATCTGAGGATTGTTATATAATCAATTATTATTATTATTCATGTCAATTTTCATATTATCTAGAAATTTTTATGTATACGTTAGAAATGTAGTAATAAATATTAGTTTGTTTTATTAAACGAGGCGTATATATTTCATTAATTGTAGTCTTTGTTAAGTGTGATTATTCATCATCATCAATGGTTGAATATTAGTTATTTAAGATATAAGTAAATATGCTAAAATTAAGCAATAATTATGAATTTCTTTATAAAATTTAGTTTTATGTTTAGGCTTAGTCCTAGAGCTGTAGTTGAAACCCTTGTCATTATCGTTATTATTATCATCATCATCATCATCATCAACATTTTAATTAATGAGCTGTTTAACTGTTTAAAGGCCATAAATAAATATTGATTTTATAATATTTAGTGATCTCTTAGTATTATTATAACCACATCCCATCATCTATTTCATGCAAGGATGAGTGAATTGCCATCCTAAATTAGTTATATATAATCTGAGCTAGTGAACTTATAAAAATATTGAAACACATTTGTTATGCTAAGATCTGAGAAATGATTTATGTCTAATATACTCCACTTTGGTTTAAAGATGTTTTACTTTTACCTAAATATTAGTGCTTATAGTGATATGGCTCAAAAAGCAAAATCTTCCATTTTATTATAAATAAAGTACCAAGAAGGGATTCAAACCCGGTACATGTGAAAGGTTATTGGATATAACCATGTCTAGATTCAGATAATCTAGTGGCGCCCTGCTAGACCATATTCACTTAGTATTTGTTTAAACATGCACTTAACATCAAACCAAGAAATGAAAGTGGATAAAACCTACTGCCTGTATACCTGAGTTATATATTTATTGAATTACTAGTGTACTCACTTCACATGATTTCCATATAATAGATTTCATATAATACTGGTTATTAATAATTTGCTTATAATTCTTGATAGTGTTATATTTTGAACCTTTATTTAGTTATTTCTATTTGAACTCATTTAATTATGTTACAATATACATACACAATAAATAAATAAAATAAAATAACATTTTAGTATAAAATAGTAAGTAAATTATTAAACTCTAAACATTTTAATTATAAATTTAAATTATATGTAAACTATAGTGCAAATATATTTAGTTTAATCATTTCCCAACATAAGTATTAACATATCAACATTTCATTACACAAAATTTAAATTACAGCAAACCTTTTGCGTATAATTACTTTGTAATTACTTTTACTTTATAACTGTAAATATATATATTTCTAATATTCTCATGGATAAATAAAACAATATTATTTCCAGAAGTTTCCATGTAGTAAAAACATAATAAATAAATACCTGATGTTTCAGTACAATAACAAGTACTTTCGTCAGAGCTTATTTTTTCTCAAGTCATAAAAATATGTGTTGTGTGTGTAGTTTTCATATATATATACCATTTTGACTTGGCTATTTTGAAATACGAACTCTAATGTATTTATATATTAGTTCACAGAGGGCAGTACTGGATTTCTTAATCATGTGGGATGATTTAATTGCTTAATATTTGTATATTTATTTCAGTATAGCTTATGCACTGGATTATATTATATATATATATATATATATATATATATATATATATATATATATATATATATATATGATCACTAGATGGAGTTTTACCAATAACTCCTAACAAGCTTTTGTTTACATAAATGCTGAAAGAAACAGAATTCAATATCTCTTTCATTGTCTGCACCTCCAGACCAGCTGGTTTCTAGTCTCCCTTCCCTTCACTGATGTGAGCTAACTAGCCTGAAACCAATTGGTCTGGAGGTGGATACAATGAAAGAGATATTGAATTCTGTCTCTCTCAGCATTTATGTAAACAAAATCTTGCTAGGAACTATTGGTAAAGCTCCATCTAGTGATCATAAAATGCAAGCTAAAAGCAAGGTATGAAATTTATACCTTGTTTTGTTTATCAATATATATATATATATGAAGTTAATTAAGTAGCAAAAATAATGTATATATGAAGTTAAATTATAACATGTGATATATGGCTTACTTGAAAAGTGCATGTTCTGAATATATCTATAGTGTGGAAGATTGGTCTGACTTAGGAAATAATGAATGGTTGTGATAGGATTAGGCTAAAGGTGAATGTTGCACTGATAAAATCAAAAACTTACAATATAGAGGTCAGCAACAGCTGCTTTACAAGCAGTTGTCCCAGGTTAGTGGGTTCACAATCTGGCTGATACCATGACACATAAGAAAAAAACAACTTGTCCCTATCTTCCGTAAAAGTAGTGTAGTGAAATTAATTGATGCACTGCGAAAAACAATTATTTATGAATATTATAGTACAATGATTGTGCTCCCTCTATAAGCTATTGAAAGTGGATAGAAACTGTCTTGTTTGAGAATGGTGTAATGAAAATTACCATAACTTTCAACATAGGCAAGAAAATCGGACATTGATACATCTATAATACTGCAGATATATTATTTATTAAGTAAGAATTTAAATATATATTTGGGATAGAGATAATGTCTAACTTACTAAATGATTAATAAAACTTATTAATATAATTTCATTAAGTTTTGTATCTATGTTGTGAGTGTAGCCAGAACAGCTAAAAAAACCCTCTAAAACACAATCAATGGTTTTACTGCTACAAAAAGACTTCTCAAGTGTGAAGAACTACAAAATAACAACATACTAAACATTACCCACAATTCAACTTACATACCATACATCCTTAATATTAAAAGAACTTTTAAATAATTTAATTGCTTCAGAATCATACATTTTTAATAATGTTTTTTAATTCTTCTTTTTATTTCATTTCACTCAAAGAAAACAACCCTAGCCTCATCAAAATTAATAGTGTGATCTGCATTTTTTTATGGATATATAAAGCAGAACTAACACATTTATTTCTAATCCTACTTTTATGTACCTTTATTCTTATTTAAGATTAAACTAATCTTACTTATATATACTTTTTTACAAAACAAAGGATAAATATAAACTACTAGAAGATTAGTCTTTCTATCAAAAATTTTCTTTGTATTATTTAATAATTTTCTTTGTATTATTTAAATAATACAAAGAAAATTTTTAATAGAAATATTATTTCTGGAGTAGTGTATATTATGCCTTGTTTTTGTAAGAATATATATATATATATATATATATATATATATATATATATATATATATATATATATATAGATCAGAGTAGTTTGATCTTAGGTGAAAGAACAAAGGTTCATAAAAGTAGGCTTAGAAATAAGTATGTTAGTTCTGCCTTACATGTCTATGAAAAAGATACAGGTCACACTATTAATTTTGATGAGACTAGGTTGTCTTCTTTGAGAAAAATGAAATAAAAAGAATTAAAGAATCTATATTAATAAAAATTTATAATTCTGGATCAATTAACTTATTTAAAATTTCTTTTAATATTAACGGTGAATGGAAGGTAAATGGAATTGTGGGTAATGATTAGTTTAAATATATTGTTATTTTGTAGTTCTTCACACTTGAGAAATCTGCTTATAGCAATGAAACCATTGGTTATGGTTTACAGTTTATTTTTTAATTGATCAAGTGGACTTGTGAATTTGGGATAATTTTGATTATTTTATTGATTAGTTTAGCTTTAGGATTTTAATGTTTATATACATAGTTAAAAGAAGGTTTCCTTGACAACAGGTTGAGATTGTTGATTGTTAATGATATTGGGATTGTCTAAGTGTTGACTGACTTTAATGATTATATATATATATATTGTAACCTTTAGTTTTTTTCATAAAGAAACTAATGTTGGGGAAATAAATGGTAGGATTAGTTTTTTAACTATTTCCAAGTAATTTTTTTTTAATTTTAAGAAAAGTTAAAAGCTTTATTTAGAGAGATTAATAACTATGTGGCTTAAATTTAATGTATATAGAGAGATCTGTGTGTGCTTTATTTAAAATTATAGCTAGAATTATGTAGAGGGAAGGGGGATTGACTATTGCATGCACTGTAATATCTGAAAAATGTTTATTTATATATCTAAACAGAAAGGTCTTTGTGAATCACAATATTTATGAATAGAAATGTTGGTACAAGTTGAAATTGAACTTGTTATAGATAGCATGTGTTTGACAGTTCTTTGCATGAGAATAGGTTTAAAAATTTAGGAAATTAGGAAAGATATTTTGTACTAATATGAATAAAGGATATTTTGTACTAAAATGAATATGAACAAGCAGTCACCATTTAGTATTGCGAGTCTGTGCATTTGTATGAGGCATATATAGATTTTTTTTTCTTCCTGAAAATTTACACATTGTACTCTAGATTATTTGATAGTATAATGTAAAATGAATTTATTTTATATGGATTTTACAGGAATTTTGGTTATTGTTTTCAGTTTTAGATTTCAATTAAGTTTTAAAGAAAAGATTTATTTATATAATATTTAGTTTTATAAAATACCAGTAATTCTATATTTTTTTGAATAGTTCTCGTAAATCAAAGCAGTGTAAAATGTGTTAAGAAAAAAGAAATTAAAATAACATCAGAGCAGAAAGCAATAAACAAAAATCAACATTTAACAGATGGGGTCAAATGTTGACTTTGGAAAGAGAATTGTAAATTAGAAGAAACAAGCATGGGAAAAGGGAAACTTGCATGTGTTTTTTTCCTTATAAAAACCAAGGAAAGTGAAGGGAGGACTGATATTGCTAATTCAACATCTGACCATCTTCTCTGATCATTTTATCTCTCAGAGACAGCAATTGACTCAACTTGTTAAGAAGTGTGAATATATTACTTAAAGATGAAGTGCAAATTCAATTATAAATGGTGTATAATTTTCTCTCTCCAAAATCAATCATGGCAAAATTATCTCTTAACAAAAAGTTTTGTACTCAATATTTAGATCGTCATATTTGGTTATTAAAAGTTCATTTAAAGAAGTCATCTAGAACAGTATTGTATCTATGGCTTCATCAATAAAATTCCAAGGAATGGTCAGACTTTAATATAAAGTTAGTTAACTACTAGTCAGTCTTATTAGTAATTTTTTTTGATTGAGACTGCAACCTAAGAATATAGTGAAAAAAAAGCATCTAGAACACTATTTTATTTGAAATTTTTTTTCTCCTGAAAGAAACTGGAAAAAAATGATGATGAAAATTAAAAAAACTAAAGTTATGGACTAAAATGTGAAATCAAGCATCTGAATTCAAACCCAGAAGAAGAGTATTTAAAAATGCAAAAGTAATCTGAAGGACTAATTCTCAACAGTTTTAAATATCAAGTATCAATGTAGCTACATCCTGAATCAAAAGAATTTTATGTATGTCCATAATTATATAAAGTGTTTTCCAAGGCAGTGAAATGAAAAATGGTAATTGATTTGTGGACAATACATACATGTTTACTGTCAAGTATCAAAATTTTCAGACTTCGCTTTGAAGGAACTCAAACCAAAGAGACAATCTGTAATGTTTTATTATTTCTTTATTTTGCTTTTATGTATATGTTCATAGTATATATGATAGACATTTAACAGTTATAGGAATTTTTTTTTTTGTAAAAAAGAAAAGAGAAAGAGAAATGATTTTGACCTATAAGAAGCTATTGAGAAAAAAAATGTTAATATATAATAATGAGCATGCATAAATGCTTGTATATTTGTCATATGAAATGAAAAAAAAGAGGAAAGATTTTGTTATTATCAAAATTATATGCATATTAGATATGTGAAAAAGTATTTGAATGGTCATGGCTATGCCTTAATATGTTGATGTGATCTGTTATAAGTATAAAGATTGGATGGATGTTGCTGGGTACCTGACTTTTGAAATTAATATAGTACATGGGTTTGGTTATTGATCAGTTGGCTTTGTCATTTTGCATCAAGACTATAATTGCTCTGTGTGTGTATATGTGAAGCTATAAATGCTGAGTATTACTGAGGTAGCATTATTGTACCACCTCAAATGGATAAATAGGACATAACTATTTTATAATTTAGTTACTATGTATGCGGTATTGGGACATCAATCCTGGCTCCATTTGTTTTTTTTTTATTAATTAAATAGGGAATTATTGATACAGTTGAGGTAAAAATGTTTTGCATGCCCATTTAAAGTAAATGTGTAGAGACTAGTTCCTCACATAATTCTTAACCTCAGAAATAAGGCACCTCTCTAGCAAATGCTGACATTTGAAGTTATGAATGGTTTAATTTCCCTTACTAAGATGCTAATGTGTGTGTTGTGAAGTGATGTATCATGCTATAAAATATCTGGATTTTTTTTGTTTTGCAAGATAGGATAAAAGTTGCTATTACAAGATTGTAGTCAGGTGTGTGTGTGTGTTGATGTGGGGATTGCAAAGAGTTACTCTAATTTATAAGCTAGACAATCTGTAATCAAAGTATATGGAAGATAATAAAATTAGTCATCACCAGGCTGTGGCAACATACTAGCCAGTCAAAATGTCTACAGTCACTAAAGTGGTAACATGATGATAAGAATTACAGAGGGATAGCAGTGAATATTTAGTATGCAGGGGATTAATGCTATGGTTTTATATTCCAGCCAATTATATAGAATGGTTAAAAGTTTGGATATTACATTATCTTTACATAGGGATACAAGATATTTTGCTTGATGGAATAGTTCAATTTATAATTGTTGTAATGAAAGGGGGGCAAAAAAATTATAGGCATTGTGTAAAGTTATAAGATAATTTTATATTTATCTTTAAATGCAGAATTCTGATTCTGTGTATAAGTGCATTAATATTAAATTGAAATATGGGTCAAAACAGTGATTTAAGCTTGAAGGAAATTTAAATAATCTGAAAGTATATATTATTTTATTATTATTATTTTTATTTTTAGTAGTTAAAGTAAATTTCAGATCAAGACAGTAAATTTTTATTTTACAAAGAGTATAACATTTGAGATTGTAGTGATAATATATGTGTGTTTCTTTCTTATTTATGTATAATAAATATTTGTTATTGTTATGAATTTATATGCATGTCTTGTGTTTTAATATTTCAAATATCTCCAGAATTTATATCCAGCACCTATATCTAGAACTAATACCAGATCACATTTAAATATATGAATTGTCTTATATCGATTGATTTTCCATAGTTGATTTCCATAGTGGACTTACATAATTCATTTTCATGATTGATTTCCATGATTAATGTCCATAATTTACTTCCATAGTTTACTTCCATGAATGATTTCCATAATTCACCTTTGTAAAATATTAACCAAGAAAGATTTTTTTTAAATGGGGGGAACAATCATTTCATGGGGACTAATAATATACCTGATTTGTAAAATGTAATAGATTTAAAAGTACTGATTAAATTTGGCAAACAGATGATACAAAAGAGAATAAAATGAGAGAAAATAGTCAATTTAGAGATATTAAATTTAGTTATTTGGTTCGTTGCAATGTTATGAATATTAAGAGCAGACATAAAATCCCTTTCCTGCTTTTGGTATTTATTATGATTCCCACTGGTAAACTCACATTAAAGTTTAATTTAGAAAGTTTTGGAATCATATCCATTGCATTGCAATTGTTAATAATTGCACCTCATTAGAAGATCAAGACTTTAAGAAAGAGTACTTCGATTATTAAATCTAAGGGCTAGCTTGGAAGTCATCTACGGTATTAAAATTCGGGAAATAATATTATAATAATGATGATAAATCTATAATTAGTTAGGGGCATATATGTGTGTTAATGAAATAAGGTTAAAAGCTATCATTTAAGAAAATATACAGGGGAACATAATACAGACATTTAGTTGTGACTATTGAAAGTGATAGATGCTGAGAACGAAAAATAAAGTAGTGGGATTAAATGGGAAAGATTTATAACATTTCTTTATCCTACTTTAAATTAAATAATAATCTTATATTATATATTATAAACATAAGTTATGAGTTCTCCACAATGATTACTAATTTATTTCTAGTCATATTCTTGTAATACCACTTGAGATCTTATATTTACGTAAAGCTGTGGAAGAAAGTTGTCTATATTATTTAGTTAGCAGTAATAACTGAATACGAGAGGATTTACATAATTATTATTAGGTTTAAAATTAAGACCATAAAAGTTTGAATTTCTTTCTTCATTAGATCCTACAGTTATAGTCATGGACGATGGTCTCTGGTGGGCATTGCAATTTCATAGTCACAATTTGGCACCCGGATATACATAATCTTATTATTACTATCATTAGATAAACACACTAGCATTCCTTGTGCGATTCCAGAGTTTTTTTCAATCGACTATCTACTTGCACTAATGTTGATGTTAGAATATATATAGAATGGATAAATATGCTAATGTAGTGAAGCAACATTCATCATCATCAGCACTCCCAGTCCATGCTGTAGATTCAGATCATAATATTGATTTTTCTAAGACCAGAATTCTATCCAGATGTAAAAACCTACACCAATGTAAGATCAGAAAAGTTAATGAAATATTAAAAAACACCAAATTGTATCAACAAACATGAAGGCACATGTAAACTTCCTCTTATTTGGAAAAAAAAAAAAAGAAAGACAAATTACTCTGGAGATTCAGAATTCATTATTTATCTATTTTTCAATTTGTTCAAGTTTATACATCTGTTTTGTCCCGTTGTAAAACTTTGACTATTGTTGTGAACACTGTTTACAGCGCCTCTACAATTATATAGTTTCATTTCACAGTTAAGGGCTTGAGTGATCAAGTCGAAATGTTAGAAAATCTAATTAAAATCTTACACGGATGAACTCGCAAAATATGTTTATTATATCTGTAACACGTGCAAACATTATATATATATGTATGCATTTAATCCTGATTTGAAATTATTTATTTCACGAAACTTCATTACTATACTTAATATAAATTATTATATTTCCGCCAAAGATAAATGTTTTAATAATATTTGCATGCAAATTTTTTAAACATATTTAATTGCCTATTAAAAAAATATATGACTAAATACTATCTGATTTCCATTAGTGGATGATAATTTGTTTTTTACTATCTAATTTATAATTTTTTTAAAACTATATGATAGATTGAAAATGTAAACCATAAATAACAATTAAAAGAGAAAGATTGTTGGTGTGTCAAAATAATGACTCAAAACATTTTAACCTATTTTCAGAGATAAAATAACTGTGATAGAATATTTCTAAGATTTCAACCATAACTAGTCTAACTTTATAGTATACTTTAAAAATAAAATTTATTAAATCCATAATAATTGAGTGGTATAATTATTAATAAATTATAAAAAATACACTTATAACCATGAAATCAGTGCCCATAGATTGTTGTATATCCTTCATTAATGAAAAACTGCATTACATAAATTATATTTTTTATGTCAGTGTACTTTACAATCTCAGATTATTCCAAAGAATTGCTACACTTCCATGTATTGACAGGGTTCTGGTTATCTATAATCTCCTATATCTAAAAAAAATGTTTGATTGGGAAATTTTCAGCTACTTGAAAAACCTTTCTATTTCTGCTTTGAATTCAATAATAAAATATTTCCTATTACATTGTAGGGTATTTAGTAAGATAATAAATGAGAATGGCAAAGTTTATGATTATACAAAATAAAAATCATTACTATGTCTTTCTTGCAGTAGAAGTACACAACATAAGATTTAAACTGCAGCATTGTATTATATTCTTAGGAATACAATTTTTAAATCAGAAGAGAAAGCAGACATTGTAACATGCATTATAAAAGCAGAATATTTGGGTTTAAAAACTTTTAATATAATGAAGTTATTTAGAAATTTAACCACTATCAAATATTTTAAGTATTATAAACTGAAAATTCAGTTCTATTATATTTAAGTGAACTACTAGATCATTTCTTATGCTTGCTCATAACTATTATTAAAACAAGCAAAACTCTCCATACAGTATTGCTACTCAGTGCAAGTCAGAGTAATCAATGGATGCCAGAAGGCTTGTGCATAAAATTAATAACTAGTGCCTACTCATCCAATATCCCCAAACTAAATTTCTAGCTGTGGCTTTCATCAGTGAGGAGCCTTGGATCTGAAAGTGCTGCTCCTAGATCGTAGGATCTAATACAACCTTTCAGCAGCCACCTTTTATCTTTACATAACTACAAAACTATGAGAATTAAAATGAAAACACAATATTAATTTTAATCCAAGCTCATTAGTTTATATAATCATATAGGTCTGAACTCAGTTCAATACCCATACATTTTGGTGTCTTTGTTTTTTACCAACCATAGCACTAATATCCTATTAGGCAGGATTGGTATTAAATCACTAAACATCACATGATCACCATTGGGCACTAGATAGGGATTTTATGCACAAGCCTTCTGGCATCAATTGATTACTCTGGCTTGCACTGAGTAGCACTATTGTATAGTTTTTTCTGTTTTAATAACAGTTTTGAACAAGCATAAGAAATGGTGATCATGTGATGTTTAGTGGTTTAAGACCAATCCTGCCTAATAGGATACTGGTGGCTATGGTTTCTAAAGAACCAAAGACACCAAACCGTATAGATACTGAACTGAGTTCAGACCTATATGACTATGTAAACAAATTAGCTTGGATTGAAAATATTATAGTGTTTTCAATTTTATTCCCATAGGTTTGTAGCTATGTAGAGATAAAAAGTGGCTGCTAGAGGGTTGTATTAGATCTTAAGATCTAGGTGCAGTGCTCTTAGATTAAAGGCTCCTCACTGACAAAAGCCACAAACTATAAACTAGTCTGGAGATATTGGATGAGTAGGCACTAGATGAACAAGCCTTCTGGCATCCATTGATTACTCTGACTTGTACTGAGTGACATTACTGTATGGAGAGTTTTGCCTGTTTTAATATTTTAAGTGAAGTGAAATGGTAGTAAATAGCAACTGCAGAGCCAAGGATTATTCTCAAAGAAGAGACATTTCTGGTCAAGACTAATAAGTGCTGATCAGTGCAGATTCAGTCACTTTAATTTTTTTGTTTTATCCTCCAGCTACAAAAAACTTAAATTTTTTAAGACAATTAATGTGATGATGGGCTCCATTACTGAAAGAAATTTAAATTCTACAACTAAATAAATATTTTTAAGAACTGTATCTGTATTTAATCTCAGATCAGGATAAAATAAGGAGGTCTAAAAATTATCACCTACTATTTTTATATTTACAGTGATAAATCCAGTAATGTACACAATTACAAATATAGTAAGAATATTTTTTTTATTTATTTAAATCAGGGCTAGTGACCATTTTTTCTGCCAAGGACTTTAATACCATTTATAGACTATACCAAATTATTAACTTATAATTAGATTGCTCCATTTGATCAAATATTTAATTAATTTACCTATAATCATTAGGAGTGAACAATCTTTTTTAATTGGCAAGGCCACTTTCAACTTGATTTTTTTAAAATGAGGGCCATAATTTTTTTGTGAATTAAAAATAAAGTTATAACCTTATTATTAATGTTTGTTGCACACTTAATGACAATTTTTTCAATTTGCTTTGTAGCTACTTGTTATGATGTATTTATATTTTTCAATTTCTTTTTATGTTCAGGACAGATTTATTCTACAGCAACTAGGATGCAGTCATTTATAAATTTCTTTTCAGAAATATCACTTTTTTAAAAAAAATTGTCTTCACATAATTTTCTAACACATTGGACTTTTTATGAGACATGTCAGCCACTTGATAAACCTCCTTTTCAGATTTTTATTTTAATATTTTTTTCCAAAAATTTGTTGTAATCAGAATGTTTTGATTAAGTAGTGTTCTTTATTAATTGAAATATTTTCCAGACATTTTAGGTACATCAATTTAGTATTTTTTCTATAAAAAATATGCATTGATTCATTTTTATTGAAATATACAATTTGCTGTCAATTTTTATTTTATTTTACTCTGTGTAGTCACATAATAAATTCTACACTAAGTAAGATAAAAAAAAATAATGATAATAAAACAGAGTAGAATTCTAATTTTATTTTTGCAAATATACAGTTAGTCTGCAAAAAGTCATTATAAAATCAAACAAATTGCCTGTAGATTAAAGATGTAGTCAAAATAGACCACATACTACAGATAATTTGTTGGAATAATGCATTGCTGATAGAATGAAGTAGAACTATTATCAAGGTTGGATGTAGATGAGAAAATAAAAATTATATTTTACTTATATCTTAAATTCATCAAACATCACATGATCACCATTTCATATGCTTACACAGGCTGTTAATAACTGTAGCAAATTCTCCATATAGTAGTATCATCAAGTACAAGTCTTTGTAATCAATGGGGATATTGGACAAGTAGACATTAGATAGGGATGTTCCTATCCATTGATTAAGGTTTGCACTAGGTGCCACTATTGTATGGAGAGTTTGCTGTTAATGCTTATTTCTTAATTGAATATTTAAATTTGATTGTGCTAAATAGAAGTTTTAAACAGGGTTATTTTATTTACATTTTGGAAAATGTCTGAAGGCCATTTTGAGAGCTTTTGAGGGTCATAGGTTCCCCATTCCTGATTTAAGTAATCTAAAATTTTTTGAGATAAATTAATGTGTGTCTAAGTATGAGTGCATGTAATGCACTTGTTACTTTAAGATCAGCATATGTAATCTTAGATAGTTAACATAGTTGTAAAACTAAAGGACATTTAATTTTAAGTTTTTTAATATTGATAAATATATGTGTTTAGTGAATGTACAGTTTCATACTGATTTTTTTTTGTCAATCATATTTTAGTTATAAGTGATTTTTGTTTAATTCTAAAAATATTGCCCTTTTTTTAAATAAAAAAAAAGTATATAATTGAAAGAAGAAAGATACTACATTAAAAAAGTAATATTTTACGTTTCATTCAATGAATTAGTAAATGGCTAGAGCAAAAAGATCTATTCTTTAACTCTTTCCTTTAGAACATTTTCCACTTCATTGACTGTTTTCACAACTCAAATGCAAAAATTTTTGAACCTGTAAAGATTAATGAAAGTAAATGCAAAGTAGGTACGTAAGAAATTATATATATATATATATATATATATATATATATTTCTATATATATATATATATATATATATATATATATAAGTCTGTTATTGATTTTTCGAAAATATATGTTTGAATGTGTATATAAAGACATAATATTTAGTCTTATGTAGGTAAAATTTAATTTTTTTTTTTAATTCCAAAAAAACATAAACTGCTTTTTTTCCAATTGTCATACTATTAATCCATTCATGGATATGTAGCTATTCTTAGCTAGAGAATAAAAAGAAACAAAAACTCATAAAATTTTATTTCATATCTAATTAGCATAATGCATATTGTCTTTGCTTTAACTGCTTATGTATAGGAATGTTGATGAAGTCTGTCAGAAGCAGGTATTTTTAATCATTATCAATCCACTGCAGGAGGGAGGTTTCTCAAGTTGACTACATATTCTCCAATCTCTACCCTCTCTTTTCAACCTCAATCATATATATATATACATATATATATATATATATATATATATATATATATATATATAATATATATATATATATATATATATATATATATATAGTAATGGAATTAATTTAGTCATAACTAATATAAGTAATATAATGGCATTAGCAGCAAATAATCACCAACAGTCATTCTTTATAATTGGATTTAAAAGACACATACTATAAAATATTAGACAACTATCTTAAGCCAATGCCAGTAATAAGAAATAATACTATAAAAAAACAAGCATTAATATTTCTTGCCATATATTTAAACATATGTGATGAATAAAAGTAAACGAAAGGTATATGAAATGAAATTATTAAATCTCATCATCATGAATACTTGGAGCCATTTAAATACTATACATTTATTAATTATGAATAAATTTGTAGTCATAATCCTGAAACATATAATAAAATGCATGCCCTTTAAATATAAACGTTAACTCTGCAGTGCTATGTAGGTAATTCTATCCAAATTTTGCTTTAAACAGAACTAGACTTGGATTATGTACAATAATAAAGATAGACAAAACCCTTAATGGAGTATGAAATATATTACCTGGAACAATTTAAAATACGATAGTCAAAAAAATTATCAATTAATTAATAATAGCAATAATAAAAAAATGAAGATATTAATATTTTCCAATTAATACAAATAGATCATTTCCACTTTGTACTCACTTTACAAACACCAATTAATACTTCAACAGATTAAAAGGTAAAACAATACATTTTTTACATTATTTTAATTGTATTTTACACAATTATACAAACTATAAATATTAATTTCCATATATATGTATTCCAAGATACATATAAATAAATTTAAGAATATGATTAAAAATTTCCAAATAATACAAAGAGATTATTTCCAATTTTGACTTATTTACAAAATCTGATATAATTTAGGTAGATTAAAATATGAAATAATAAATGTTTAACATTGTACTTTATATATAAAAGACATCCGTGTTAAATTTTTTTTAAATATTGATATTCCAACATTTCGACTTGGTCACACAAGTCATCCACTGGGTGATAAAAGGTAGAAAGACGGTTATATATATATATAAACAGATCAAACCATATATTATAATTATTAATAAATAATTTGCTTTTAAAATATATAATTATAAGGGATTTGAACTCAGACTTTCAAGCTCCCTACAGCTATCCACTTCATTTTATATAAACTATACACATGACCACATACATGTGAAAAAAGTAAACAATCTACAATATACATATTTCATGTTGAACCAGCATTCATCATTTTGTCCAGATCATCAATTACCATACACACACACACACACACATATATATATATATATATATATATATAATCAGTGCTCAGCATATATTAAAATAGCAAATGATCAATGTTTAATGAACAGGTTTCAATCTTCTACAACCTTTCAAATTTTCAATCATCCATATTATTGAAAATCTGATGATGGAATGCTCAAATCCCTTGTTGATGCCAATATTATTATCATACCCATGTTGACTTTGAGTCATTCTGATCCCTCATATCTATGACCATAATTTGTCCATTTAAATACACAGAAAAAAGATGGGAAGAATACAAACTGAATATGTAATATTTAAATACATTATCTATAATGAATTTAATGTAATTATAAAGGATTTGAACTCAGACTCTTAAGCTCCCTCCAGCTATCTATTCCATCTTTTACAACTGATACCCATGACTACATAATGTGAAAAAAGTAAATGATCTCCAATATATGTATTTCATGCTAAACCAGCATTTATCAGTTGGTCCAAATCATTATCTCCCATACAAACATATATGATGAGGGCTCAGCTTATATGAAGTTAGGAAATTTTAAAACTTTAATTGACAGGCTTCAATCTTCTCCACTTTTTAACTTTTCAGCCATAATATATAGAAAATACTCAAACTTATTTCAAATTTTCTGATTTACATTATTATTAAAAAATATATAACTTTAAAAATGTTTAAAAGCTATTAATTAATTCAGCTACAATGCAATAAAATTTTAGTAGAAAAAAACTCTTTTAAAGGAGATTTGAAACTGACTTTCAAGCTCCCTACAACCACCCACTCTATCCAATTACACATGACTATCCACATATGAAAAAGGTAATTGATTTCCAATATATGTATTTCATGTGGAACCAGTATTCATGTTATTCCAGATTTTTATCTTCCACATACACATATAATCAGTGCTCAGTTTATAATAAGATAGCAAATCTACACACTTTAATGGTCAGGCTTCAATCCTCTCTATTCTCCAGTTCTTCAGACATCCATATCACTTATTGTATATATGTGTGGCAGATGATGACCCAGATCAACTGACGAGTGCTGGTTCACCATGAAATATGTATATTGGAGATTTTTAAAATCATTTTCAGTGTATGTGGTCATGTGTATTGGTTGTATTGGATAGGGTGGATGACTGTGGGGATCTTAAAAGTCTGTGCACAAATATTGTTTAATTACATGTAGGTTAAGTATATAAATTATACTTGTATTTTTTTTTACAAGTTGTTTTTAATTATTTTTTTTTACTTTGAGAATTATAAACAGATAAGTTGCAAAGTTTTCCAATTAAAATCTTGTGATGTGATCCTTTTTTGGGATCAGGAATCTCTCAGCCATTATACCCAGAGAAACCTTTTAGTCACCTTCCCTTTTCTTTCCATTCCTCTCCCTAAGTTTTCCCTTATTTTTTCTCTATCCTGTTCCATTCCATTTCTACAACAAAATCTTTGTCAACTCCATGGCCTTTAGATCTAAATCTCCCTTATCTTTTCCCAAATCCAGCATAAAAAACAAGAACCCACTTTACATATAATCACTTTGCTTATATTTATTCTTCCACAACTTCATTATTTGTATCCTAAATGCTTGCACACATTTACATTTAATCAACAAATGCCTAATATTTTCTAAGCCTTCCTTATCAACTTTCAGACTAAATCACCCACATTTTTGCATTTATGTGTATATTCCAATGTTGCTAAGGATACTGTTCAAGTCTTAAACAGTAAACTAATTTCCTTGCTATTATCATAAATTTACTCACACCCAATATTCTGTTTACTTATATATATATATATATATATATATATATATATATATATATATATATATATATATATATATATATATATATATATATATATATATATATATATATATATATATATATATATATATATATATATAATACTAAATCATCCATGCACTTTAATACTGTTACACAATGCTTTATTTACCATCTTCTTTTATAGTTTACAGTTTCGATTACAATAAAAAAAGATTAGTTACTATATTTAAACTCTTTTTACTCTCCATACTAGTTCTCCATCTCTCCAACTTCCTATTTTTTTATTAATGTATCTATTCTTCTATCCCATTCCTTGCTACTATAACACACAAAAATTTTCCTAATACAATCATCCCATCTTTTGTATAAGTATATTGATATAAATTCTTTATCCAAATCTGCATATTGTACTATCTTTCTCACCAATCTTGTTATCTGTTCTTTACCCATAACCCGATTAAATACTATTTCTTATTATTATCTACTGAACATTTATTTTTTGCTTTTTTGCATCTCTCATGTTAAAACTTGCCCATCCCATTTCTCTTTGAATTGCCTCTTTTGGCATCTTAATGCATGTCTTTCTACTTCTCTTTGTACTTTTTCTAAATAACCTAATACCTCTTTACTAACACATAAATCATCATTAACATATGTTAATGCTGCTATTGCCACTTTCTTCCATATAGTTCTAGCTGCATCATATTTATTATATGAAAATAAAGTTAAATTTTTTATCACTCTTTTTCTTTGCATCATTTATCAATTTTTTCTCCCATTCATCCAAGCAATTTCTCTGATTACTTAAGATGATTCCTTATATATATATATATATATATATATATATATATATATATATATATATATATATTCTAACCCTTGTCCTCGCGTGTAGCTCCACTACACCTCAGCCCAATCACATTGAGGGCCACAATCTGCCCTTTTCTAACACATCAGGCCAATCTAACCGCCCTGTTCCCGCATCTCCACTTCCCCCAAATAAATACAATATAGTGAAAATTACCTGACCGGGTTCTAGCTCTAATAATAAATGAAATATTCAATTAAATGCTTACTAGCTCAAGTTTCTTAAAATTAACTTAGGTTCTATTTTAAACTAACTCAAATAAATATTCAGGATTTCATGAGACTAGAAGTGGAAATATGGGTGACAAGGTAGATTACATTGAGACAATATCCCACCGTATACCACCTCAATGGCATAAGAACACTATCCCCCCTTATACTACTATTACATATAATAACTACATAGTATTCTTATGACTTCCGCAACTTCTAATCACTAATACTTATTTAACAATTAAAGTATTAATCTTTTATCTCTAATAACAATAATAGTAATCATCTAGCTCAAATGAAATAATCTCAGGTTCTTAAATTTATTTGTATGTTAATAACATATGGTAGCAAAATATGATAAGGGATTTTATGTCATACTCTACTACTCTGAAATTAGATTAACAATAAAACAATAATAATCACAATCTTTATTGCCTAATCCAACTAGTACAGCTTTTCTTTCATCGCAAATTTATAACCGTAATAAATTAGTTAATAATCTAATATACCTCTTTTTATCTTTAAGTAATAAAATAAATTAATAAGTGGCAGTGTTTAGATAATCTGATAAATAAAGCAAGTGGCAACTAATAGCATATAATTTAGCAAAATCTTATGATAATGGATTGATGACCAGTAACGCAATGCAATTTTATAATTATTTAATTACAAGAACATCAATAAATATTTAAGATTAAACATACTTCTCAATTTATCTTTTGTGCAAACAATCATATACTTAGTTTAATTGTTGTGAACATACTCTGTGAATTCATGCAATGATGTAGAGAAAACAAAACTCAGACACAAGTTTTAATAAACAAATTTTAAAATTTTATTAACATCAATAAAATAAATAAAACAAACAAATCCATTTACATCTATTTACAAGGGATATCCTCATTTTTCTTTACACTACAATAACTGAATTATACACATTTATATTTCTTTTATCGTTAATTAAACTTATTATGCCTTTTAAAAGTTATTTATTTATTTCTCATTAGGTTTATCATATCACTTATTTTAACTATTTTATGGGTAACAACATCCTTTACCTTTTAATATTAAAGTTACTGTATTATAAATTATCTATGTGGATAAACATCATAATTTTACAATTAATATGGTTTTTAAAAGAAAATTACATTTTTCTTGTAACTTTATATAAGTCACTCCGCATATTATTCAAATATTATTATTACTTTTAACATTTGTTCTCCAATGCTCATAAACTATAATACGTTTATTCCATAAGCCATACTCATGTATAATACTATAACACGGGTTTAATTATCACCTATTACAGTTTCACATATACTATAATTATCGAATGTTATTGTATTTTTTTAAATATGCAATACTTATATTTTTTAAAATATAATTAACAATAAGAAAACGTGAAATTATATTTAATATTTTTGTATATTTCTATTTGGATATACTTTTATAAAATTATAGTTCATTTCTTAAAAAAAAAAAATTAAAATTATTCTCTAAATCCTTTCCTTCTTAGGATATCTGCATCTTTCTTTCAATAATCATAATCTACTCTTCATTAATACTGAACTATTCTTATTCCAAATAATAGCATGACATACATTCTAAAAAATCTATTGTTTCCCTTTTAATAGACTTATCATATAACGATGTAGTTGCAAGAAATACAGATAAAGATAGCGAAAGATGTATAGGATATCGGGAAGATAGATAGATAACTTATCCGCAATATACTTCAAAAAATGTATGGAACAGTGTGAATAGGTCCGACATTCATTGTCTAATAACCTTGGCGATAAGCATGATGTGGCAGCTATTTATTCAGCTTTACCAAACATCTAATACGATTTACAAGAAATATATAAAATACCACTGTCCAAGACAACATGTGTACCAGTCGTAGGGCTTTGTTAACTATGCTGATTAACATCTAAAACTACTTATTATTTCACTCCCTGTAGCATCCTAGTTTTTAATACATCCTCTTGGTTTCCGAATCACCACGTACTACCAAGTCACTACCCAAACTATCTCTCGAGATTTTTACTGTATCCAACATCGATAAAATACTAACTACTTTTTTTAAAAACAATAAACAAAATTCGCTAATATAAAAACATCTCCCTATTCCATAAGAACAATTTGTCTTGCTTTATTACACTGTAGATTCAACATCTACGTTTTGTTAAAATAACATTTAAATATCCCAATTGGAAAATTAACAGAAAATATCACATAACCATCGGTTATATTGAACTATATTAATAACACATAAAATGATTATCGTATGCATATTTTTTAAAAATCTAATCTTATCTCAAAGTGTTTTAGAGTGTTGTTTTCAAAATGCGTTTTACAACAATAATAACAATAAAACTTTTGCACTACATTCATTCGATTCTCAGCTGATCTAAATAAATAAAACATACATTATATCATTAATAATTATAAATGTTACCAAAAACAATCTTTATCTTCCTATCAGAGTTCGTAGTAGGCTTCTTTTTTTTCGAGCATCGCAAATATACAAATTTCCACATACATACAATTTTATTTTAAAATTCAAAATCAAAACATATTATTTCCTATAATGTTATATCATGAATTAATGTATTTTGTTTTCCCTATCGCTATCTAAAACTTAATGTTTAACTTAGATTAGTAAAGAAAATAATTCAAACCATAATCACATATTTTTCTGACGGTAAATCGTGGTTAGTCCCATAATATTTATTATTTCTTCTTTTGTCCGAATGTTCTCCTTTAAAGTTTTAAATAAATTAGTTCATTTAATAAACTGTTTAGATGATCTTCAGTTTTAGTGTTTAATTCAAAATTATTAAAAAACATTTTATTTAGTTATCCCACGAAGCTTTTTAATGTTCTGGCAAATATTACCTCGGCGCGTTGATGCATCTTTATTTCTAATTAAACTACAATTATTTAATAATTACAGTACCAATTGCATTTTCCATGGATCCAATATTTTATTCTTTAGGCAAGTGTTTTCCTTGGTAAACTTCACTTTCATTCATTATTATTTTATATACACTACTTCCGATCTTTAACTATCTTCTAGAGTATTTTCTCAAGTCATCTTAAAGAAAGCAATTCAAACTATTTCAATATTAAAATTCCTTTTGTCCATTTATTCTTATACAAATAATACTTATTTTTATTTTCCATTATCTTCATTAACTTTGCGCACAATGTCCTTTCATTGATTTTATACGCACGAAAACAGCTTTCATAGTGATACGCTATATAAACTATATCAATGAATAATATTAACATATTTGGAACATTATAAAATTTAAAACTTAGTTTTACGAATCTATCCATTTTCTATTGAAAACTCCGATTATATTTCGATAGAATCCACTGGCAGGTTACTGTAAAGTTAGTGAAACATTACTATGAGAAACTTTTTCTAAATTTTATTCTAAGATTCTTTTCGGATGATTTATAAATTGTCAGTTGGTTTCTTTCAAAGATATTATTAAAATTATAATAAAATTGACTAATAAATTGAAGAAAGAAAAAAAAAATTTAGAGAGCTTAAAATTTTTACCTCTGCTCTGGAGTCAACACATTTTTGTTCTCCCCGTTTATACAATTAGTTGGCGCAATTTTTTGTTGTCTGCCAAGATCTATTTTTTTATTGGTCAATTCCTACTTGGATTGATAAACAATTTCTAAAGTTTTAAAATCATGACATAATAGACTTAAATAATAACTCATTATTATTTTTAAATCAATTATTATCTATTACAATTTAATTACCTTTAAAATAATTTTGAAACAATAATTAATAAAAATGCATACTACTTATTTTTATTATGATGTGTGACAATTCTATCCACTTCTATAATATGCTATTTAAATATTTTAATTATTAGTATTAATTTAAACAAGTACTTATACATAGAATATTCCAGACAGTCACGTAATCATTTCCGGTGTTTAGTCTAATTTTATCTGTCTGAATAAATTTGCTACTTATATTATATAAAATAATTCTATAAAATTTTGAAAAACAATTTAGAAAAATATAGAATTAGATACAATTCTCACCATCACAATATTTATTATTAAATATATCATATTAAAAAATTGCACTGCTTAATATAATCTATAATTTTAAATACTATATAATATTAATTTTAAAATTTTTTAGTAATTGACCATTTATAACCATCATTGACCTCTAGAAAAGGGCACAATATATATATATATTCACCACACAAGTTTATATCCCCTAATAAAAATTCTTTTTTTCTCTTTCTCCATTATTAATCATCATTACTTTTGATTTTTTTAAAATAAATTTAATCCCTATTTCTTTACCCACCCTTGCACATGTTTTCAGCATAACTTCCGTATCTTCACTATTTTCTGTGCATAAGAAGATACCATCTGCAAATAAAAGACCCAATAATGTATATGCTCCCTTTCCACCTATTAATGATATCTCTACCTCTATTCCTAGTTTTTCTATTGTTTTCTCCATTTCTCCTAAATATAAAAAACAAAATAGATGACATAGAGCATGTTGTTTTAGTCTCACCCAATTTTTAACTTTAACTGATTCTTTGTTCCCTAATTGATATGTATAATAATTATTTTGCATTCTAACATATTCTATTGTTATACCTGGTAAGAGTTTTCAGATATACTCAACTTTTTATAAAATCTTTATTTTATACTAAAACTCAATAATATGGATGTGATTTCCTTTTAATTTAATTTTATAAGTGAATAATATTCTTAAAAAATCACAATATGACCATTTTAAAGATGTAAAAACTGATCTGTAAATATAACAATGTAAACTTCAACAGAGATAATTATGTAAGCACTAAAAGTAAAAACAAATAAATTCATTTTTAAAGTTATTTTTGTTTTGAATGAATGAAGATAGATGTATAATTCTATCAAATTCTGCTTTAAAATCTGATGTTTTCTTACAAAAATCACAATTTGATACATAATGACATAATAGATACTATCGTTTTTCCCTTTATATTATGATCAAGTTTATTAACTTCTATTTCTAAAAATAAAACATAAATTTATAAATTGGAAATTTTCAATTAACTATGCTGTAATATTAATAAAAAATGCTTTACAAATAAGAAAAAAACTCCCTTTGTTGAATACAATTTTTATTTTTAACATTTTTATTTCAAATTATTCAGGTCTGTCTTTCATCTTTTTTTTCTAATGCCATTCAGCTGATCTATCAGAAATCCCAAGTAAGTATGTTGCTCTTATAATTATTTTATATATTAGTTGGCACTCTTTAATCATGTCATTTCAACTATTTCCACTTTTCTCATAATGTTTGTGATATTATTAATGTATTACCATTCTTAAATCTATCTTTATATTAAATTAAGTATTTAAAATTTCAAGTTAATAAAATGGCTTGCTATCTTTTGTCTATAAAGGAAATTCTTTTAATCTGGCCAACTCATTATCATTAATATATTATTGCATCCACAAATTTCTGTGAAGGTTAATTGGCAGTAAACATAGAAATAATATATAAATTCTAAATTTAAATTAAGAGACAACCAACAATATAATTTTTATCAATTTATTGTAAGAATATGAGACATTAAAACAGGCAAAACTCACTATACATATGCCACACACAGCAAGCTAGAGTAATCAATGGATGCCAGAAGGCTTGTGCATATAATCCCCATCTAGTGTGGCAATACGTATAGTGAGTTTTGCGGGTTTTAAAACAGGTATAATCAAGCATAAGAAGTGGTGGCCATGTAATATGAGACATTGCAATATTTTATTAATATTGCATAAGATATAAGTATAGTTAGAGTCTCACAGATTTATATATTATTATTCCAATAGCCTAAGATTCATTAAATATTAATGTACATGATCTATAATGGTTTCTATATCCACTTTCAAGCCTAAAATTTTGAACATTGCAAATATATTTTCTATTGTCTACCATATGGGTAGTTGATGCATTAGTTTTTTGCATTATGGAGTTCCAAATAAGAATGCTCCAGTGAGCTCCTCATCTGCCTTGAGTCCTTTCTTTCATTTTCTCTCATTAGATACTTAACCTGCTCTAGTTACAATACAGTTTTGTAACATTTATATAGGGCCACCATGTGATAGTGTAGAGTCATGTAGTCACAAAGTCACTTCTTAAATGAGGTATGAAATCAATGTAATAATCAATACAATAAATATGTAAATGAAAATGTTCAGATTTTTGAATCACACCATTTTTTATTTAAATATAAGAGGTTTATTTTTTACTCTGTATTATTATAATTGCTCAAATATATTAAATATTATTTCATTGTGTTAAAGTGAACAGATCAACACCATTTTGTAGTGATAAGCTAAAAAGTTTATATGTAAATGAAATTGTTCAGATTTCCATATCATTTTTATTTAAACAACCTAATTTATATAAAAAATGACACATTACTATTGATAATTTATTTAAAATAAACTTATTGCTTCATAATAGTTATATGTAGTAGGTAATTAGGATTTATCAATGATAACTTATGTTTTTCTATCATGTGTTTAATTGTCTGGTTCAGAAGTATATTGACCTGAGGAATGATTCTGATGCAATCTTAAATTTTTTTAAACACTGATATTCTCTCTCTTTTTATTTTAATATCCATATTATCTTTTTTACAAGTTTTACTAATCTGTTTTTCTTTGAATTTGGATTGTCATGGAATTTGTTACTTAGTGAAAAACTTATAATTGATTTATAATGTTAACCAAATATATGACAGTCCAAATCCAAGGAAAACAAAATTAGTAAAACCAATGCATATCATTAAAATACTATTAAATAATACCACTCTGCTAATTGTAACATCCATACAACATCATTTGAAACTCATTAAATGGGAAAGGGTCTACAAAGTTCTTTATCTATTCTAGTGGAGGAAACTTACTGTTTGATTTTTTAAAAAAAAATGTTATTATAATATATCATTAAACCAAAAAAAGTGCAAAGGAACTGTAATGATTTTTAAAAAATTATGGAATAAACACTGTAAGTATGAAAATTTCTTCTCTTAAGAAAATGTAATATAAGTCATTAATCCCTAGATATTATACTGAAATAATTAGCATACAAAAATTAAATTACGAAGTAATGTAAATGTTTTATTATTAAACAAATATTTGAAAAACTAACTTTGTTAATAGAAAACCTAACACGTTATGCATGATAAATTTTGAATGAAACAAAGTAACAAACAAATTATTTTTAACTAATTAATTAACCTATTAGAATTTATCTAGCTAAAATTAATCATTATTTATCACATTGCAGAAACCAAAGTCAGGAGAGTTAATATGTAAAATAGTAAAAATGTAAATAATTTAAATTTTTTAAATATTTTACTGCTTCTGTGTCTTTTATCAAACAAAATAATGTAAAATTCATTTTGTTTTAATTTATTAATTTTATTTCATGTGCAGCTCTGGCTGAGAAAAAGTGGAGCATAGTTGAAAGTTTTCATTGCAGAGGTGTATGTTGGCAGTTCACATGATAAAAATATTTAGATATTAAAAATATTAACTTACTTGCAAATGTAGATATATTAAAATTGCACAAATTGGTACTTATAATGTATAAATTGTTAATTATTTACTATAAATAAGATTTTGTGCAGTATTTTTGAATCAGTATTTGAGAAAATAAAATGAAAATATATATGCAAAAAATTATATTTTATTGTTTAAATGTTTTATTGTGAATCTATTAATATAATCATCTCAATTTAATTTTTTTGTATGTGAATTTTGATTCGATAGATTAAAATTCTAATGAAGAGAATCGTTTTTGACGTATGCTAATTTTACATTAACTGATCAGAATATAAAACATTTAGATGGAAATGTACATACCTGAAGAATTTGAGTTACTGCATAAATTACCACTTCTACAATTATATTACTTTACTTGTGACATTCATTATAGGACCTAGAAATTACTGAGTTTTCACAAAACAAAAAAGAAAACATAGTTTAATTAGCATATAATAAAATGTTTTATTTTTTGATTTTCACAAAAAGTCATAGATCATGCAGACCTAGAATCTTGAAAAATATAAGATCTTATGCTGTTAGGCCAGTTTTGTTCACAAGACTAGAGTTAGTGAAATTTGTCTTGCACAAAGGCATGTCTTAACCCATGCAATGCCCTGCATTCATACTACAAGCAGCATCTCATACCACAGTTAAGATATGCATTTATCTATATAATTATCATTTCAAAGTTGATTTTTTTTATAAGCATAATTTACAGTAAATTTGATAAAGATGAAACAAGTTTATACCCAAGTCAAAACTACAAAACAATAAGTCTAATCGAGGCTGGATGAAAATTGAAAATATTTTCAAATCCCAAAACAGACATTTTTTCTTTCAGAAAGCCAACCAATGAACAATTTAGTCACCTATCTAATATCAATCAGTAATTGAATGTTTGATCTTTTTTAAGCTAGAATATAAAAGAAAGATGGTTTACTACTAAAAAAAACCCCCATACTAGGCAGCACTTGCAAGCCTAACAATTAATAACATATCTTCCAGTCATCTTTTATGGGGTAGTTTATTAGAGCTCATTTTCTGTAGCAGGTTATTTAAAGAGTGTTTTATTTATGTATTTGTGTACCCCAATGTTTTAGTACAAAAGCATGTGTATATATATATATAATCCCTCATAAAAAAGCATGTATCTGTCCAAAATTTTATGGACTTCCAAAAATTCACAAACCAGCCCCCTTTGTCTAATAGTATGTGCAATAGGATCTCCAACTCATATTTTAGCTAGATATTTATTGGATTTTATTAAAATTATAATCACATCTATTAAATCATATATTGAAAACTTTTCATTTTATTTCTGTTTAAAAAAAAAATAGAAATTAATGCTAATGACATTTTGGTCAGTTTTGATGTTGTGTCTTTATTTACAAATATTCCAATTGCTGAAGCTTTAAATGTAATTTCACAACACTGCAATTTACCAAATCATATTATTGCTTTGATTAAACATTTGTCTCTTGAGCATATATTTTGTATACAATGGACAGCATTACAGACAAGTTTTTGGTACTTCTATGGTCTCACCTATCTTAGGAGTAATAGCTGATTTTTCATGGAAAACATAGAAACTCATGCTTTAAAATCATCATCTTTAAAACCTCTCATTTGGCTCAGATATATAGATGATACTTTTGTCAAATGGCAAAATGGAAAAAATAAATTAGATGATTTTTTCTTACATTTAAATAATATGCATCCTCATATTAAATTTACAATGGACACAGAGTCTGATGAAAAACTCCCTTTTCTTAATGTTTTAGTCATCAGAACACCAAATAGTTTATCTTTTTCAATTTACAGAAAGAATACATTTTCATTCTCATCATCATCCAACTCAAATAGTTTCCATAGCCAAAACTCTTTTAAGTAGATCAGTTAACCTTTCAGATAAGTCACATCTTAAAGAAGAAATAAATCATATTAATAGTGATTTATTAGCAAATAGTTATAATTATAAATTTATTAAAAAGCCTTATTTCAAGCCCAAAATGGACAAAATAGGAAAGAAAAAAATGATAAATCAGCTATTAGGTTTCATGTTCCATATGTAAAAGGAACTACAGACAGTATTGAAAATGTATTAAAAATACTATAACATAAATTCAGCATTTTCTACTCATCAAAAGATCAGCAATATAATAACCAAGCCTAAGGATTCAATCCCTCTTGAATCTCATGGTGTTTATTAAATCTCATGTGAAAATTGTAAAGCTTCTTACATAGGTATGAGTAATTGTCGCATCAGTGTTAGGAGAGATGAGCATGCTAATGCAGTTAAAACAACACTCATCATCATCAGCATTCTCAATCCATACTATAGATTCAGGTCATAAAATTGATTTTTCTAGTACCAGGATCATATCCAGATGTGATAATCTCTACAGTGCAAAATTAGAGAAGCCATTGAGATACTTAAAAGGCCATATTGTATCAATAAGTGAGATGATACATGCAAACTTCCTCCTATTTGGAACGATTTTTTTAAAAAAACATTCTTAATTTAACATTTTTGCTATTAGTGGAACTTTAACATTTTTTTGTAGCGCCTCTACAATCGTCTTTCTACGTGTTATCACCCAGTAGATGATTTGTGTGATCAAGTCGAGACGTCGGTATATCAATATTAAAATTTTTTAACACGGATGAACCCGCAAAATGTGTCTTATATATATATTGGAATTGTCTAAGTGTTGACTGGCTTTTAAAGATATATATATATTTGAAATCTAGAATAGTGTAGTTCATTTAAAGTTTTTTAAAAAATAACCCCCCCCCCCAAAAAAAAAAATATATATATAATAGTAATAATAATGATAATTAATTCTACGGGCATAAAAATTTACTTAAAGAAACTGAAATTGTTTTAAAGAATTGGATGTATTTCTAATGAAAAAATTTGCAACGTTAATATGAAATGCATAATGAAGGAAGTTGAGATAAATAGATTACATTAATTGCAAGAGTGAACGAGAACAATCTGGTAAATCAATCAGCCATAATTTAAATGCAATTGTGTATATTTCCTTAACAAATAATTATAAATTTAAATTTCATCATTTAAGAAGATTGAAAAGCAGTTTTTATAATCTATATTAAAAAAAACGATTTCACATTAATTTTATAAAAATGAAAATAGAATTTAGTATATATTAAAAAAAAAGATGTATACATAATTGAAAAGCTCTTTGTATAAAATAATTTCAAATAAGATTTTAAATTTAATCATCATCATTAGTGAACTATCAAAAATAGGTCTCATATTTTAAACTTTATTTTCGATGTCGGACTATCCTTTGTTTTACTTTTAAGTTCAATAATGCCATTTTTTCCAAGTGTATATTTTTCTCATACTTTTTATAGTATCTACTAATATTATTTTTTGCAACTCCTTTGCCTCTAAGGGTATGCTTAATTCATCATCTCTTTCTTTTCTTAGTTTCTTTGAAAATCTAATCTTTGTTTTTAGTTACTGTCTAAAACACTTCAAAATTTCTGATCTTTTTATTTTTCTTTAAATCCACAATCTCTAAAGCCTTTATATTTTTTTATTCATTCATGTTTCTGCTTCATATAAGATTATATATTTTTTTCTTTGATCAAATTTCAGTAGGTGCAAAATATTTTTGTGCCTTGAGATTCTAATTTTCGCTCTAGATTTTTTGATCATTTCTTTCAGCAAAAATTATTTACTTCCCAAATGGCTTTAAAAACATACCACACAGTCTTTGAGTGCTAGTAAGAATAGTTTTGGTTATGGAATTCGGCACAAAAATGCATTAAACTAAAGAGAATTGATAGGGTTTTTTTACTCATTGGATCCTTCTTAAAGTATATCTATATGTCTATGCTTGAATTTTGTTACATTATACATACATATATTTAAAATGTTGTAGAAATAGCTACATTAAGAAAATAAATTTAGCATAGATAAAAGACTGCAGATTCATTCTAATAATCTTTGATTTAGTAAGTTAATTAACATTTATTAATTGCAGTTTTATCAACTTATAAAAACAAAAGATTACCTGCAATGGCAATAGATAAGTGATACCCTTAACAATTTTTAAATTCTTTAATCTATTATTTTTTAAATTTATCAGATGTTCTTTCAGTATCTTACTAAATTAGTCAATGTTTTGCAGAAATCAAATTAGTTTGAATTTACCTCATGTAGTTTTAATATTATTGGATTAATTTAAAATTAATAGTCTAATATGATATTCATAATAGCTAATCATTTTGATATATGTTTTATTTATTTATATTATAAACATATTCTTATTTTTAGGTTAATATATTTTAGTTTTTTTTTTAATTTGACATTTACTATTTATTAAATTTTCTTATAAAATTATTAGTATAAAACTTTAGGCTTAAATGCTTCCACTTTAAATCACAATTAAAAAACTAGAATTGAATCACAAAAAATACAGAAGCATGATTTCATAGGTCCCATCTTTTCATTAATTATGCCATAATTAGTTTCTTTAATCAAATTTATTTTTTTACTTTTTATATATATAAACAAAAAAAATCAGGAATAAACTCTACAATATTCAAAATATCATTATATATATATATATATATATATATATATATATATATATATATAATGATAATGCATTAATCTGCCATATCTATGATCTTCGTGCTCAAATCAGAGGAGGCAAAAATTTTAACTTATTTATCAGGATCTAATTAAGCTTAAGACGTTTTTCCCAGATAATCAAATATTAGCTAATCTTTCTCAACATTCAACATTAATTATTTCCAAACATTCCTAGTTACAGAGTAAAACAAGAGTGAAAAATGTTCAAACTCTTATTAACGACTAATTGGTAAGCCTGGTGAATAAATTTAATCATTCAACATTCCTCTTGAAAGGCTGTTCAAAATGTTTTTACTTACAGTAGACTATTTAAAAGTTCTTTTATTTTTAATATAATTTTTTATTCTTATATTTATAATTAAAAGCTCATTTTTACATTTGAAACATATAGCTGAAGATATTGAAGAAAAATATCATGCCAATAATTTGAAAGATATATCTTAAACCATCAGGTTTTAACAGTTTTAGCCAATTCTCATATAGCTCTCCAAATTCAATGCTATTGTATAATTACTGACCGTTGGGTATATAAATATTTTGTTAAAAAAAACATTAATTTACAATAGTCAGCTTTCAATAAATACATAAATGATTATTAATCAATTTTCATTTTACATTTCATTTAACATTAGATATAAGCTTTAAATTTGATAAAGTTTAAATATTTATAATATTTTTATATAATAAAATATGAGTATAAGTTGTTAATTATAAATAAAATTATAGTACAAAATAAAAAGAAGTAAAAGATTTTTAAAAATAAAGAATGTCACTTTTATGTTAAGTCATTAAAAAATGACTATTAAAACCTATACCAAAGCTCAAAAAATTATAATTTGTATATAATAAAAGTGATTAATTATTATATATAATCACCAAAAGGTGATCATTATGACTAAATATTTTCTAAAAAATGTACGTTTGTAAGGTGAATTTACACATTGCACACATACACACACTTTGGAACATTTTTGGAATTGTTATTATACGAAATAGGTTTGTATTTTAGCAGTACATATTTAATAAACTATAAAATTATTTACTTGCTCATTAAAATAAATAGTATGCACACACATATATTAACTTTATCAACTATGTAAACAAAGAACAGCTAAGATCACAGCTAATATAATGTTTCCTCCATGGAATATCATGAATGATGTACTACCATATAAAATTTTGATGATCAAATGAAAGAGGATTCATTTTCTATCTGATTAATAATTACATTTATATGAGAGGACATCATTTACAGGTTTGTTAAAATGACTCTAAAATGTCTGGCTATAATCAGGATTTTGATTCATCACCTCATCTTAGATTATTTTAGAATTATTATTATCTAACCTATAATAATTAAATATCAGTTAACCAATTATACTGAATAGGTAACTAATTTGGCTGTGTGACTGCTACTTAAAGAAAGTTTCAAATTTGTTTAAAACCTGAAAATATATTAATTTGAAAATATAGTAATACAAGTGTTATCTATCAAGCAAAATATTTTTTTTAAAATAATTAGCCATAGCTATGTCAAAAACTTTCACTACTGGATAATAATTAGGTGTTTAGGTGTTATTAGAAAACAAAATAGAATTTTTTTCAAACTATCTGGATGTGTTATGAATTATTTTTCACTGTTTCTTTATGTTAATTGTTTGAAAAGCTTTGGCTTTGTAATAGACTATTTAAAGAACATATCCCAGACAGATGACACACACACACACACCACACACACACAGATACACACACACACAGATACACACACACACACATATATATATATATATTTGAAATACAGGCATACTTTATATACCTGGAATTTAATTACTTATATAATGCATTTTGCTGTAGTATGGCCATGAGTAATGTTCTTGATCACTTAGGAATAACACCCAACTTTGAAATAAATATAAAAAGATTTATTTACAAAATATATAAAAATGTTTAGACCTCTACTGTGATTGGCAAATTATGCAAGGCTAGCTGCTATTATTTGACACTTACAAGCTAAAGGTAGCTTATATTATGTGCTGCTTTAATGACTATAAGTAGCATATTTTTGTTTCAGGCTTGAGCCTGCTCATTGCATTCTACTATGTTATGGAAAATGTATGTACTACTGCTCAATGGCTGATAGTTGTCTTATGTTTTTTTGAACATTTGAAAGTAATTTCTCTAACATTGTCTCTCAAGTAATATCTAAATAGAATGTGAGATCGTTTTCTCTCTGGAAACATATGGATTCACTGACTTATTTTTTAACTGAAGTGTTTATGATCACTGGCTATGTATTATTTTTTATTGTTATTGCATTGGTCTGTTTTATTGTAACTTTGAATATGCTTAAGGGTAAGCTTCTGCTGAGCTAAGATGAAATTGCACCATTCTCCTTTCCTGTAAAAGTTAGCTTTAAAGAACATAATCCTTAAGATATATTTCTAGATATCTAGGCAATATTTTTGATTCATTTTTTTGGCCTGGTTTTATTATTGTTAGCTCTTGTTTTTTATTTGAACTAGATTCTTTATTTATTTTGGTGAGATCTTTATTCCTGCATGGTATTTTATTTTTTGGTCATTGTTAGTCCTGATATCCATGACAGTATTGTGCATCAATGATCTGGACAACCACTGTATTAAACATTTTATATATATTATCATTGCTAGAACATATTTTGGTGGTTTCACTGATTTCAGAAATTCCAATTTTTATTTTTGTGATCATATTTATTATGCCACAGAACTAACAGGTTTGTCAGAAGGTACAAACTTAGTATATTATCAAACATATCTGGGTAGTCCCTTTTTAATTTTATTATATTTTGTGAGCTAATACACATTAACTATTGAATACCTCCAATGAATGAACCAGTCATGTTGTCTTTACCAGCCATTGCAATTAAAAGCAAATGCAGAGTTTTATTCAAAATAGAAACTGTAACTTTTATTTTCACTAGCAACCATATTTGGTTGTCTTAGTAATCAGTAATCATTCTACTGCTAGGTTGCAATTGATTTTTTTTGTTATAGATAACCCACATATTTTTTTATGCAATGAACACTGCTAATCTAATATTCAATACCATTGTTATTGGAGATTTATTACAATTCAGACTTTGATGACTGAATCAGTTTCACCCATATTATTTTTATAGATATTGATTTTATTTGATTTTACTTTCATACAATAAAAACTGCTTATCCAGTATCTATTACCATTAATTATAATTCAGGCTTTAAGGACTAAATCCATTTAACTTATACTATTCATATAGGTGTTGATTTTATTTGATTATACTTTGTCCTTTCAGTTTTTTAGAATAGAATTAGATTTTTTTTCTGAATGGTATTTTCTTTTTTAAATATATAGTCTCCATATGGCCAATTGGATTACAATATCTATAATACTGGTGTAATGTATATTGATATAAAATTTAATATAAGCATGTTTTGGCTTGTCACATCCATAATAAACTTTTGTATTTCTTTATTCTGATTTACACAGGTAGCTTTATTTATAGTTTCATTTGATAGTTTTTGGATTAACAAATTTAATACTATGGCTCATATTCTTGAATGGAGCTGCCTGCCTTAATGTAAACAACTAGATATATGGAAGAGTTGTGAATCAACATGAGATTTGGATTCATTAACAGCTTGGCTAAGGCTATGGTATTTTATTTCACAAATGAAATGGTCTTTCAAACCTTTGTTTAAGAAATCCTTGAAATTACTATTCAGTTTTTACATTTCTGAGTTCTGTGGCAAAATCTCTAGCTTTTTTCTTAAACATGGAGGTTGAGATTGTATTTCAGTAATATAATCAGGGGTTTTGGATAAAAATAAACTTAACAAAGTTATATTATTCTATCAAAATCTACTTCAGAAGGATGCATGGGGTTGACTGAGAAGATAAGATTTTATATGTTGAAGAATCACAAATGCTTATAAAAGTTACTAATTTTAATACTGATTTGATTTGTCTTAAGAAAGAAGTGAACTCACTCCACATATAATGGCCAATTTTCTGAATTGGCAGAATCAAATTCTTCCAGGTAATCAACTTTCATCATCCCCCCCCCTCTCATACAGAAAAAATATATATATACACTTTCTTTTTTACAGAAACAAGAAACTATTAATCCTATAATTTTTTTTTTTGTATTGAGATGTTAATAATGTTAACATTACTTTTTTTTCTTTTCAAATAAATGACAAAGATCTAACAGCCTATAAATCTTGTCATAAATGCACTGATACTGCTACGTATATACTGTATGAATGGCCAGGAGTAATATTCCTGTTAATTTAAAAATAAAGCACAATCCTGAGAATAAACAATGATATTTACTATATTTATTTACAATATGAAATATTTACAAACTTTTAATTATATTAGCTTGCCTGAATTACTGTTGCAAATATGAATGTACATCTAGTTGTTGATGATAAAGCAAATATTTGGGAAGAAAAAATATGGCTTTTCTTTTGAAGTCTGACACTTCTAGACTACAGATGGCTTGAATCACACATACAGCTACTGTTCAATGTCTAATAGTAAATCGATCATTTGTGTTGTCTCTCAAATAAACTTTAATATATAGTGAGATCTCTATATTTTTTAGAAATCATCAGATTCACTGGCCTGGCTTTTCAATTGGCCTATTTTTTGCCATTAGCTATTTTATTTTTTTTATTGTTATTTCTGTAATCAGTTTTGTTGTAACTCTTATAGTAAGGACAACTCCATTGTTTTATGGCAAGCTTCTGCTGAATTATGTTTCACAGCAATATATATATATACACATTGCACTACATTTGGAATGACAAATAATAATTGAAATTTAAAAACTAAAATTTTATTATGCCAAGCTCTCAAGTTTAAAATGATGCAAACACAACACAATTTCACATAATTCTCAAATATATTCCAATTATCTTTAATATAAAAATAACTTTTAAATGAGTTAATAGCTACAATATAATAAAATGTGATTAATAAAAAAATTTTAATTCTTGTTTTATTTTATTCTGTTTTAAAGATAACAATCTTAGCCTGCTTAAAAATAATTTTTTGGTCTGAATTTCTTTCATGGATATATATTTACTTTTTATTCTATTTTTATGAATGTTTACTTTTTATCTAAGCGCATATTATTTTGACTTATGTATATTTCTTACAAAACAATGAATAATATAAACTACTCCAGGAAGGTTAATCTTATTAAATATTTCTTTCATATTATTCAATAAATTATTTAAAATAACATCCTTTTTCTGTACTATTTTATTATTTCTAAACAAATTATAATTCTATTTTAACACATTATAAAAAGGAAATTTAAAATACAAAAAATAATACTATATTTTGCTTTTATCTTCATAGTTATAAAGTTATTATTATGAATAATATATTCTTATTAAACAAAATATTCCTAATAAATTTATGAGAATAATCTTAATAAAATAGTTTTTTTTTTTTTTAAAAAAAAAGAAACCTTTCATTTAATAACTATTTAATCTGATTTCAACAACAAAAATTCCTAAAACAATAATTTTATGAAAGGCAGATTGATAACTATGAAGTTCTATAATAGATATGAAATTTTCACTTTCAATATAATATCATATCAAACAATTTTTTTGGATGTTTTTTATTCACGGATAAGTCTAAAAACTAATCCTTTACTTCTAAAATATATTTTACAGAGGATCAAAACTATTAAATTTATTTAATAATTCTTTTACATTACTTTTTTTAACTACAGACAAACAATCATCAATATATCTTCAAACAATTTTAAATAAATATAATCATAATTAATCCTTTGTCTTCCAAATAATTAATGTAAACTGAACAAATTAAAAGAAAAAATAATATAATCTATTATTCATCTTATTTTAATCTCATAGACCTTCCTTTTGTAAGAAACAAATTTGTAATAACCTTAATTTTATTTCTAGACAAAAACCCACTGTTAAATCAGACAGAAATAAGAATCTCAATACTCCTTAAGCTATTAACACATTCATACATATTTTCCTTAAAAAAATGAGATGGTTTATAAATCCCTATTATTAAAAATGTATTATATAGTAACTATTAATTTATTTAAGAGTTCCATTGGAATGTAATTGAGAATTATGGGAAATTTATTTATTATGCATATTTGTGGTATGTTTGGTACTTGATAAGTATGAAACTAATTGGTTGTGAAATTTTAGTTTTAAAATTTTGGATAGTTTTTTAAATTCTGAGTTTGGTATAAGTTATTTATTTTTATTGACTATGTTGGTTTTTGATATTATATATGCACACACATACACTTTTATATATTATACACACTCATATATTTATATGTCTTACAGGGTGGAACAATTCAGTGATATTAGTAATATTTAGTCGAGTGGCGCTTTAGATAATAACCGGGATTTAATCATTATTTCCAAAGATATTGAATAATTATTTTCAGAATGAAGGAAATTTGAAAAATTTTAAATGCTAATTTTATAACAGTACCCCCCCCCCCCGGTAAATTTATACATTTATTATCAATGCTGTCAACATGAGCAAAGAAACCTAGGCGTTAATGCCTCTATCACATTATACTCATATTATTAATTAAGTGAAAATTAAAGAGTATATTTGGTCTAAAGATAATCTCTAATTAATAATCAGGAATAATCATTAATATTATGCTATAAAGTGGTTTGGGTGAATATTGTGAATGCAAAATAAAGTTTGACACTTGCAATCAAACTATATAATAAATTATGTATATAATTCTAAATAAGTGATAAAATATGTGTAAGATATTGTGATCTGGTCCAACTCATGAGTGCTGGTTTAGCACATAATGTTCATCTTGGGGATTATTTATCGTCTTTCCATGTGTTTCTGGAAATTATAATGAAATAAAGTTTAAATATATATTTTAAACTCTTATTTCATTATAATTTCCTAACACATATGGGTAGATGATAAATAATCCCCAAGATGAACATTTTGTGCTAAATCAGCACTTATGAGTTGGATCAGATCACAATCTCTTATGCATATTTTAGCACTTATTTAGAAAAAGTATGTCCATAAAAAAAAAAAACTGTGAATATGTAATTAAAATTTCAATATGAGGTATATATGTCATATTCACTTGAAAAAAGTGAACTGGATGTTTAAAAAAATATATCATGTATGTGAAAGAAGTTGGTCTAGTTTGTAAGCTTATGAAAGGTTGTGATATAATTGAGCCCAACTGACAATACATGGCAAAATAAATTTAGTCTTAAATCATCATAAACTCTCCACATGCTTTTTTTTATTTTATAAAAAGTTATGCTCACTAATAATAAAAAAAATCCTAACCGTCAAATAATAGAACAATTTTTAAGTTTTTGCTTTTTTCTAAAAACTTTTCGTCTTCACAACAAAAAAAAAAAACTTGATATTTTTTGACATAGAAATAATTAGTTTTATTTCAAGCACATATATAAAAAATTATCAAAAGAACAAATTTTCAACTGACTTTTTATTATTATTACTATATTTTAAAAATTCAATATTTTAATGACAGAATGAATGTTAAGCAGAATCTAATCAGAGAAAATCTTTTCATCTTGAAGAACTCATCAGGAAAAAATGTTCATTTTTTTTAAAAAGTCGAATAAAAACTAGAATTTATCAACAATTTGTGCATTTAACTATTAAACATTATGAATAAAAGAATTTAAGTAATTTACACAATGAGATTATTATATAAAATGCATTAAGTTACTTCAATAAATTATGAAAAGTGAATTTTTTAAAAAAATTGGAACTTAATAAATACGTGATCATGTGTGTGTGTGTTTCATATATATATATATCACGAAGAATCTTTTGGCATAATGTTAATATATAGCATTATTATCCCATGTCTAAAAATTCAAATCCAGTTAGACAAAACATTTTAAAGAGCATAATAATAATTGGATCTTGGACAATCTAGATAAATAATCAAATATTTTGGTAAATATGTATTTAGTTTTTCTTATGTAAATGAAGGAAAAAAGAGAATCTAAAATCATCACCATCTAGAAATTAAACCATCAAACATCACATGATTACCATTCTTTATAGATACATAAGCTGTTTACACAGGCAAAACTCTCCATATAGTAGTGCCACTCAGTGCAAGCTAAAGTAATCAACGGATGTAGAAGGTTTGTGCATAAAATCCCTATCTATTGCCTACTCATTCAATATCCCCAATCTGGATGAATAGTCACTAGATAGGGATTTTCTGGACAAACATTCCTGCATCTATTGCTTACTGTGGCTTGCACTGAGTGGCACTACATTGGAAATTGACAATCATTCTTTGTTATTTTTTTGTCATTTTAATAATTATTTTTCTTATTTACTTAGACGATTATAACATTAACAAACTCTCTGCACAGTTGTGACACTCAGTGCATGCTTTAATAATCTATGGTTGGAATAATATTTGTGCATATAATACCTATCTAATGCCTTATCCAATATCTCTCAAGGGGCTTTTTTCAATGAGAAGCTTTGAATCTGAGGGCACTGTACCTAGCTAACCATTTATTATTAAACTTGCACTGGATGGCACTACTGTATAAAAAAGTTTACTACTGTTTTAATAGCTTATGTAAGCATAGGAAATGGTGATCATATAAACATCGTAACATGTGATATATATATATTGTACCAGACCATACTCCCTGCGAAATTCTTTTCCTAATCTTGCACTGAGCATGAAGTGACCAAGATTTAACAGGTAAAGAAATGGATATCAATTTAGCCGATTTCTATACTCATACATATCAATACTTCCAGCTAAACTGATAGAAAGAGTGGATTGACAGGAATCTTCCAGTTAAAACACCCTTTAGTTGATATCTTATTTTAATGCCCGAGTATTTAGAACAATGGCAAGTACACACCTTTGAAAAATCTATTTACAAAATAGACTTTTGCATGCCACTTCTAGAAAAGAATCAAAAAATGAATTTTTCACCCTCCTAGAAGGGTGTGCAATACCATATGTTCAGCGGAGCATAAGAATAAGATTTAACACCCCAGTAGAGCGATATCCCATGTGGCTAGCTCAAGTCCCTCTACATCTAGGGTCTTTAAATGGGTAAGTTAAATGATTATTACAGGTATGTGGTTGATAAGGAAAGAACACATTTTTATCAATATAAATAATGATACGAAAATGAAAAAAGTTTAATATTATGATTAAATATTTATTTAATCCCTAAGACCCACCACCGTTTCATACTAATGATAATATAATAACAAAATACTAAATAATTAATTACCCCAAACTATATATATATATTCGAGGCGTTGAAATAGATAAAATACAATTTTAAATAAGAAAAATAATAAATCCCTAAAGCTATTTACAATGTTTATAAGTAATGGAAGTGGTCTGAGCTCTTTTTACCCAATAGAAATAAATTTTAATTTGTGTGATTTGATATACAGATATGAAATTTTCGGTCATACAGGCATACGCTTTTACTGATAACTTTAAAACCTTTTTATTGATAGGAAATATAATAATGAAAACTATGCATATTTGCACAATGAAATATATCACTAATTTCATATTTTCAACAAGTCAATATGTTGCATTGGCTCAGATACCATATCGTACTCACCATAAGGTACTGTATCTATTTCCGTTTTGCCAAAGATAAATTTCTATACATGTATATACGTGCAGCCAAATTATACACTTACTATTATTTTAAATATAAAGTAATTAGAGTACTTGCTTCCAGGGAACCTATAATAAATCAATCCCTTCTTACACTCATCGTGAGGTGTAGCAGTCACAAAAAAAAAATAACTTAAAAAGGATATCCGGTTAAATACATTTTTAGATATTCAGCATGAGATATCATATTTACCGAATATAATAAGCGTATGTACGCATACATATATCTACATGCATATTTATATTTGACAAATTTCAGGAATAACAACAACAGCAAAATGAATAGCAACAACAACAACAACAAAAAATCTCATTGCCATCTTTGCTGAAAATACTAATTTGAAATAGAAAAATTCACTCAAAGGATTTAAGTAAAAGCTTTACCATTTATGACTGCAATAACCGTAAATTTATACATATGCGAGAGACTCTCTCATTTTTAAATGATAAATAATAATAACAAAAAAAATATATCTAATCGGAAATAGAAAAGTTAATTATTTCAATGTTAATAAATATCTTAAAATAAACTTATATCTGCGTCTTCATTCTTCTCCTTTGGGCTGAGTGGGCTTCAAGTTAACTGGCTGTGTGGTGACGATTTCTTCCATTTAGTAAGGTGGCACTGGCCATCCTCCTGGGCGGTTGGAATTGGCGTGGTCACATCTGGGTGGCTTAGGACAGAGAAAGGGCAGTGCACTGGCTAGTTGTCTACCCCACGGTCATTTTGCTGGAATCTCTAGTATATTGCTTCATATCCTCTTTTTTATATATCTAAATAGTAACGAGGATTATTTAATAAATTTTCATAGGCTGTCTCCAATAGTTATTCGAATCCACAAAGATAAGAGTTCTTAAAAGAACAGTATAAAGGATTTGTTCTAATGAATGTCACTAATAGTACTATTCATAAATGACTCTCTAAGTAGCTGATCGCTTGGAGAATTCTGGAGCAACGAAAAGAATGACTTGCCCAGAATGGTTGCCAACGAAAGACTGAATCCCACAGCACTATCCATCCCACTAATAAGAACCAATTCAGATATCCCTCTGAGAAGAATGAATCAGCCAATCCTTTTAATCTAGCTTATCACTTAGATTGCAAACATTCCTTTATATTTTTCCAATTAAATTCTATATTTTAAGTTTGACATCCATCTTGAATGCTCAGACCACTTGATTACAGCTATTCGTTTCAAAAGAATTTCTATTTAAAAAAAAATAATAATATTTTAATTATAGCCTTATCAAACATTTTGCTTTTGGTCAGATTTTTGCAAAAGCAATTAACATTCTTTGTTTATAGAATAAAATTAGTTTTTAGAGGCAGTAATTAACAAAATGAAAAATGTACAAGTATGTTGGAACAATTGCTTTAATTACTTATTTTACTACTATGTTCCAACATTTGATTCACTTGTTTAATAAGTTTGCCTTTCTCTATTTGAATTTTTCAGAGAAAAGCCCAATACATAAAGTGATATAAAAATATACAAAATAGAAAAATAAAAAAAATACATGAGCTTATTTTACAATATTTTCCATGTCAATTTCATATTATTTAAATTGGTGTGTGTGGGTATTTTAATGCTCAGACCACTCCATTATCAATATAGCACATTTATATATTTGTTGTGCTTAATCCATACTTTGTGCAAGGCCATTTGATAATGCCTGGCACAATATATATATATATATATATATATATATATATATATATATATATATATATATATTGTAACAGATACATACACTGTTATATTATTTTTTTAAAAATTGAGACATTGAAAAATTCGCATTTAAAAGCTTCTTTTTTTTTTTTAAGACATAAAAATTGAAAATTAATTCTATCTTAAACTCATATATATATATATATATATAATCGCACAGATGAAAAAAAATATTAAAATAAAACTTTATTAAAAAGAGAAAAAGTATTTTAAAAGCAAAAATTTAAAAAGATTTAAAGATAAAAATATATCTTCAAGTTGCAAAATAATTTAATTAATTCTATTGTATAAAATGGAAATGATTATTTTAATTAGTAAAAAGTAAACTAGCCCTTGGGCATTTCAAAATGCATAAGCAAAGGTTAGATAGGATAGGAAATACAATAGGAAAAGAATGGCCAATGAAAGAAATCCATCAGGGAATCAGACCTCATTGGAAGGATCATCATCATTGATGATGTAAATGTCCATTGGATCCGAAAGTTTACATATAAAAGAAAAAGTTTGGAAATAAATTTTTAGTGAGTGAAGAAAATTTAAGAGAAGATGGAGATGTGTTAAGTCAGAGAGTTGGAGATGAAGGGATTGAAAGACGCATTTTCAATTCCTTCAGTTGTTATAAAAAAATTGAAACATCATTTTTTCTATATTGAGGACCACAGGATCATTGGGGGATTTAATGCTGGATTCCAAATGGCAAGCAACTGTAAAGGATGAACTTTTCTAAAACAGTAAAAACTATATAACTAATGAACATTTCTAAAACCATAAGCACTTTATGAACTCTAATGAATATTAATTTGGAAACAATAAGAACTCCAAATTCTAAACCTTTCAGTAAAAAAATACAAATAGAATCCTATCTGACCAATGTAAATTAATATTAATAATGTTATTTAATGTATTTTTTTCATTTAAAATCATTTCCATTTATTTATTTTTGTTCTTTTAAGTTTTATGATTTTTATTTTTTGTTAAATTAAACTTAAGTTGGGCATGAATGGCTGCATATATTTGTAATGTTATGTTAGTTTAAAGGAGGGTAATCTTAGGTTATTTGTTCGTAGTTAAATTGGGTCAATGGATTGGATATATTGGTGTAATTAGTAGATGTAGTATGAGGTTCGCTATGTGCAGGATCACATATTATGCTGCACACACCCTTTTTTCTTATGGAATGGGATCGTAAGTCGGCAAAAGGACTGCAATCCCTTCCTATGGAGTTTTCTTTTTTTTTATTGTTCTTCTTGCCAGACAGATGTGACATTTCTGTACTGGACAAGAAACAATGTCTGCTTAACCATGCTGTTCAGATGTGCATTCCTGACAGTGTGGTATTTGTGCTGTCATATTCATACTGCATTAATACATGAATATATCAGATGGATTGACGTTGGTTTGGCTGCAAACTTTTGGCCTAAGGTTAATTCAGGAATAAATTTTTTTTTTCAAATGCAATCTATGTAGTTTATTCATACTCGACACTTAAATAAACTATTAAATTCATCTGTGCGAACTTCAAAATAAAAGTTAAAAATGTAGTTAAATGCTAAAGTAAACATATTAAAATAATAATGCTAAATTTTATATATATATGCGTGTAAATAAATCTTTGTGCATTAATTACTGGCAGTGGCTTATTTTATTCTTTTTTTAATATTAAAATTATTCTTAGATAGGAATTTATAAAATATAAATCTCTCCGTCTCCACTGAGCTAGTGACATTGGGCTAATGGTCAAAATAAAAATATATGCAAAATAAGATCTTAACAGCACATATCTGCCTACTTTATAAATTTTCTAGGTTCAAATGTCTAGATGGCGCCCTTGTAGTGCAGTTTACGTTAAGACTCCTTTCTCCCTGACCATTATAATATATATATAATGACAGTCATGCATGTCATATCTACTCTTTCTCAAAAGAAAGCATGAGAAGAAATTTAAACATGAATAAGTCAGCTTATGTTACCACTTTCTGACTAATATCAGATTAAAATATTTGAGTTATCATCATCACTCATTGTCTATTTAACTTTTATTTACAACTCTTAGAATAAAATTTAAATTTATCCTTTCATTTATCTTAATTTTAAAAACCTTCTATTGACAATATAGTGTAATTAACTGGTGAAATTAATATTCTATAATCTTCACTTATCTTTCATTTTAAGAATGCTTCTCATAATGCACTTTTTCTTTGTCCTTTTGCACTTTTTCATTTTATTTGGAAGACTGATATGTAATCAGTTTTCTTTTTTATCTTCAACTAAATCAGGGGTTCATGCTATTTTGAAAACTTCAGATCTATTAAAGATTAATCTAAATGGAAGAATGTTTAATATCAAGATATATAACATAAATAATTCAAAATAATTCTATTTATAAAATAAACAAGTTTATAAAATATATGATAAAATTATAATTTACATTAAAAAAATAATTAAAATATGTTCTTACATATTCAATTATAAATGGCGTTGTATTATTTATGGTATCCTAAATAATCCATGGTTTGATTCATTTCTATAAGTTTAGATACTATAAATATTAAATAATATTATGACTAATATAATTAAGATTGTTTTTAAATATCTGAAATATTTTATTACTTTTTTGTATGTAATTAATTTGTATATGCTGATTTTGTATGGAGTAAGACATAATTTCTGGAGGTGAAGTGAAGTTTGAATTTTAATTGTATGTAATAGTTAATTAATTCATTTTACTTATATAAATAAGTAGCCAAGAAATCAAAAAATATATTGGTAGCCAAAATAATTGGACTATTGTTTAGACTTTATTATTTGAACTAAATTAAAAAAAAAGAAAGCATATATTTTAACATAAATTTTTAATTGGTCATCAATAGATCTCAGATTATCTTGAGAATAAATGTAAAATCATTATTTACTTCAAGTTCATATTTTGTTATTTTTTTTAATCATTCAACTAGTAAAAATTTCTCCTGTTTTTACCTAATAATTGTTTGAATTAACATTTGGTTTTATTCTCAAACTTTTGTTTTATATTAGAATTCAATAAACTGAAATTGATTTATTAGAAATATAAGTTTACAAATGAAAAATATTCTAAAAAATAATATTTGAAATATAAAAAAGAACATTTTTTCCCCCTAAGATAATAACTGAAATGGCAGATTAATGGAATCTATGCTAATTGAACTTCATATCTAAAACCTGAACAGATTACTGTTAAATCATTATAAAGTTATAAAATTTTGTTTTGAAATTTAAAATGTCATTTATATTTATCAAACATCACAAAAGCTCTGATCATAATTTCATTTTTACTACTATGGATACCTTAACTTATATTTTTAAAATTAAAACATATTTAAATAAAATCTAAGTGTAATCATGACAATATTTTTAAATAATTACAATACAAATATTTTGTAACAAATAAATTTTTAAATAAACTATGGAAAACATATATATTTTTACCTATTACTTACATCAACAAAGGAGGGTTTGCAAAGATTTGTGACAATGGTATATTAAATGTGATATGTTGGACTATTTTCATAATCTATCATTAAATGTTAAATGTATAGAAAATTTTAAACTTTATTTAGTCTTTACAAATAGAAACAACTTGTTGATAATAACCACAAATAGAGAACAGAGGTTAATTTGCAAATAGTCTCATAAGTGCTAGCCTGAGAACATTATTGGTCATTTGAGTACATACTTTATGTAATGTCAACAAGTTCAGATTTACTAAAATTAATAAATCAATATATATATATATAATAAATAAAGTTTGATATCTGTATTCGTTTCACAATATATGTAATATACAAATCAATATATATATATCAAAATACAGTACAACTTATATAAATTATATTCTTTTAGAAGTATTTTTGACTATACACTTTGTAGTCTTTATTAACTATATAACGTTATATAGTTGATAAAGACTACAAAGTGTATAGTCGAAAATACTTCTAAAGAATATAATTTATATAAATTGTACTGTATTTTGATATATATATATATTGATTTGTATATTACATATATTGTGAAACGAATACAGATATCAAACTTTATTTATTACATATATAATGGATTTAAAGATTCTAAGTAAAACATGGATTTTAAAAGAATGGCGGAAGGTAACGTTAAAGATTATTACGTTAAAATGTAGATTAAACTTTTTAAATGCCTGTCGTGATTTAGAAGTTTTCCCGAATTGTTGTTTAGTATATGGATTATTCAACGTTATATAGTTGATAAAGACTACAAAGTGTATAGTCAAAAATACTTCTAAAAGAATATAATTTATATAAATTGTACTGTATTTTGATATATATATATATTGTCCCAACTCCTCACTGAAGAGACCCATAGGTCGAAACCAGTCTGGGGATGGGGACCATTTAAAATAAAAATGATTTGAATGCCTTCTCTTGTAGTAGCATTTATCATAATTAAAAAAAAAGCTTGTTTAGAGCTATTAGCACGCTCTTAATTTTACATATTTGTAAGTGCAAGCTATATATAAGTCATGTGACATCTGACTTGTTACTATTACTATTATTATTTTGCTGCTGTGGCTTTAGCTAAATTAAAGAGCTAAGCCTACTAATATATGGAGTATCTGAATTAAGTTCAGTCCCATATGATTTTTTCAGTTGGAGAGCTGACTTTAAAGACATGTAGATGTCTAAAAGTTTCAGATCTTCTTCTAACAATTATCTTTTAGATAAATGCTTTGCTTGAGTTGGTTTTTTAAATCTAATGTCCCAACTCCTCACTGAAGAGACCCATAGGTCGAAACCGGTCTGGGGATGGGGACCATTTAAAATAAAAATGATTTGAATGCCTTCTCTTGTAGTAGCATTTATCATAATTAAAAAAAAAGCTTGTTTAGAGCTATTAGCATGCTCTTAATTTTACATATTTGTAAGTGCAAGCTATATATAAGTCATGTGACATCTGACTTGTTACTATTACTATTATTATTTTGCTGTTGTGGCTTTAGCTAAATTAAAGAGCTAAGCCTACTAATATATGGAGTATCTGAATTAAGTTCAGTCCCATATGATTTTTTCAGTTGGAGAGCTGACTTTAAAGACATGTAGATGTCTAAAAGTTTCAGATCTTCTTCTAACAATTATCTTTTAGATAAATGCTTTGCTTGAGTTGGTTTTTTAAATCTAATGTCCCAACTCCTCACTGAAGAGACCCATAGGTCGAAACCGGTCTGGGGATGGGGACCATTTAAAATAAAAATGATTTGAATGCCTTCTCTTGTAGTAGCATTTATCATAATTAAAAAAAAAGCTTGTTTAGAGCTATTAGCACGCTCTTAATTTTACATATTTGTAAGTGCAAGCTATATATAAGTCATGTGACATCTGACTTGTTACTATTAATATATATATATATATATATTCCAGTTTCTACAGTCAAATAAAAGTAAAAGAGGAAAATAGTGCTACAGCTAACTTCAGGAGAATAAAACAAAGCCAAAGATATTGGTAGCACCATCTCCATGCAAAATACACCAACTGAATTACACACTTCTTTATCACGATTACTTCATCTTAAATTAATACAAGCATGGGATATTAAAAACATCATGTATCTAAAGACTTGATTGCCATGCATACAGGCTAAATTTTCTGCAATCTTTAGCAATATTACAAAATCTATATTAAAATGTCTCATATACAAAGCAAAATTATCTACAAATCATGACTTCTTATTTTCTTGAAATATATCTTTTTTTACTGTTCTGATCATTGAATGATGTATAATATACTAAACACTTATAATTGTATTATTCATTAACTATTATGAAATGGAGTAATAAAAAAACCTGTATTAAATCTAGGACCTGTATCATTTATTTTTATATATGTTTTAAATATTTTATGTATATTTTTTCTTAAATACCTAACATATTCTTATAATAAATTAAACATTTATATTAAATATAATTTCATTTATTAAATAATTTCCAACTTTGCATTTTATATTGTAATTTTGATATTGGTAAAATAACTTATAATATTATACTTATTTATTTGGCTCGCTTAGTACATTTGAATAATTTCATTCTGACAAATGTTTCCATAAAAAAAAAAACCATATGCATACACCTACATACTTGTTATGAATATAAATTGTATTAAAATATATCAGCTTTTTTATACATTTTTAATTTAATTTGTTAACTATTAAGGATTTAAAATGAAGCTTCACTTATAATTTATTAAAAAATAATTGTAATGACAATATCAATTTTTAAGTTTCAACAATAATAAACTTTATTAATTCTTCTAGTTATATAGAATTACAATGCCAATCAATTGTAACAAGATACATGTTTAATTCTATTACTCATATTTTATGACAGTTCAATTTGGAGTGTTACCATACTCATTTTATCAACAGTAACTACACTCAGGTCTCGTTTTATGCGGATTTATTTAATGTGATTTTGAAGTTATGCGATTCATGATTCTTCTTAATATCTTTGTATGCAGTTTTCTTTTATGCGATAAAAATTATTATATCAGAAGACTAGCTCCAATAATGCACTATTACTTTAAATATTATAAATTTCGCACACTCACATCATATTTAAAGTAATAGCGCATTATTGGAATTCCACTTCCATCTAATAATTTCAATCTTTTCAGCATTTTATAATAGTACTGTAATAGATTTTATGTAATAAAAAGTTAATAATTCACTTAAAATCAGAATTTCCTCATTTTATATACACACATTAAATTTTACAAGACTATAATGTAAATCTGTTCAAACATTCTAGATGAAAAATACTATGTTGTTGTTTTTGCATTTTAAATCACGTTCTACTTTTGCTTTTTATAAAAAGAGTACATAATTAATTAATTATTTAGTATCTGCAAGTAATAAATTTTACAAGATTATAAAGTAAATCTGTTCAAATGTTATAGATGCCTATACGGTGTATGTTGTTGTTTTTGCATTTTAAATCATCTTCAATTTTTGCTTTTTATAAAACGAGTACATAATCTATTAATCATTTAGTGTCCACAAGTTTATTTTTAAAAGATGAGTAACAGCGGTGGGCACAATTAAATTTTCCAATTAAAATCTGATTTTTAATTGTAATTAACAATTTAAAAATTACGTAATGAGGTCATGTGAAATGATGAAATCTGATTTTTAAATGGAATTGAAAATTAAAAAATTAAAGACAAAAACAAGAATTTAATTTTTAATTGTTAGTTTTAATTAAATTTTGCCCAACAGTGGTGAGTTGGTGTCTTTTTATTATCGTAAGTCTAAGTTCTTATTTTTATTTTAAACTTTTAGTTTACTCTAATAGAGAGAAAAAAAACACACCCAAAAATGAATTTTTTTGGAAACAAATTTTCAATTTTAGATTGCTTAGTGAAATGTGAAGGATCAATAGAGATTGGAAAATGTTTTAGTTGTATTTCCTCTTGACTTCATTTAGGAGAAGCTACAGTACCTCACATCACATCGCATCTTGACAAATCCGATGTCTCAAATAGCGATAATAATTAAAATACCATACATGTATAAAAAATGTAAATTACACATAAAAATATATCGTTTTGAATAAAATTAAATACTATAGTTAATAAAAAAACGTAAAAAAAGTTTGTCTTGTATCAATTTTTTTCAAATTTGAAATTTTTTATTAGTCATATTTTATTTTCTTATTATTTTTATGTAAATTTTAAAGTAATTTTACATTGTTGCTTTGCTTTTATGCAATTTTTGGAAAATTACAGTACGTATCCCCCATTTTTCAAGGTAAGTTAAGTCTACTTTTGAGCGCATTTTCTGAGGAACCTATCTACCACATAAAATGAGACCCTGGTGTATATAGATATTTCTAAAAGATTCTATCTGCTTTGAAAGTCATTGTCAATTCAAGATATTATTATCAAATAGGAGCTCAATCTTGATCAATATTTCTTTCATTCTTAGCAAATAGGAGATTTATTTTAATCATGGTTCTTTAATTTTTAGATTTCATGATATATCAGGGAAAAGTCATTATAATGGTATACAAATGTTCTTTGTCATGCGATCGGATTTTATTTATCCAATGTCTAACTTCGAAATGTTTATTGACTGAATTAAGTCCTCTCACCTTTATCACAACAATTTTAAGTCTCATTAAAAACTTACTAATGTCTTGCTTCTTGTCTCTCCATTTTCACAGCATCCTGAAATACCAGCCCACTCTCTTCATCCACTGCTACATCCCAGCCATATATCACCAACTCACCATGAGGGCTCTCTTGTTCCATTCTCACCTTTTTAAATCTACTGTCTTTTTTTGCTGATCAGCCTGGTTTTGCCTATGTTCAGCATGTGTTTCTATTTGGATAGGCAGATCCAAAGTGATAGCTTCCATCACTTCAGTCGATGTTTTGTTCATAATTGTTGGCCATGGTTGCTATTCTCTTTTTTTGTTGCACACCAATCATGTCTTCAATTTCAGTCTAAAATGCCACTATTTTTTTACAATCATGATTTGCTCTCTCTAACTGATTTTGTTGATCAACTTTTAGCTGGTTTGCCTCTGCTCCAATTTTTTTATCCTCTTTTATTGTTTAATTTCTCTTGCTCATACTGCTGAGCTGGCACTGCCTGGTCAGCAATTTTTAGCTTATTTTGGTTATTATTTTTTGTGTGTGTCATCCAGTTTGTTATTTTCGGCTTTTAAGCCATCTAGTATTCAGTCACCCTCTATGTTATTGAGGTGTTTTAGCTTCTTATCTGTTTTTCTCCCTTCAATTATAACTTTTTTAGCTGCCATATATCTATTTATTGTTATATCAATATTTGAATTATTAATTTTAAATAATGAATCTAAATTTATCTATCTATGTATTCATAAATCAATTAAGTAATATGATTGTATTATTCATGTTATTCTTTTCATTCATTAGTTACATCATGTATGCAAAATTCTATTTGTTTTCATTTTTAGAGTATTGGCTAAACACAATATAATAAAAATTACTTAATTATGATATGAATTATGGCATTATGACCTACTTTTTTACATTAATTATATTCACATCCAATTTCCTTTCTACATCAAAGTTGATGAGAAATTTGAAAAAAAATATAATAAAATATTTTAAAGTATATTTTAAACTGAGCATAATAAAAATATTACATAAATTATTTCTGACATTATTGACGTCAGAAATCTATTTTTAACTTCAAAAATCAACTCAGTTAAAGTGTGTGGGTATTTCTTTAGTTACTTCTCAGTTTTGTAACTTATATATATATATATTATGTCAGTATATTTACCAAATCATAATATATTTTTTTAATGACCAATATTTTTTATAGTTGAAATATATATATATATTCGATGAATCTATGGCAAGATATCAGCTGCTGATTTTTTAGTTATTTTTTAATAGCTGCTGTCACTATTTAAATAATTCTGATCGTAGGTGTGTGCGATGCGATGCAATGCACTATAGCTTCTCCTTTATCAGAATCAGGAATCTCTCAGCCATTATGCTCAGAGAGAGTTGTTAGCTACCATATTTTCTTTTTCCTTTCCCTTAGGTTTTTCACATATTCTTCTCTATGCTGGTCCATCTCATTTCCACAACATTATCCTTATCCATTCTATGTCCTTTATATCTAGACACCCCTTATCTTTTTCCAAACTTAGCATAAAAACCAAGAACCCACTTTCTGTATAATCACTTTGTTTATATTTATTCTCCCACAACTTCATTATTTATACCCTTTCTACTTGTAATCATTTACATTCAATTAATAGATGTCTAATATTTTTATGCCTTATTTACATAACTTGCAGACTAAATCATCCATATTTCCCCATTTATGTGTATATTCCCTTGTGGCTAACAATCTTGTTTGAGCCTTAAAAAGTAAACTACTTTCTTTGCTATTAACATAAATTAACTCACACCTAATATTCTATTTACTTCTATATATTTAAACTCTTTTTACTTTTTATACAAGTTTCCCATCTCTCCAACTTCTATTTTTTATTAATGCATCTATTCTTCTATTCAATTCTTTGCTATTGTAACACTCAACAATTCTCATAACACAATCATCCCACCTTTTGTTTAAATATCCCAATATAAAGTCTTTATCCAAATCTTCTGCATACAGTGCTATCTTTTTCACCCATGTTGTTGCCTGCCCTCTACTCATAACCCAATTAAATAATAGTTTGGCTAGAAAACTCTCCAAACAGTAATGTCATTATGTGTAAGCTCCAGTAATTAATGGATGTGCAGAGACAACATTAGATAGGGATTTTATGCACAAAGCTTCTTGCATCCATTAATTATTGGAGCTTGCACATGGTGGCGCCTATTGTATGAAAAGTTTGCTACTGTTATTAAAAACCTGTGTCAGTAAATGAAATGGTAATCATATGATGTTTTTCTGGCCTTAATTCTCATTGTAATTTTATTTTCATGGCTGCTGGCATTATTTTACTATATATGTAATTTTAACTATTTTTTTTTTTTAAAAAATAATTTTTGGCTTTTTATATAGACAACACATTGTTTAGCAGTTTCCAGATAAGTTTTTATTTACTCACTATTTTTTATTTCCTTGACAAAAAGTTTATTTTAAACATGACAGATTGGAAATTCAAAGCACTTTCATGTATTAGTTTAGATTGCCAATGCATTGCTAATGTTTAGCTTTCTTTTCTCATTCTCATGAAATCTGACAAAACACACTAAATAACTAATTATCAAATACTATCTAATAATTGCTTTCTCTTTTTTCATCCTTTTTTATATAAGAAGGTCTACATTTTAAGCAAATATCTGAAGCTTTTAATACATTTGTAGATTTATCTTTATGGATTAACTTGTTATATATAGAAATGAAATGTTTACTTGAGTTTATTTAAATAATATATAAGATTTTTAAATTTTTGAAACTATATTATTTTTTAAACTAAAACAGTTTAATAAATAATTAAATTTAGTAAACTTAAAATTGAATTACTGGTTTTTATTAAAAAAAATTACCCATTACTCCTTTGTGAAGTCACATTCTTTAAATGGACAAACAAAAAGCTGCAGTGGCAAATTTGCGTTCTTTTATATATCTATAGTTTTACCCATATCCTACAGCATAAGTTGAAATTACAACTTTTAAAATCAAAAACATAATAACATTTGCTCCACAAACAGAAAATTGAGTTAACAAAAGATAATATTAAAATAGAAATTACAAGTAACAATAAAATAATTCTAATGAAATGGACGAACCTATACACTGCTATTAATTTATTAGTGTTCAGTTCTTTTTTGTTAGCAGTATTTATAATTCATTATGATTAGCAATTTTCAATCAGTTTCTTTTCTTAACTAACAACTTTTGATTTGTACTGATGTTTTACTAAATATAATGATGGAAATAGAATTAAATTTTTTATAGCCTAACCTGTAATTCATAATAAAATGTAAGTATCTGCTTTTGCAGCCAAAACTCTTGGTAGCTATCTTTGAATTTAAATTTTTCATTTGTTATTTCTATCAGTTCTTCTTGTAATTTGAGGAAGTCTTCTACAAAATGTATATAATTTTAAGAGTATCTTAAAATTGTTGTTTATGTCAGAATAAAGAGTTTTCAATTGAACGCAACAGTTAAACATGTCTCCATCAATATATTGTTCATATATTTCAAAATTCAGTTTTTCTGATCATAAATTTGGTTTATATATAAGATTAGCTACAAATGTAAAAATAACAGTTTTTATTTTGAATAAATTTAATTGAACTTCTTGTATCTGCAAATATGTTTCATTAAAATCATTAAGCAAGTCTGGGCAATAAGTTACACCATTTTTATGTCCAATGAAGTTGCTTTGTAAAACATCATCTCCATTTTTTTGCAAATTTTAAGACTGACTCAGAATTAATAACATTGATTTAAAAAGGTATATTTTCATAGCCAACTAACATTTATATGAAGCAACAAGTTATTAAATTCTTTATCATTTTAAATGCAAAATTTACCGAACAATGTGTGGTTCAGTCTCACATTTGCTTGATTGCTTTAATGACATAAATGTTGATAATGACTAACATAGGATATAATGAATTCATTTAGAAGTTAATTTTTAAAATGTGGTAGAAACTCCTGTAATTTCATATCATCATTATAGATTTAGTTTTCTTTACAAAAATATTCCAATCAAATATATGACATATAAATTACCATATAATATCAGTTTGTACATTTTCAGCAAATAATATCAGATGGTGGCTTTTTCCATTATCAATCAATAATAAAATATTGTAAGAAGCATGCAACCTATCATTATCTTGATTAGATGCTATTGAAAAGAGTTTTGTCAATGTAACCATCATAAATTATTTTTTTAAATATCTAAAAGCAAGATAAATCCTCATCTTTCTTATCATCATGAACTGTTGTCACATATTTATGTCATCTTGGACTTTTTTAAAATCATGTTTTGCTTGTAGGCAACAGCCATGGTTAAAATATTCAACACTATATTGTCTATATTTTTTCTTAGATTAATTATATTATCCATTAAAAAAAGTGTTTACTTATCGTAATAGCAGTGTAAAATTATCAAGAGATTATAACAATTTATATAAACTGAAAAAATAAATGAAATAGTTCTGTAAACAAATTGCAACAATTGTCTTATAAAAATAATGTCTTTGACACCAGGTATACAAAAGCATGTAAAATGACTATTAAACTGAGGTTTGTTCTTTATTAAGAATTAAATAAGTAATATAAAATAAATTTTACTTTTAATCCTGTACTCATCATCTAATTTAATAACTAATTAGTCTTTAATGTATCAGACATGATTGTAAACATGAACTCTATATTACAATGTATATTTTACTTTTTGTGCAAATAAATATTATTTTGAAAAAAAAAAAAAAGAATTAGATATATATATTAAATTGTCAAATATCAAATTAAATTTATCAAAAAATAATTACTTGCAAAAAATAAATCAATATGCATTTAAAAATCAATTAATAGTTTTAATTATTTTATTTTTATTAAATAATCTTTTCTTATTAATAACAAGCAACACAGAAAATTCAATAGGTACAAATACATTTTAACCGTTAACATTTTTTTTTTTTTATTTACGATTTTATTTCAGAGTATTAGTCAATTTGTCAATAAAACATAAATAAATATACATGATTGTACACTTCAAATAGGATTATCGTGATACAAGTCTGGTACAATGTTACTATTAGTAAGCACTAGAAGACTCAGAAATGAGATAAATATGTGAAAAAACATGTTAATTACTGTTTTATTGAAACAATAATAATACCATTTACTTTGTATTAACAATTGACCCGTAAAATTTCTACTGCGACAAGACAATTTATAAAGAAAAGAAAGAATATGAAGATATATAAAAATGATGTATTAGGAAGGATAGAATATTTCAAATTTTGTAAAATGGCATTAAAAGAATTGATAATGATATAAGATAATATAATTGTGAAGTAGGAAGGAAAGTTATAGAAGAGAATAAAAGCCTCAAGAGTGTAAAACAAATTTTTAGTATTTTCAGCAATAAGAAAAAAAAAATTAATCTATTACTAAAAGAAGAGATAACATCACAAAATGTGCAGAAGCATTCTATCAAGAGTTTTATAGCAATAACAAAAAGGACAAGTACCATTTAAAAACTACCATATCTTCTGAATTGCCCAGGATTTTAAATGAATCAATGAGACATGTAGTTAAACCAATGAAGAAATGAAAAGTTTGAGGTAATGAGGAAATTATAATAAATATCTTAAAAGAAAGAGATAAAGAAATAAAAAAATACAAAATATCTAAATGATAATGATGTACCAGTTGATTGGAAGAATGCAGTATTAATGTTAATATTTAAAAATTTTGCTAAAGAAGATATTAGAAATTTCAGACCTATTAGTCTTTTATTAGTTCTATATTAAATTTTTAGCAAAATAATCACAACTCATCTACAGTGAACTTTGATTTTAATCAAGCAAAAGAACAAGCTGTATTTAAAAGTGGTTTAGTACAGTCGATCATAAAAAAAGTATTGAGAGAAGTTATAAAATGATCAATGAATGTGATGTGCTTTTATGCTTTGAAATTGTAGATTATGAAAAGGCATTTGATTCTATAAGCATTTCTTCAGTAATTAAAGCATTGAAACATCAGAGTATAGAACAAGGATATTGTCATATTTTAAAGAATATTTATAAAAATGCAATAGCAACAATTAGATTGCATAATGCCTCATTAAAAAGATCAACTTTGAGAAGGGTGTATAACAAAGGGATCTCCTTGTCCCTAAAACTTTTACAGGAATTTTGGAAGAAGTATTTTATGGATTAAAATATGAAGCTAAGTGAATAAAAGTAAATGGTAATTATTTAAGTCTACTATACGTTGCAGATGATGTACTTGTTTTTTTTTCAAATAATGCTTTAGTGCTTTAGAAAATGTTGCATGATTTATCAGATGTAAATAAGAATGTTGAATTAAATGTAAATTTTAAAAAGATTAAAGTAATTTTCAATGGCTTTTCTCAAAAGAAGAAAATAAAGATTGATAATGATGAGTTAGAAGAATCTAACAACTACAAATACATTGATGAGATTATTACAAAAGATGGATACATAATAAATAAAATTAATCATAGAATTAAACTTGGTTGGAGTCCTTTTGGTAAAAATAACAATATTAAAAGGAAATATGCCTATGTATTTGAAAATGAAGGTTTTTAATAAATGAGTTTTATTTGTTCTTACTTATTGATCTGAGACTTGTACACTTAATAGAAGAGCAATATAGAGACTTTAGACTAGTCAAAGAAATATGGAGATAGGCATGTTAAGAGCAACAAGAAGAGATCAAAAACAAAAATCACTGACAAAAGAACAAAGAGGTGTTACTGACGTCATTGAAAAAAATTAAGAGATTGAAGTGGAGTTGGCCTGGACATATTGGTAGAAAAGATAACAATAAATGGACAGTTGAAATATTAAATTCCAAAAAAATATAAAGACCTAGAAAGATTGCATATGTGAGATGGATGGATGAAATAAGGAAATATGCTGGGGTGACATGGAGGTGAGAGGCTAGAGATTGGAGAAATAGAACCTGGAGAGACATTCACCCTGCAATGCTTGAAAATGATAATGATGACTTTATATGAGAGCTCTGTAATCTATAAAGATCAAAATTATCAAATATGAATTAAAATTTTTAAATACATATTACATTCGCACTGTGAGTCAAACAGTTTTGAACTCAGTCATTACTTGCACATATTCTGACCAATGCATGCTTAGTCTTGTGAAATAAGCATGAAATGCTAACCAGTCAATATTTACTTGCTTGCTGCACTTGACTATAGCTCATTTATAATTTGAATTTTGTGTGTTTATTTCCAAAATAAAGTAATCACTATAATTTTAACTCTGTGCCAACAACAGATTAAACATGTATAAAAGATTTTTCAAAATGTTTTCTCTCTTTATGCTTACACCCCCTCTATTTTTATTGAATATCTTCAACTGAAACAGACTGCATTTGCTCCCTCCCTCCTAAACCACCTTCCATTATTTCCTATGAATTAGTATCATCCATTTTTGGAAATACTAATTTAAATAATCAGCTATGACAAAAATGTATATGTTTTCAGTATGTGACTAATTTTTCTCCTTCCATCTACACACCTTTATTAACATATATATTTAAAATTTTATTCTACTCGTGCCTTATAAAAAATAATTTAACTTCTCTTTTCTGCTTATTTTTTGTCTACTTAATTGTCCTTCTGTTCTAACTATATGTATTTGTTTTATTATCATTATTCTACATAATATATAAAATAGACTGAACCTTTGCTATTATATTTTCTAAGTTTATTTATTTCAAATAGAGCACTAATACTTTAAAATATGAGATATTGTATGACTACATACATACACAAATCTTTCATTAAGAACCTAATATTAATTATTATGGTCATGTCTTAAAGTTGAAATTCCATTGAGTAAAATTGAAAAATATATATTTTAAACTTGCTTAGAAGGTACATAATAAATTCAAATTTTGTCAATTAAAAGATGAAGATAATAGTTAAATATGCTAAAACCATGCCATTTATGCCCTTTTTCTGCTATTTTTTTGTGCAAAATAATGGGAGATGTTGGGGACACTTTTTCTGCACAGGACACCATTTAAAGTCTGCTTTATCTATTTTTGTATATATATATTGTACCGGGTTTGAATATGCGTCGATCGAAACACCGGACTCTTAAACAGAGAAGAACATACTCGGAGAGTATGCATGCCCAAACAGTATCTATAAAATATATAACTAGCATTACATTTCCAGGACATAGCTTCTTCTCCACTCTTGAGTTCAACCCCACGTTCAAAGCACTTTTTTTTGTTTGTGTATAAACACGGGCACCAGTTAATTATCCAAGAATGAATATATAATGCACTTTGAGCAATGGCCACTAACTCAAGGCCTAAATATCCATGACTAGCTCAGATGTTTGTAATCACTAATAGATTATACATAATTAGTGGTGAAAAGAATTGATAAAGATTTGTAAAAGAATTGATGAAAAGAATTGACCGACAAATACAGTTTAATAACTAACATTAATTTACTAAATTTAAACATCTTTATAATTTTTTAACTAATATAACACACACACATTTTAAATTAATACACTGTAATATATATCTTATGAAAAGGCATAAATAATGTTTGACATTTATAAAATCATATACATTCACAAACACGCACATCAATAGTTCATTTTATGCATGATTATAGAGTTCAAATTACTTGTCTCTGGAGGCTTTACAAATTTTAATGCAATGGCTATTATGGTATAAACAAAAATAAGCAAATGTTTTATCTAGGATTTTGAATGTAGATTTAAAACTTTGTTTTCTTCTTGTTTGTTGATTCTTCCAGCTGGCTGGATCATTTCCTTGATGAATTTTCTTATTATTCACAATTATTACTATTGGAGACAATTAGATACTGATGGACATTTTCTAAGATGTTATGCTGACATTATTTCACGGGCAGATCTTGCTGTTTTTATCGGACATCAGGCTGTGGAGAGGCGTGAATTTCCCAAAACTGCTCAGCACCACATTTTATTTCTGGATACAATTAACTCAACTGATGGTCTAGTCTTCCCTTAACTGACTCAATTAATTTCTGAACTCAACTGATTATCCGATAAAATTTTACTATTTATACCTGCAAAGTGTTTTTCTTTTTGATATCCTCCGGCAACATCTGTTGTCAAAATTTCATTGATAATACTTTGACAACGTGTTTTGGAAGATTGTTAAATTAGTAATAGCCATGCAGAAGTGTTGTTTTATATTAATAATTAATTAATAGCCATTGCCATGTTTTTTAATGATAATCTTCTTTAACTTTCATTTATTTATAATAACATTTATTACACATACATTTATTCTATTATTGACAATTGCACATATATATGCACATATATTACTAGTTTTAAGATTACCTTTTCTTTAATTCGAATGAAAAGAGATTTATATTTTTTAAACTTTAAATTATTTATATTTTACGAATACCAATATGAAAACTCTTTACTTCCTTTTCATAAAACCTTTAGTTTAACTTTTCTAACGAAACACCCATCTCCCCTTCTGATTAATTAATTGTATCTTTTTATTTCAAAAACTAACGATGGAAAACTATTTCATTCATATTTTTTTCGAAAACAAACTGTAATAAACTCTTAAACTTTTAATTTTACTTTTGACAACAAACTGATTTTGTTTACTTAAAGAAACCTTTTAGATTTTTATAACTTATTTATTATTTAATATTTTTTTAGGCAAAATCATTATGTGCCATATTCAATATTGGTACAATATATATATATATATATATATATATTGTATATATATATATATATATATATATATATATATATGATATATATATATATATATATATATATATAAATCATCTTAATAAAGTGTTAATGTTCAAAGGATTTTATCAAAAGAAGAAAATAAAGATTGATAATATGAATTAGAAGTTAATAATTACATATAACTTGGTCAGATTTTTACTATATATGGAAATGTATGATGAAATTACTCTTATAATTAAACTTAATTGTAATGCTTTTGGTAGAAATAACAATATTAAAAGAAAATATGCCAATATGTTTAAAACTGAAGGTGTTTAATAAATGTATTTTACCAGTTTTGCTTATGAATCTGAAACTTGAATACTTATATAGAAAAGCAATACTGAGATTCCAAACCTGTCAACAAAATATGAGAAGATGAATGTTAATAGTATCAAAAAGAGATGAAAAACAAAATGAATGTATATTAGTGAGAAAACAAACAGGTGATACTGGCATTATTGAAAAAATTAAAAGACTAAAGTAGAGTTGGGCTGGACATATTGCTAAAAGATATTATAATAGATGGGCAATTAAAATCTTAAAATAGAACTCAGGAGTGTGAAAGACTTAAAAACCACCCACATGTGAGATGGATGAATGAAATAAGAAAGTGTGCTAAGATGATTTGGAGAAGAGAAGTTAGAGATCAGAGAAATTAAATTGAATTTGGGAAATTATTTATTTCTCAGTGAATTTATAATGGTTAAAAGTGATGATGATAATAATTTAATTTTATGCTAGAAACCTAAGATACCTTTAGCATATTAGCATTTGATTTGTGAGTAATAATCTTATATAAAATAATGAAAAGAATTTATACTAGTATATAATTATAAATATTTCAAATTTCAATCTTTCAAGACATAATAAGAATTACTAAAACAATACAAAAAAAAAGAGAAAGTAAATGGTAAGTATTCCACAAGATGGTAGATGGACATGATATAAAAAACAATAGCACTTGACTATCTATGTGATAATTTGACCTTGCTTATTTTATTTTGAATTGAATTTATTTTACCATCTTAATATTTAAAGCTAAGTTATATAATATTCATGAGCTTTAACATTATGAAATGCATAGTCGTTTTACAAATGGAATAAATTGAATAAAGTTACAACAACATCAAAAAATAAAAACAACATTGATAATATATGTATAAATAGCCTTATAAAAGTATTGTAGTATATAAATTTAAAACTTAGAGAAAAAATATAAAAAAAATATGTAGATTTATTAGAATGATATATGAGAATATCATATAAAACAAATTTGGAAATGAAGAATTTAAGTAACAAGTAGAAATACTGTGAATCTAAATAAATAATATAGAGAACAAATATCTAATGTAGTAAGTATTTAGAACTAACACAAACAATGAAATAAATACTTTCAGCAAAATGGTGAACAGATAACATCTAAAAATGAATGGATTCAAAAAATAAAATACTATGAACTCAATATCTGAAAAAAAAAAAAATAGAATAAAACATTAGAATAATTTAGTTTGGTGATGTACTTAAGTTCTGAAATTACTGAACCATAAATAATAATAAATAATTATCTTAATTTGATTAATTGAGTGGAATTTTGTGCTTAGTTACTTATTTTGGTGATAAAATATCATGTGTAAATATTTAGACAACTGTCTATAGAATTCAGTACTTTACAATTGTTTAAAAAGTAATAAAATATAGGTAGAAAGTAAGATCAAAATAATTGTTAAATTAAAAATTTGAAACGATAATAAAAATTATAAGTAAGTTGTTAAATGGTGTATTTTATTTGCATAAACAGCAGTAAACTTCTCTATATTAATAATCACTATATGATATTTTCAACTAAATACTACAAGTAGTTTCTGCATACTGACTTCCATTATAGAGAAACACTGCATTGAATTAGAATAATGTAATATCAAATCAATTACTGTCTTAATTTGACATCCACTGTTATATACAAAATTCACATGTTTTATTTTAATATCTAATTTGTTTTCACATAATTTTAAATGAAAATCAATAACAGGAAGGCAAAAATAAATAAATAAAAGCCTTCTATGATAAGCATTTATTTGCTTCCAAATAAAATATTAATTTATTTAAACTTTAAATAATAAATATATGAGCAATGATTGTAATCCAGAAGATCATATTAATAATGCTCAAACTCAACTGCTAAGTTTGAGTACTATGAGAGCATTGTCCAGCTATTTATTATTTAAAATTTAAATATATTAATCTTTCTTTGGAAGCTAATAAACACTTCTCATAGAACTATATAGTAAAATAAGTAAAAAACTGTTATAAATAAAAATCTTGTTTTTGCATTGAATAATTTTTGACACAATAACACTGTTAGTAATTTTGTTCATTTTTTTTAAAAGATGAATTATTAGAACTGTGTTTTTAAAAAAATTTGAAAAATCTCACTATTTTTAAAGGTTAAAATAGAAATTATTTATTTTAGTTTATTTTTATTTTTTATACAGGTTAAATATATTTAGACAAAATCACATTCTTCTACTAGACTTTAGTTGTGTTTTTATGTTGGAGAAATTTTTATAAATATATAATATATTTACAATTTTTTTGATTTTAAATATAATGCAAATATATAAATCACAATAATAAACATTACAATTCAATGATATATTAATTATACATAACAAATTATTGATTGCATTATATATAAAGAGTAGCAATGAGATTATATCCATGTAAACAGAAATAATTTTTAGGTTTTGATATTGCCAAAATCTATTAATTGCTACTTGACAATTTTTTCATTAATGTATAATAATTTATTTGTCAGAATTTTTCTTTTATGTTAATGAAAAAACTTGTTTAGTCTCATGGATTATCAATTAATAGTAATTGATAGTTTCTTAACAACATCAAAAGCTAAAAGTTATCTCTTATTACATGGATATAATCTCTTCATTTCTATTTTTTATTATAATAACAATCCATGGAAATATTTAATATATACACAGAGTGGGAGTTAGTAAAGTTTAAAAATAACTAATGTTCTAGTCTTTCTTTGTATATATGGTAAACATGTTTGTTTACTAGCTATGTAAGATTGTTGCTAATTTGATTTCACACTTTTTGTTTGAATGAGATATATATTGCAATATATAACATCATCTGCAGCAATAGACCTAATAAGTATTCTTTTGAGTTTAGCTGTTTGAAATTCAGAATTTGTATTTGTTCACAGAGGTGTTGCTGAAATATCTTAATATCGGGATTGATGATTTAAATTTTCTATCTATTTCAGATTATATTATGCATTATATATATATATATATATATATATATATATATATATATATATATATATATATATATATATATATATATATATATATATATATATATATATATATATATATATTATCTATAAGTTACTGTTTTTCTTTTCCTTGTATTTAATATAATTTTAATTTGGTTTATTATTTTACTATAATATTTTTTAAATCAATAGATAAATAATTGAATAATTTAGAAACATAGTGTTATAATGAATCTTATGGTGCAGCAATCTTGCATTCACTTTCCATTCTTATGATTTGATTTTAAATGAAAGCAAAATACAATTAATGTTTTATTATTCTTTTAATCAGGCTTAAGAATTTTTCTTTCAGATATCCATCCAATAGCTAATACATATTACCATAAAAATGTCAACTAAAGAATACCTAGATATTTTTAGCTAGACATTAACAAGTCATGTGAGTAATGTCTTTTTCTTTATTATTTCTCTATGACAGATTGTTAAGAAAAATTAAATCTATTTTCAACTTACTACAAGATCTTGTTTTCAAGAAGGTCTAGATGCTGCACAGTTTATTTTTATGTTAGGAATCAATTTTAGCTTTTATATTCTAGATAAAGGATTAATGACTGAATTTAATATATATATATATATATATATATATATATAATGTGTATGGTTGAATGCGGCGGAAGAATGATACATTTTGGAGGTCGAGTTCCATGGATTATGGCTTAGTTCTGACTTTCTGGTGCTCAAACTTTGTATAAACTCCTAACTAATAAATCCATTTTATTATTTTTATCTGTACATGTATGCTTACACACACGGAGATTGATTTAAGTAAATGAAATATTTCTGTAAAAAGGTGATACTGTCTCTTTTCCAAGTTTGTAATGAAATTAGTAAGCAGACCGTTTTTTTTTTATGGATTTTGCATTAATTTTAAATTGATTTAAATTAATAATAACCTTTTAACTAACGTAATTTACAGTATTTTCAATATTCCTTCGAGAATAGTAAGAAATTATTAAAAATACTATATATTATACATTCAATTAGTATTATAATTATATACCACAAAACATATAAATGTTCAATTTAGTTTTTATTAAAGAAAGTTATGTATGTCAGTGTGTGCTAAAATTTATATCCCTAAAGCTAAAAATAAAAATAAGATTAATGGCTATTATTATAAATATAAAATTATTTAAATAGAAAGGGAATTAGATATAAAGCTAGAAAAGAGAATAATTGATGTGTGTGTTTTAATAACTAAAAGTAATTATAATATTATATAAAGAATTATAAATAATAAAGACGTTTAAATGAAATCTTTATTTATCTTATGTTTTATATTTGAAGACTCAAATTTCATAATTTTAATGCAATAATTAGTTCATTTTAAGATAATTGATTTTTATAGGTCATTTGATAATAGTTTAGATTGCTTTGAAAAAAAAAATCTATCAAATTTTGGGGCTTGTCTTGCATTGGTGGTCGAGAGGTCAGCGCGACTGCCTTGCGGGTTCGCGTCCCGACCGATGCTATGACACTTAAAAAAATGTCATGCTTGATAAATTTATGTGTACTCACACAATTATTTAAACTAATGCTTTCTTATGTTCCCTTTCATTTCTGTCATCAACACTATTTTTAATCATTATCAACTTCAAGATAAAAGTCTTTCCAAATTTATTCTGGAATTTTAATTCCACTGCTTTTCTTTTCAATATCACTTTATTAAAGTTTCTTATCTCAATTATCTATTTCCCATATAAGCTCTATATAGATCATCTTTCTTCTCTTATGTATATCTTATAGATAAAATCCCTAATTTCTCTCTGTCATTAATAAAAAATGCTCAGAAAAAATCAGTACATGTAATTTTAACTACAGAGATATAGTATTTAAATTATAAAAAAAATGTGATTACAGTACAGTAAATTCATGTTTAAAATGTGATATTTAGTGAGGAAAAATAGATGTTATAGTACTGTATTTACATTTAGTTTTGGTTAGCCTATAATTAAAGTTGAAATGATGGCTTTCAAGCTGGTGTACAATTCTCACATTTATTTATATAATATTAAAATTCTTTGTTCAATTTATTTACAATAAATCTAAAAAAATAAAAATAAACAATTAAAATAACCCTGGCCTATTTAGGCTGGTTACATTTGATTTAGATATAAATTTGAAATATTTATCTTTATTAAGATATAAAAAATTAATTCAATCATTCTTTTTTTTTATAATTCAATTGTTACTAATTTTTGTATTTTCTGAGCCAATGTAATATTTGGTAAAATGAAAATACATACACAAAAGGTAATTTGAAAAAATATTTAGCTTTATTACTGCCCAGCATCCTTTTAATATATATTTACTATATCATAATCATGGCCGAGTATTTAACCATGCAAATCCATAAGTGCTGTCACAGGGCTATCTGAATAATCAAAAGTTACATGCACAGATACAATATGACATGGTTTTTAAACATCTCAGACTATGTGTCCTCTTGTAGATAATACCATGGGTAAATATGATTATTAAAATACAAGGATCTTTTTATAATTCAAAATATTTTATCTTGTCTTAATTGTTAAGATATCTTGATCTCAAATAAAAGTTCTTTTCACTCTTAAATATCTTATCTCGTGTTCTAGAAATATTGTATTTATCTTAAATATAAGTTCTTTTTCAAGATTAAAGCACCACATATTATGTTTTAAAAGATCTTAATCTCAGTGTTTTTAAAAAAAAAAACATTTATCTCAAATATATTTTCTTTTACAAATTTATAATATCTCAATCTTAGGGTTCAAATTCAGAATAAAATACATTTGGAATAAAATGTTAATGGTAATACTTTAACTTCTCAGCACAAATATGATGATTATTAATTAAGCTAAACATGTAAGATTTGATATTTTTTAAAATTTCTTTTAAAATTTTAGTATTTTAAGAAAGTAGAAACGAAATTAAATAATAAACAGAATACTCAAATACTTAAATAATACATAATTGATAACTTGAAAAACATTTAAATAATTTACAATTATAAAAATATCATTATTTCACTTATACTTACTATAAACATAGAAATCTTATATTTTCTGATAAAAATTTAAATGAGCAATATCGAAATAATGTAGAAGGCAGTCAGGACATCTTTTATGCAACTACACAACAAGTGTATTTAAAATAAAGTAAATAATTATAACTTTTATTTTCTAAGAATGTAGGTAAAATAATTAAATAATTATTAAGCAAAATGAATGTATAAATACTAAGTGACCATTGAAATATACTCTTAAAATAATTATTAATGCAAATCTTATTTAAGTAGATGTTCTGATAAATAGATGTGCTTATGCAATGATATTATAATGAAAACAAAACAAAAATGTATTTAATTAAGAATAAAATATTTATTTACAACATATAATAATCCATATAATAAAAATCTTTATTTACAGTAATTATTATTATTACTTTTAATTTACTATATATAATTTACAAATATTAATAACTAATATATTGTTGTACCTTTCTTAAAACCATTTCTACAATTTTATCATATAAGTGATATTTACTACCCAATAGTTCTCTTATTCACCAAATATAATTTTTATTTCCAAACTTAGTACCAATAACATAAAACAAGATACATCTATGCTTTGGCCAAGCTACTAGAAGATATTATACACTTTGCTTAATCAAAAATAGTATTTAAAAATTAGTGTAGAGAATCTTAATAAATACTAATGCTGTAACAACAAATATTATGCAATATAAAATATTTATAACATGAATAATATCTATGTTGGGGTGAAGAAATAATGATGGTCGACACTAATCATATATTTGAAGTTAAAAAAAATTATAGAAAAACTAATATTAAATTGTGAAGCTGAATATGTCTATGGTTATACAACAAAATATATTCTAACATTAAAATTCTAAGCATAGTGGACAAAGAAAATATAAGCAAGCAAAAATACAACCAACCACCTGCTACTATGTGCAGGTGGTGTCAATGAATGAATGAGCTACATTTTATTTCATGGTGTGACTGAATATGCATAAAAGTAACATAATACTCACTTAAAATTGCCTCAAAATACTGATAATAATAAAAGGCATGGAAATAATAATAATAATAATAATAATAATAATAATAATAATAATAATAATAATAATAATAATAATAATAATAATAATAATAATAATAATAATAATAATAATAATAATAATAATAATAATAATAATAATAATAATAATAATAATAATAATAATAATAATAATAATAATAATAAACATACAAATAATTGTTCATCTCACACGCATGTAAAAAGGTACATATTCATTCATTTGGTTTAAGATTATATGTATTCTGACAAAGCCATTTACTGTATAATGGTGTCAACACTTTATGTATAGACTATTTACAATTTGTATATACATACTGATATTGATAACACTTTATTCATAAAATACTTTTCATAAATATATTAAAGGCCATTATGCCTCTGAATACAAGCATTTATAATTTTAAATATTCATTGGAGAAAACACTCCAGAATAATAAAATGACTACAAAATGGAACCTTCTACTGGATATCTTGGCAATTCCACCTTTGGAATACTATTCATACTAACATATTTATAACTAATAATAACACTAATATAATACCCATAAGTTAAGTCTATAATAATTTTAAAATATATAAATATATACATGGTAACTATAATACCATTTTAGAGATTGAATAGTGCATTTTTTGTAAAAGAATCACCAACTGTTTTGAGTCTTTTAATTCTCTTCTTGAAGAGATGTATAAGCACATTATCCTTTAATAAAGTCTAGAGCATATACACATATACATACAAATATCTTAGAGAAACATTTGAAATAATTTCATACATATAAAATAACATGAGTGTTAGCAAATTATTTTATTAAAAAAAAGTTTTTTCAAAATGCATTATTTAATAGCAACAAAAATCAGGTGAGCAATAAATGATAATTATTTATTGAAATTGCTCTTTATGAAGTTTTATCCTTACAAGCCCACTATGGTAAATTTAAATTATATTTATTCTTTTTTATATATAATAACAATATTGAAACAGTCAGTAATTTAAAAACAACATTTTTAAATAAGTAGATGAATAAGTAAACTTGAGATAAATAGCTATATTATGTGTTTTAATATGAAACAATCTATAGTTTCTTCATTATGATAATAATTTGATGATCATACATTTGTCTTTTATTATACTTTTATAAAATAATTTAAAATAATTATCAATGCTCTTTTTTATAAGATAGTAATTTTGTAGAAATTTATAATTCTATATCTGGGCTTGACTTAAGTAGATTGATTATTTTAATAGCAAATATTTAGAATTCATAACTAATTAAAAGTTAATTGAAACATGCCAGGGATAATCTTTTGTGAAAATTCAGAATTTAACAAATGTTATAACAATGAAAACAATACTTTTTCTTATTTGCCTTTCACTTTTAACTTCCTTAAGAAAATATTCAAATTTTCTTTTTACTATTTTTTAGAATTCAATTGAATCTATTCTTTTAGGAGAAACAGTTCTTGAATAACTGACTCATTCTTTATTATATCATGAATATGATAAACAATAAAATTTTAAGCTTTAACATTGTCTTAAAATAAATAATCAAATAAAAACCAAACCATTTACTTCAAAACTAAAATAAAATTACAATTTAAAATAGTGTGAAATATAAAAAAGTAGAATAAATAGAAATTTTGAATTTTTTAAGCATGTCTATTTTTATACTAGTGTATTTTCTTTTAGCTCCACCCATGCATCAACATTAATATTGCATTGCCTCTTTATTAAACCAATGATTTACAAGTCTGTATTATAATATTAAATTAATTGTCATTATTGATATTTAATTGATTTGACCTTGAATTCTGTACTTCAGATCCAGACAATTAAGTCATCTTATGTTTAGATGATAAATGAACTTGTTAATTAGTGATTTTTTTTATCAAATCCAACCATTTACTAAATCAATTTAATAAAAATATTAACTTCTTTTATAAATTAAACATTCTATTTATTCAAATACTCTTTCTTTACTTTTTCTCTTACATTATTTAAAAGCTTATTTTTTAATAATTTTACAATTGATGGACTGTAACCAATTTTTAAAATACACTTATTATTATTATTTTTTTGAACTTTCAATATTTCACATGCATGCTCAATACTCTCTCACATATGTACAATTAATATAACTACTTTTAATACAATAAATATAATTTGACTATTGACTGACATTTAAAATCAATTAAAAATTAGAGCTAATATCTGTCTGTTACACCTACTATTTTAAAATCCTACTTCTAAATACTTTCATATAAATTGGTATTTAATAAATCTTAACTATTACTTTAACATCATTTATTTAAAAAAAAATCAATATCTAAACATTCTAACAAAGTTAATTAATCATTTCAGATAGCATAGAACAACTTTAACTATTAAATCTATTTAAAAGATAGATATGAACTTTTCTTTAGTTTAAATATTACTCTTATTCTTTAAAATAAATATTAAACAAGCTAAGATAATCTTTTAAATAACTGCTAACTAATTGGTATAACTGAATTACTTTAATAATACTATTGAAACATATAATTTAAGATTCTTATTATGATAACACAGATAAAAAAAAAATTATTATACAGTATACTTATATAATTAAAAAGCTTTTAAATAATGCACAAAAAAAAAAAGAATAAAGAAAAAGTATTTAAAAAAAGAATGTTTAATTTAAAAAAATCAATTAATACTTTTATTTTATAATTGATTTAGTAATTATTTAGAGTTGACAAAAAGCACTAATTAACAAGTTCATTTATTGGTTAGACATCAAATTGTCTGGATTTAAAGTACATAGTTCAAGGTGAGATAAATTAAAACCAATAATATCTATTAATCTAAATATTATAATCCACACTTATAACTCATTGGTTTAATGTATTGTTCTTGCTACATAAGTGGAAATAAAAGAAAATGCCTTCATTAGTATAAAAATAGCCACACTTAGTTCACTTCCGTTGGCCATTGTGACAGGTTCACCTGCTCTCAGCTCAATCTGAAGTGAATGTATTTATAGTAAGAAGATAATATCTGTGAAGAAAATCAACAAAATTTGATCCTGAGTATTTAAGCTTTTCATATATATACTTTACCTACTCAAATATTTAATATGCACTGCCAAATAGCTTTTATCATTAAGGAAAAATATCAAATCGGTTACAAAATGCATGTAGAAAAATAACAAAATCTAGGATATCTAACGAGGCTAAAAACACCCAGTTAGAGTCGGAGGATGAGTTTCAAATTATAGATAAGAAAAGTGGACACCTAAGAACGTCTAAAGCTAAAATTCCAAAAGAAAATGACGTTTCTAACGCGCACAGTCAAGCTCTGAGTTTAGATATTAAAAAACCTATAGTGAAATCTATATTGAAACCTAAACGTAAAAACGGAATAGAAAAAAACCTATTTAGGAACTTCAAAATCTTCCCAAATTTTAGATCGGGATGCACAAATATCTGAGCAAGCTTAATGTAAAATTTCAAATTTAGATGATTTTTCAAACTCTCAAAATTATACCGTAATAAACAATCAAACGTTCAAAACCGCAATTTGCGAGTGTGAAAAGAAAACTATACCAAAAACTACTTGTTACCACGAACTGAAAAACACCAACTTAGAAACTTCAGAAACCTCTCAAATTTTAGATGGTAATAGAAGAACCACTAAAGAAAGTAATAATAAAATTACAAGCCTTGAGGAGGTCTCAAACTCACAAATTAAATTTTAAAACAACAAAGAAAAGTGTAATTCCTATTGCAAATTCTGTGACAAACAATAAGAACATTCAGAGGGAAATTAACTCTATTCCATTAGATTTGGACTCAAGTGATTTACAAAACAAAATAGATAAATCTAAAACAAGTCTTATGACATCAAAACCAAATTTTTTGCTCACGAAAAAAAAAAAGTTATGTTACCAAAACAAAATCGGAAGTGGCACTAGATCAGCAAATTTTTGAAAAAAAAAATCTAAAACCTACAGTAAACGATAATGTAACAAATATTTCCTCTATAAAAAGCAATACAACTGCGCTAAATAACCATGAGGGAAAAAACAGATTGAAAACAACGTTCAGCTTAATAAAATAACTAGAATATATAATAATAGAACACAATACTCTCCAAATATAAATGGCAGTGAAATAGACAATTCCATGTTAAATGAAATGACCTATGGAAGTAGAGTTAAATCTAATATAAGCAATGAACCTCTCCAGCAAACAACCTGATCTGATCAGCAAACTGAGGTATATCAACTTCTACAAATTATTGACTCTGAGCAGGGTAACATGAATAAAGATAAACCCAAAACCACATCTGTTGATTACAGTCTGTGATAATAAAAACCATGATAACAAATGATCGATTTAATCAAACTATACATATATCACTTCATAAGTCTTTATTTAACTATCAGAATGACTGCTCTCTCATTCTCTCAACAACAGATAATTCTCTCAACCTGTTTAAGTTTCCAACAGCTGCATTGCATGAACTGTTCAAAACATATGGTTGGTGTCAACCATACAAAAAGTACTCTTTCATCCAAATGAAAGATATATTATTATACAATTCACTAATTTACAAAACAAAGCTGCTTTCAGAAATAGTCATAAACTGCTCCAAGATAGATACTTAGTTTATAGATCTCAACTGGCCTGTTGTTCTAACAGGACGTATCTATAAATGCACAGTTCATTTTGGAAAACCTGATCTGCAGCGTCACTTTAATGAGTATGGTACTATTATAAGATTTCAGTACCTGCTTGTAGAGATACTAACACTGCTCAGTTCCAGCTGGTTTTATAAAAAAGAAATAGCACCACATTCTGTTCCTTCACTTATTAAGCATGGAGAATCACCTTTGAATATCATCTTCTGAGGTATCTCGCCTCAATGTTTTTTTTGTAAGCAGAGAGGTCACTTAATTAGAGATTGCCAAGAAAGAAAATGTAAGGATTGTGGAAACAAAATTACCAAATACCACAATTGTCAAAAATATCAAGATCCATTGCAAAATCATCTCCCATCAGCTAGTCAATACCAAATTCTAAAATACCAGCAAATTGTAGATAGTCATAAAAATCAGAATGAACAAGTATTGTCTTTGATTGAATATAATCCAATACAGTCTGAAGATAATCAATTTAATGAAGTCCAGGATGATGTTTTGGTCACATCAGATTCAACAGTACTTGAACAATCAGACATGGAATCAGATGCTGAAAGAAGTGATGACCAAAACATTGCCACTGGGTTTTTTAGGAAAAGGCATCAAAAAAAATGCAAAAACAGTTCTGAACAATCTCATGAGAGTAGCAATAGTAATGAGCAAAACAATATAAACACAACAAAAATTGTTGCATCACATGTGAATTCATCTGGTGGGAAGAAACGTAGAAATCTGTCCCCAGATTTACAACTTTCAAATAATTCTACACAGCAACTACCAAATATTGATAATAACATTGGTCTAACACGAATTACATATAATACTTCTCAAAATATGAAAATAACAAGTGAACAAGTTGATGAAGAAGATCTTCTATTGATTGACTTATCCTTAACATCCACTGAAAAAAAAACAACAACATGCTATATCACAATCAAGCTCAACTGAAAGCCTTGATTTTACTGAACATGATGGAAATAATGGTGAATTGATGATAAAACAACTGATCTCAGCTTCATCTATTAAACAACAAGCATCTCAATTCGAGGCCTATGAAGGAGAAGCAGAGCTAGATACTTATAATGGCCTTTAATATAACATCGATTAATATATGGGGCTTGAACTCAATTGGTCGAGTCCAGGCATTAACATTCTGACTTAAAAATAACTCTCCTGATGTCCTTTGTCAGAATGAGACAAAATTGCATACTCAGTCAAATCAAAATATCATCCAGAGAATTCAGGTCAATGGTTGGACATTAAATATCATTAATGTTTACATGACCAAGTCACATGAACTCATATACAAGATTATACATACTGTCAATGCAGTGTTAAGTACCAATCCTTTTCCCATACCGATGCTCTGGGATTTCAATCAAACATGACTCATTTGAAAAAAAAGTTTATTAGATCCTTACATAATCGGCTTTAGCAATGGAAAGCGATATTTTTCAGAAACATCATTTTCCTATTATACCACATGAGTCAAGTCACTCATTGACTTGTTCTACTTTACTCCTGTACTGGAATCTCAGATCCAAGCTCATCACTGGCCTGTGGTCTTTAGACCACATGGCACTTGAGATAATAATTGGTATCCCACAAATTACTCAAGAATACGACAACCTGCTTAGAACTATGAGAGTACTAACAAAGAAATCTGCCACAATTCAGCTAGTATCTGAGACATATATTCTATTTCATAGTATTAAACTTCTCACCCTGCCACCATGTGAGAGATGGGAGAAATTTGCTCAGGCTATCCAAACTCTTATATGTAAATTTAATCAATCAGGGAGAGGACCGCTTAGGTTGCTTCATGACTTGGATAAAATAGTAGATACACTGAAACAGCTACCTGTAGAAGGACAAAATATACTGCAAATAACTAATCTAAAGATGCAGTATAAATCTACTCAAAAAACCTTGGCTGAATATCTTTCAGTCCAAAAAGCTCATAACTACTTAACACATCAGCATTGCTGGACTAGAGGCTATATTAGATGGGCATTGCAGTCCAATGGTAAGAGTAAGGCACCTTCTTCAATCAAGATACATGACAAACAATACACTGGCATTCCCATGCTTATTAAAATTAGCGAATATTATAAAAGAAAATTACAGCCTATAGGAATTACAATTGTAAGAAGAACCTTTGTGACAAACAACTCACCCCAACATGAGATTACCAAAAATGATATTGTCTGCAAACTTCAGTCATTTCCAGATAGTGTACATCCTGGACTACATGGAAGACCTTGATTCCTGTTGCTTCATCTGGAACATTTCACAGTCTCAGTGATAATGAGTATGATAAACCACATAGCTTCAGGAAGTCACAAAATTGAAAATTTATATCTCATTTCCATGGTTCCTTTTGTTAAAAAACGTGATGCACCTCCAGAAATCAACAACCTTCATCCTATTTCGATGGCCTCATTAATGATAAAGACCATTAAAAGCATCATGAAGGACAAAATTCAGAATAATATAGTTAGACCACTATCTCGTTATCAATTTGCCTGGAAGGGTGCCTCAACTTTTGATGCTGTGTCCCATTTTTGCCTTCTGGTTGACCATGTGTGGAGGACAAGGAAATCCTGGCCTGTTGCAGTTCAGCTTGACATTGCTGGGCTTTTTGATTCTGTATGAGTTGAAGTCCTGCTCAGTGTCCTTGAAGAAATGGGAATGCCAGCTGTGTATCTTCAAATGATTGAAAATCTCATTAATAATCGGGAGGTATATCTCATCATTAGATGGCCATGTTGCTCTGGGATTCAAGCCATTCATTTTTATCCCACAAGGTTTTCCATTGAGTGCAATTCTTTTCACTGCCTAGATCAACCTGCTGTTGATGGGTATAGAAGCCATGTTTTCTGGTATAGCAATTCCTTGCTTAATGAAAAAATCTCACACATCTCCTATATGGATGATGTGGTGTTCCTACCATCTTATAGTGAATTGAGTAAGCTTGACCAATTTTTGGACCATTGTGCTCACAAATTTGGTCTTCTGTTTAACTGTCAGAAATCAGTGATGTGATCAAATTCTCACAGGTCAAAGTATCTCAGGGAGGTTTGAAGCCACACCCCAAAAATTTCTTGGATTTCATTTCTCAAAACCCCTACAATGATGCACCAAGAAATAGAAGATTTATTGCTTGAAAAAAATAACAATAAAGTTGATTCTTTATCAAAAGTTTACCTTTCCCTTTTTGGAAAGGTAGCACTTTTAAATGCTTTGGTTTTTCCTAAAGTGATATACTATCTTGCAGGAATTATTCCTACGAAAAAATTTATTACTAAAGTAGAGACTGCATGTAGGAAATTATGCTGGGTTGGCCGAACACCAGCTATTAGTCTTAGGATTTTGCAAAAACCCAGAAGGCTAAATGGTCTTTCAATGCATTCACTCTTTATCTTCAGCTTGCAGTGGACCCACAATGTTCTTTATAACATCTTTAATAACAATGAAAGAGTTCAATGCCCTTTACCAAAAGAAGAAATTTTGCCCACAGACTGACCGCCTCCTAAAAGACGTCTGATATGGTTTCAGCAACAGATTACATACATCATCAACAACCTCAAAACATCTGCAAATCTACTTAAAACAAAACTGTCATATTGGGAGCTGTATGATCTTATTGATTTTCAAATGCAAAGGATTTCCAGTTGTCTTTCAATTAGTAATCAAAGACTAATTAGGATGACTAAATTCTGGAAATTACCACCCAAGCTTGTGGACTTTCTGCTGAAGACCAGTCTGCATGCCCTGCCTACTAATGCCTTTTTGTATTACAAAAGAGGGCTGAATATTGACCCAATGTGCATTATTTGTCATCGTCATGATGAGTCTACTGAGCATTTCCTATCAGATTATGTAGTCTTAAACATTCTTAGGACGTATGTTCAACAAAAACATGGAAATACAAATTAGACAAATCTTAAAGCCACAATAAGCAAAGGTTTGTTTTTTCAAATCCGTCTTGCAACAATAGTTGACCACTGTATTTGGTCTGTGCACTGTAGGCTGGTATTTCAAAAAGAAATGATTGAAAACTTACAATCTGCATTCCTGAAGATACTTAAAAAAGCAAAAGATAGAAATATGCGTACTTCCGATCCATTCAAACATGGAATTCAATCCTAAATGGGCAAATCTGATTTAAACTAAGACATTCTAATAAGCTCAACCATTAAATTCACTGAAGCTATATAAATTTTTTTTAGCGTACTACTAATAATAAAAACAAATCTTTTGTGAATCTTCTTTCTGAATTCTCACTGTAAACAATATATTAGTTAAAGAATTTTAGAAATCTTTTATGAATCTTCTTTGTGAATTCTCACTGTAAACAATGTATTCATTAAAGAATTTTAGAAATCTTTTGTGAATCTTCTTTCTAAATTCTCACTGTAAATAATGTATTAATTAAAGAATTTTAGAATGTTATTTTGTAACCTATTCTTATTTAACTGTTGTAACCAATCCCTTCCAGAACCCTTACTGTAAATATGTCAATAAATTATATTAAAAATAAAAATAGACACATTTAAAAATTTTAAGCATTTCTATTTCTACTTCTTCATATTTCACTTCATTCAAAATGTTAATTTATTTCAGTTTGGAAGTAAATTGTTTGTTTTTTATTTGACTATTTTTCTAAGTCAATGTTAAAGTTTAAAGTTTCATTGTTTATTATTTTCATGATAGAATAAATAACCAGTACATTATCAACACAATGTTTTTCCTAAAAGAATAGATTCAAATGAATTTTTAAACAACAATTCTAAAAGATACTAAAGAAAATTCTAATATTGTCTCAAAGAAGCCAAAAGAAAAATCAAATAAGGAAAAGTATGGTTTTCATTGTTATAATATTAGTTAAATTCTGAACTTCACTCTATGGCTATCTCTAAGATGTTTTAATTAATATTTAATTAGTTATAAATACTAATTACTTGCTATTAAAATAATCTACTTATATCAAGCTCATATATAGAATGATGAATTTTTATAAAATTATTACACTTATAAAAAAGAAATATTGACAATTATTTAAAATTATTTTCTGAAAGTATAATAGAAACAAATTTATGACAACCAAATTTTTAATTATTGTAATGAAAAAAACTATATCTAGTTTGTTTCATATTAAAACACATAACATAGCTATTTATCTCAAATTTACTTATTCATCTATTTATTTAAATATTTTGTTTTTAAATCACTGATTAATTCAAGTATATCATTATATTTAAAAATAAATAAATAAAATTGAAATTTACCCTAGTTGACTTATAAGGATAAAACTTCATAAAGAACAATTTAAAAAAAGAATTATTATTCTGTTCATTGCTCCTCTGATTTTTATTGCTATTAAAAATGCATTTTGAAAAGAACACTTTGGCATTAAAATCATTTGTCATCAGTTCCTGTTATTTTACATGTGTGATATCTTATTAAAAACAATGTGATCCTATATCACTTGAAGAAGAAAACAAAAAGACTGAAAAGAGATAGTACTCCCTATACAAAGGAAACAAATGATTTAACCTCTAAAATGATATTATAGTTACTATGCGCATATATATATATATATATATGTATATATATAACGTATATGCGCATAGTAACTATATATATAGATATATATATATATATATATATATATATTGTAATGGAACGTACTTGCTGCATTCCATTTAAATTGAAGAAAGACAAAATTATCCCAGTTATATATAAATAAATTGTGAATTCAATTAATTTCATAATGACTCTAGCATTAAAAGAAAAATAAGAATAATATATTACCGCTCTTTCAAATAAATTACAAAGACGTTATTTATAAAACTAATAGTACATCCTTTATTTTATATTATGGTTTAATTTTAGGTAATATCAATGTTTTAAATACAAATCCAAATAATAAATATACATATATACTTGCAATAAGTATATATATTAAATATATAAAGACATATCTATGCTTAACAAGTAGATATCAATATAAATACAAATCCATACTTATACTTTTCAGATATTTAAAATAATAAAAAAAAATATTACATACAGCAAATACATATAATTATTGTTTTGGCATGCATAAGAATTATTATACGAAGTTTAAAAAAAAAAATGAAAATAAATAAATTAATGATAAAAATTTTATAATAAAAAATTTACGAATACAAATTTACTTATTAAAATATATATAACAACTCATATACAACCCAAACCTATAAGCCATACTTTAAGATTTTAAATTACTTAAGTATTAATTCTAACATCTGTTAAACGTTTATCGCTGTTAGAAAACAAGATGCTTGAATTGAATATTTATAAAACGTTATATTTTTATAATGAAAAATAAAAGTAAACAAAAATATCAATCTCAAAAAAATATATTTATATATCATTTATACATATAACATTATTAACTACCTTTCAAAGTTCACATGTTCAGTTTTCCTTCAAAAGTCAACTTATTCCTTTGTTTTATTTCTTTATCCGTTTAATATTAGAATGCATTCTAGTTAAAGTGAAGAAACTATCACGTTAGAGAAAATTGTTAATTCTTGGATATATGTATCTTTTATTCTTTTAAAATTTCTTTCCTTGAAAAATAAATAAATAAATTGAAGTGTTAAATCCAATATATTAATTTTAATTACCTCCAGATTATTATTAGATTGACCATTATAGATTCCAGATAGCTATGTCAAATTTCGGCTTCAGACGCGATGAAATACATATATTGAAATTTTCTTAGTTGTCTCATTTTAAACTGCCTTGGAATAAATGAAAGAAAATGGTGCAGCCTCTTGGCTGCGATATATCTCGATTAGCAGGTCATGATTTATGTATTTACCATAGAAATCTATCTTATTCCGATATTCTGAAGAATGGTAATTTCAAAGAAATAAAGTACAACAAAATTTTATCCTTCAGTTGGTTTTATTACTATCTTAATAATAATAATCATGGCTTCTTTTTCATTGTTGCTCCACGTGCTAGCAAATGCTATTTTGAAAACCCTCATTACACATGTTTTCTTTTAAACAATTAACATTAAAAAAAAAAAATATCAAGCATATATATATAAAAAATATTAAATTGAAAATCACTGCAAATAAAATAATTTTTTTATATAATCAACAATTTATATGTCCTTATTTATTTATAATAATTAAATATTCATAACGATGTACCATCAACATATAAATAAACTAATACCTTCAAACAATAACTATACCTAATAACCATAAACAATAATACTTCATGTATAAACATCAACTCAAAGAGGTTTTTTTTTTTTATATATAACAAATGATAATTTTTAAAATATAGATAGACTTATCGATATTTACAATACCCTCTAATCCACCGAAAAAAAAAAAAATGTCTTTGCAGATAACTAATGAATTATGAGATATCGAAAAACTTCTCAAATTTGTAATCTTTTTAAGGACTAACATGGTTTAAAGAATATTATTTTTCATATTAATAACCATATTCATTTATTTATATCTATCTTTCAGATCATCTAGATATTTGTCCAAGTTTTCTTAAAAAAAAAAATAATAATCAAAAATGCCTTTTTAATTCTTCTTGTAAAGAATTTCCAATATGTTGAACTTTGTGAAGAAGCTTGCTTTGATTTACAAGATTTTTATATAATGTTTTGGTATAATTCAATTTCTTTAGAATAATTTTGAGATAAGTATCTAAAGATTTTGCTATGAAATCCTTAGATTCTACATCTATATCCTTTACATAAATAGTAACTTGATCATAAGCGCTAACATAATTCTTAACTTTATCACTAACAGTTGCTATTTTATCAGATAATCTTACTTTTCCTTTGACTATCTTTATAAACATCGTCAACTTGAGTAAGTCTTTATTTTACTTCACTTGTTCTATGTTCAATTAAAAACAATTCTCTGGGCAATTTTGAATGGTATTCATTCAAATTTTGTAAATAATCCTTTAAAAATTGAAAATCAGATTGATGTAATACAACTTCAGCATTAAAAAAAAAAATTTCTGAAAATCATTTTGAAAATCATTCTGTTCTATATTAAGTCTTTTCAGTTTAACTTTAGGTTTATTTAAATCTCTTTCCTTAGCTATATTTTCTCGAAGAAAATCTTTACTAATCATATCATCACTTCTCATTTTTAGTTTAATTTTGGATTTTCCAATATCTTTTATAAAATCTATACTTCCTTTAAGATAATTTATTTTAAACTTATCTCTACTCATCTCTTTGAATTTTACTTTAATTTTCTTCATATTTTTATTGGGATAAATTATCTCTTTAAGAAAATCTATTTTAATTTTCTCCTTACTTCTGAATTTAAGTTTTATTTTGGCTTTGCCTAAATCTCTATTTGGATCAATTTCTACTTCCATAAAATTTACATGACATATTATATTGTTAATTCTTGTAAAGAATATTTCTTTGTAAATATTAATTTTTGTATAAACGTTTCCACAATTAATGGTACATTTTTGAACTAGATTTTGCATTTTATCTTTAAATTTATTACTGGTATTATCCGTAATCTTTGGTAATTCATTGTCTAATAACTTTAGATATTTTTCACCTAAAGAATTTAATTTTATTTCTACAGATTCATCAATTCTTTTATCCTCACTATAGTATTCATCAAAAATTTTAGGTTTCTTTATAGTCTTTCTTTCAACTATTTCTAATCTGGCTATAATTCCTTGATTTTCTTCCCTCATTTCACTACTTATTTCCTCAAATTTTGCTTTTAAAGAATTAGCTTCAACCATTGTCTCTTCTCTGTATTTTTCCATCTTTTCATCAAATTTTACTTCTACTCTTCTAACACTATTATCTACCAGAGCTTTTAATTCATCTTTTATTTCCTTATAAAATTTATTAGAATTGACTTTCATCTCAGTTCTAAGTTCCTCTTTTAGTTCATCAGAGTTATTTTTTAAACTAGTCTCTAATTTCTGGGAAAGTTCATCAGAATTTGTTTTTAATCTAGATTCTAGTTTCTGGGAAAGTTCATCAGAATTCGTTTTTATCTCAGCTCTAAGATCTTTTAATTCATTAGAGTTGGTTTTCATCTCAGCTCTAAGATCATCAGAATTTGTTTTTAATCTAGATTCTAGTTTATCATATTTGGTATTTAATTCAGCTCTAAATTTTTCCATAAAATCTCTTAAATCAAAATCACCACTAACTGGCATTTCACTACTGTTGTCCATTATTATTAGAACTACAATATTATATACTCATAAAAAAAAATCTAAGATATATATATATATTTCTATATAGTAATTACCACAGATCAAGGGCTCACCATCTCCAATCATTATTCCAACAAGCAATTATTCAACTAAGAAAAGTACAAGCCTTTTTAATTTTATTATTCATAGTAGCTATCCGACAATCTAAATTTCAGTTATTTGAACTCATGAACTTCTTGGCTTAAAAAAAAAATCTCATCTATCACCATAACATCAACAAATTTCTTTAAAATATATATATATATATGTAGAGAGTAACAACTGATATCACTAAATAACATTTATTTATATTTAATGATAATAAATATTCTACACTTATACAATATTGAAATGTGGAACCTTTATATCAAATTCAATATAACCTTGAAATATTTAAAATACAATAAAATGTTCACATGCCTTGAAAACAACCAATTCAATAATATTGTGAGATAACTTTTACACTCAAGATAATGGTAGTTAAGCATAAACTTACTAAATTGATGCCTACAAATTTTCTGGACCTTAAGACTTAACAACATTTTATATACATAAAAAAAAAATCAACTTCACTAATTATTAGCTTTTGTGCCCAAAACACTATTTTACTAAAATTGTACTAATGCAATTTATTATCAACAAACATTCACTAATTGAACTTCATGTTTAAAAGTCACTTATAATGGAAAATATAACATTAATATACTTGTTTTCAAACCCTAATTGATAATCAATGTAATAGATTATTTGTTACAAACAATAATCAATTAATCAAGCCCTTAAGTTTGGTGTTATATATTTAAGTTATATACTTTCTATTCCTCCAAAGATCTGACAGATACTGACAGCCAAAAGATTGATTAGCACTTCACAATTTTGATATAGATAAAAGAATTCAATCATTACTCCCAAAGCATACAATGTTTCATGAACACTTAGATGATTATCACATTTCATTCTATCCAAGCTACTACAACCCATAATAATTTTCTGAAAACACTATTACACTGCCCTGCTTACATCCAAGTCTTAGGGGCTATTATTTATAAAATATTTCCTTGCTCATCTTTGGGAGACTTAGAGGCAAATATTATACATATATCAAAATAATTATACCTTACTCTCTCTGGAGTTTTAGAGGTAAAATCATGGCAGGACTACTGTTAACTGCTTCATGATAAATAATAATAAACATCAAAATCTGGGTTGGAGCAATAAATGAGATCAATCAATCACAAGTGACATGAATGCATCACATGCTCAAGACAATGACAAAAATTCCCCATCCAATATCAATACTTGCAACAGAACCAACCAAACTCCAACAATCAAATATCCAATCTAACCCTCAAAATTATAGATTTTCTACAACATAACCTTTCCAAATATGGACAAAATTATTACGCTATAATTTAACACCATCAATATAATTTTTAAATTGAAATTAAACTGCTTCATGACTATATTTATCTTTCATCATTAAAAAAATACAATAACAGTAACAATCACCATCTAAACATAAGGCCAAAATATTTCCATTTATATAAAAAAAAATTAAACACACAAAATGCTTCTCTTTCTTTAAACTATACATCTCACATCAATATATATACTACACCTCTCTCAGGTATGTGGGGTATTTCAAGCCCTAATTAGCTTATTTCGAGCCCTAGTTGTTGCGCCAAATGTAATGGAACGTACTTGCTGCATTCCATTTAAATTGAAGAAAGACAAAATTATCCCAGTTATATATAAATAAATTGTGAATTCAATTAATTTCATAATGACTCTAGCATTAAAAGAAAAATAAGAATAATATATTACCGCTCTTTCAAATAAATTACAAAGACGTTACTTATAAAACAAATAGTACATCCTTTATTTTATATTATGGTTTAATTTTAGGTAATATCAATGTTTTAAATACAAATCTAAATAATAAATATACATATATACTTGCAATAAGTATATATATTAAATATATAAAGACATATCTATGCTTAACAAGTAGATATCAATATAAATACAAATCCATATTTATACTTTTCAGATATTTAAAATAATAAAAAAAAATATTACATACAGCAAATACATATAATTATTGTTTTGGCATGCATAAGAATTATTATACGAAGTTTAAAAAAAAAATGAAAATAAATAAATTAATGATAAAAATTTTATAATAAAAAATTTACGAATACAAATTTACTTATTAAAATATATATAACAACTCATATACAACCCAAACTTATAAGCCATACTTTAAGATTTTAAATTACTTAAGTATTAATTTTAACATCTGTTAAATGTTTATCGCTGTTAAAAAACAAGACGCTTGAATTGAATATTTATAAAACGTTATATTTTTATAATGAAAAATAAAAGTAAACAAAAATATCAATCTCAAAAAAATATATTTATATATCATTTATACATATAACATTATTAACTACCTTTCAAAGTTCACATGTTCAGTTTTCCTTCAAAAGTCAACTTATTCCTTTGTTTTATTTCTTTATCCGTTTAATATTAGAATGCATTCTAGTTAAAGTGAAGAAACTATCACGTTAGAGAAAATTGTTAATTCTTGGATATATGTATCTTTTATTCTTTTAAAATTTCTTTCCTTGAAAAATAAATAAATAAATTGAAGTGTTAAATCCAATATATTAATTTTAATTACCTCCAGATTATTATTAGATTGACCATTATAGATTCCAGATAGCTATGTCAAATTTCGGCTTCAGACGCGATGAAATACATATATTGAAATTTTCTTAGTTGTCTCATTTTAAACTGCCTTGGAATAAATGAAAGAAAATGGTGCAGCCTCTTGGCTGCGATATATCTCGATTAGCAGGTCATGATTTATGTATTTACCATAGAAATCTATCTTATTCCGATATTCTGAAGAATGGTAATTTCAAAGAAATAAAGTACAACAAAATTTTATCCTTCAGTTGGTTTTATTACTATCTTAATAATAATAATCATGGCTTCTTTTTCATTGTTGCTCCATGTGCTAGCAAATGCTATTTTGAAAACCCTCATTACACATGTTTTCTTTTAAACAATTAACATTAAAAAAAAAAAAATATCAAGCATATATATATAAAAAATATTAAATTGAAAATTTATTTGACAGCTTTAAAAATATACATAAATAATAATATTGCATTTTTTTAATAATCACTGCAAATAAAATAATTTTTTTATATAATCAACAATTTATATGTCCTTATTTATTTATAATAATTAAATATTCATAACGATGTACCATCAACATATAAATAAACTAATACCTTCAAACAATAACTATACCTAATAACCATAAACAATAATACTTCATGTATAAACATCAACTCAAAGAGGTTTTTTTTTTATATATAACAAATGATAATTTTTAAAATATAGATAGACTTATCGATATTTACAATATATATATATATATATATATTGTAAATATATATATAATCTATATATATAATATATATATATATATATATATATATATATATATATATTATAATCATAGCTTATAGGTATTTTATTATAATTATTATTAGTTACATTATAAATATGTTTGCAGGAACAGTGTTTCAGTGGTGGAATTGATAAGATATACAGTAGAAGCTTTTATTTTATATGTTGGTTTTATTATTCAAGTTTTTTTCTGAATGAATATTTAAAATTATAATTCATTGTACTCAGAGGTATAATAGCATGTTGTATATTTATGAAAGGTATTTTATGAATGAACAATTATTCAAATGCTTATTATTATGAGCTTCATCCTTTTATCATTAATAGTATTTTGAGGCAATTTTAAGTGGTTGTTATAGTACTGTTATTCATATTTATCCACTCCATGGGAATGTGTCTCTTTCATTCATTGACACTACCTGCATCTAGTTCCAGGTATTCAATCATATTTTACTAGACTATATTTCCATTCTCTACTAAGCCTAAAATTTTAATGTTAAACTAGATTATGATTTATATTTAAAGGCATGTTCAGCTTTACAATTTATTATCAGCTCCTCTATATTTTTTTAATATCAAATATATGATTAGTGTCAAGCATTGTTATTTCCTTACACCAACATAGGTATTGTTCATATTACATGCATTTTATATTGCATAATATTTGTTACTATTGTATTAATATTTATTAAGCACCTCCACACTGATTTTTAAATACTATTTTTGATTAAGTAAAGTGTATAATATCTCTTAGTAGTCTGGGTGAAGACATGAAGATATATTTCTTTGTGTTATGGGTACTGGGTTTGGAAATAAAAATTGTATTTGATGAATAAAAGAACTATTGGATAGTAAGTATCACTTATATGATGAAATTGTAGAAATGGTTTTCAGAAAGGTACATATGTTGTAAATAAATATTTTAATATTAATTACATTTTTCTTTTGTTTCTATTATAATATCATTGCATAAGTATATCAATTTATCAGAAAATCTACTTTAAAAAGATTTGCATTAATAATTATTTTAAGACTACATTTCAATGGTCACATAGTATTTATACATATTATTTTCCTTAATAATTATTTAATTAATTTTGAAGGTTACCTATCAATTAGAAATCGTCATTATATTTATATATTTTTGTGTGTGTGTACATATATAAAATAACAAATAACAAAATGAGGTGAAATAAGTTTTATATTCATATTAAGTTATAAGTTAGCACTAAATGAATATATAGTCAAAGATATGTTATATTTATAGGCCTGAATGAGCCTTGTTATAAATAAATAAAAAAAAAATTCAATGCTTGTAGAAATACGTATAGTCCAAAAGTGGATATAATGCATAAACCTTTTATAATGTAGTGGAGTAAATTTTGATGATTTCTTTTGATGTAATGATACTTAATCGATTAACCTAGCTTTGAGAGCATACTTATTATCTATTATCTATTTTTATTAATTTACAATATTTTACCAATCAATTACTTACTTATTTATTTATCTATTTTCATTTTTTTTACTTCTTATGATAGCTCTTATGCAGACCTAAACAACAATTGATATATTTGCTATATATAATATACTTTTATTTTTTTAATTTTTTTTTTTTAAATTTTGAATATTTGGAAAATATAAATATGGATTTGTGTTGATATTAATGCATATTTGTTGAGCACAAATATGTCTTTATCTATTTAATATATATATATATATATATATATATATATAAATAGATATAGACATATTTGTGCTATATACTTGCAATAAGTATATATATATATATATATATATATACTTATTGCAAGTATATATGTATTTTTTTTTATTTGGGTTTGTATTTAAAAACTATTTAAAACACTGATACTACTTTAAAAAAATCAAACCATAATATAGAAATAAAGGATGTACTATTTGTTTTATAAGTAATGCCTTTGTATTTTATTCGAAAAAATATTAATATTTCATTCTTATTTTTCTTTTTAGTGCCAGATTCATTATGAAGTTTATTAAATTCACAACTTAATGGAGAATAATTTCAAATTTTAATTAATATTTAGTTTTTAGTTCACTTACACAAGTCAATGTTCATTGTTATATTTAGATATACATAAGTTTACTTATTTGATGTGGATATTAGATCCAATAAAATTCCCTTTCTTTCTATTATATATTTTGTTAGTTACTCATATTAACCCCAAGGATAAATTATAATGATAGGTCTTATTATTGCTCTGTATGATTTCAGACTTATTTCATGTATAGCTAGTTGGAAGGGCATATAAACAATTTATTTAAATATAATTGGGATAATTTTATCTTTCTTCATGTAAATTATACAATCTATTATATTTGGCTTTCTCAATAATTGGATTCATTTAGATTGTTAAGGTCTTTCTTTATGTGTATGATGTGCTATGTTTATATTATTTAAATTGGATGATAAATACATTCTATTACATTTGGCTTTCCCAATGATTGGGGCCATTTCAATTGTGGATAGGCATTCCATTACATTTTGGCACCAACATTTGGGGCCTTCTTTCTTCATATGTGTATTTTTGTTTGAGATCATTTAGATTACATATATTCCATTACATTTGTCATCCAACATTTGGAGCATTATTTTCTTCTCATATATTGACAATCTATTACATTTTGTGCACCAACTAGGGCTTGAAATACACCACATACCTGAGAGATGTGTAGTATATATATTAATGTGAGGTGTATAGTTTAAAGAAAGAGAAGCATTTTTGTGTGTTTAATTTTTTTTTTATATATAGAAATATTTTGGCCTTATGTTTCGATGGTGATGGTTACTGTTATTGTATTTTTTTATGATGAGAGATAAATACAGTCATGGAACAGCTTAATTTCAATTCAAAAATTATATTGATGGCATTAAATTATAGAGTAATAATTTTGTCCATATTTGAAAAATTTGTGTTGTAGAAAATCTATAATTTTTAAGATTGGATTGGATATTTGATTGTTGAAGTTTGGTTGGTTCTGTTGCAATTATTGATGTTGGATAGAGAATTTTTGTCATTGTCTTGAGGATGTGATGTATTCATGTCACTTGTGACTGATTGATCTCATTTACTGCTCCAACCCAAATTGTGATGTTAGTTACTATTTATCATGAAGCAGTTAACAGTAGTCCTGCCATGATTTTACCTCTAAGACTCCAGAGAGAGAGAGAGTAAGGTATAGTTCTTTTTGTTATATGTATAATATTTGCATCTAAGACTCCCAAAGATGAGCAAGGTGATATTTCATAAATAATAGCCTCTAAGACTTAGATGTAAGCAGGGCAGTGCAATAGTGTTTGCAGAAAACTATTATGGGTTGTAGTCAAGCTAGACTGAAATGTGATGATCATCTGAGTGTTCATGGAACATTGTATGCTTTAAGAGCAGTGATTGAATTCTTTTATCTATCTCAAAATTGTGAAATGCTAATCATTCTTTTGGCTGTCAGTATCTGTCAGATCTTTAGAGGAATGGATGAGTATATAACCTAAATATATAGCTCATTCTTAAAGGACTGTTGATAGTATATTCTTACTATTACATTTGGCACACCAAACTTAGGGGCCCGATTAATTGATTATTGTTGGTGACAAATAATCTATTACATTTGATTATCAACTAGGGCTTGAAAAACAAACATATCAGTGTTTTATTTTCCATTATAGGTGACTTATAAACATGAAGTTCGATTAGTGAATGTTTGTTGATGACAAATTGCACTATTACAATTTTAGTAAAATAATGTTTCAGGTTCAAAAGTTAATAATCAGTGAAGTCGATTTTTTTATGTATATGAAATGGTATTAAGTTTTAAGGTCCAGAAAATTTATAGGCATCAATTTAATCATTTTATATTTAACTACCATTATTTTGAATGAGAAAGTTGTCTCACTATATTATCGAGTTAATTACTTTCAACACATATGAACATTTTGTTACATTTTAAATATTTCATGGTTATATTGAATTTGATATGAAATTTCCACATTTCAATATTGTATAAGTGTAGAATTTTGTATTATCATTACATATAAATAAATGTTAGTTAGTGATCTCAGTTGTTTCTCTTTATAAATTGTTTTTAGATAAATTTGTTGATGTTATGGTGATAGATTAGATTTTTTTTATAAACAAGAAGTTCATGAGTTCAAACAACTGAAATTTAGATTGTTGGACAGCTACTATGTATAATAAAATTAAAAGTCTTGTACATTGCTTGGTTGAGTAATTGCTTGTTGGGATAATGATTGGAAATGGTGAACCCTTGATCTGTGGTAATTACTACATAGAAATATATATATATATATATATATATATTTCTATATATATATATATATATATATATATATATATATATATATCTTAGATTTTTTTTGTTTGAGTATATAATATTGCATTTATAGTAATAATGGATAACAATAATAAGATGATAGTTAGTGGTAATTTTGACTTAAGGAATTTAATGGAGAAACCAATAACTTCTGAAGTAGTTGCTGATAATCATCAAAAGGAGAATGAAATGATAGTTGATAAATATACAGATAGTAGGTGGGAATCTATAGATCGTCTATTTGAGAAGAGATACCAAATAATTGAATATTTTAAATAGTTCAATAGGTCGATTGAAGAAAAGATACAGAAAATATGTCTTGAGGTAATTAATAAATCTGTGCAGATTTGACAATGAATAAGGAATCCATTAATTTAATCAATAAAGATGTGATAGCTCTCCTCAACAGTTCTTCAGATTTGCTCATATAAAAGAATTTGAGTTGTAGGAATAAGAGGATCCTTTTTATTCCTGCATAAATACCGTATATTGGATTGAAGAGGATAGTATTCATTTATTTAACACTCTCAAAAGGTGCATGCTCAATTAGCTTGAAAGGCTGATATTTGAATGTAATAATAAGAAAAGAAAGCCCACAAGTTATTAATGGAAATATTAACTTGTATAATAGTTTGACAGAAGAAAATAAAGATACTGTTAAATTAGTTAATAAAGATGTACATGATAATATATCATTTGCTAAATCAGTAGATGATGATTTAAGAAAAGATGAATCTTTTATTGAATTAACTAGTAAAAAAATCAAGTTATCTGTTAAAAAAGTTATTTCAGATAGTAAGTTGATTCATAAAGAAGTAGAGATTCCTAATGAGTCTGTTAAATTAATTATCAAAGAATTAGAAGTAAATATGCCATTTGTTGAGTTGATAAATAATGTGGAGGAAGATAAACTTAAAACCTTTGATGAATACTATAGTGAGGATAAAATAGTTGATAGATCCTTAGAAATAAAATTAAATTCCCAAAAGCAATCAGAAAAAGTAGAATTAAGTTGAGAAAGATTAAAGGACACTGTTCAGAATTTAGAAATTGGACAGTTAGGTTTTCACTGGATAGACAATAGTACTCTAGAGTTAGGAGAAATAAAAATGCATTATCATAAAATAAATGAAGGTGTTCAAACTTTAGAAATTGAATTAAGTTTACCAGAAAATATTAAAATTAACTCTCAAAAATCACTAGAAAGAACCGAATGTGTTCCTCAAAGTCAATATAAAGAAAGTGTCATGATAGATCAAAAATATTCTGATAAGTTCTTTTTGTACAACAATTTTAAAAGTAACAATCGGAGTTTTGATCAGCAGTTGTTTAGTGTGAATCTTAATAGGAGGTTTATGGATCATGTGTATGCATATAACTTGAATGCAATGGATTATTACTATTGTAATAAACTGCTTGAAAGGCAAAACTTAATATATAAATGTAATTCTTCTCAATCTATAGCCAATGATGGTAGAGTGCATGCAAAGTGTTTAGTATATAGTGACATGAGTGTTGAATTCAAGAAATTTTGTCTGGATATGACAAATTATATTAATCATAAGATATTATCTTATAAAGAACAGCATCATGGTACTTTTGTGTGGTACCAATAAAGTATATTTTTAGATATATTAGAGCATAGATATTTGAATGGGAATTTGTACCATTGTTGCAATAGAAATGACATATTTTACAAGTATCCCAGCAGGACAAAGTTGGTAAGATATATCTTATTGAAATTTGAGAGAAATAAGAAGATAAAGAAATCTAAAGAGAATTTTCTTTATGAAAATTGTAATAGAAGGATGAAAGTAGTACAACCAAAGTAAAATTTAAAAATAAAAATATGAGGAAAATTAAAGTGAAACTTAAAAAGATAAGTAAGGAAGAGATTAAGATAAATTATCTTAAAAGGATTATAGATTATATAAAAGAAATTGGAAAAGCCAAAATTAAACTTAAAATAATAAGTGATGATATGACTAGTAAAGATTTTCTTCGAGAAAATATAGCTAAGGAAAGAGATTTAAGCAAACCTAAAGTCAAACTGAAAAGAATTAATATAGACTATGATAATATTAATGTTGTAAAACAAAATGCTTTTCAGGAATTCTTTAATGTTGAAGTTGTATCACATCAATCTGATTTCCAATTTTTAAAGGATTATTTAAAAAATTTGAATGAATACCATTCAAAATTGCCCAGAAAATTGTTTTCAATTGAACATAGAACAAGTGAATTAAAACAAAGACATGCTCAAGCCAATGATATTTATCATGATATTCAAATGAAAGGTAATAGATTATCTGATAAAGCAACTGATATTGATAAAATTAAGAATTATGTTAGTGCTTATGATCAAGTTAGTATTTACATAAAGGATATAGAGGCAGAATCTAAGGGGATCATAGCAAAATATTTAAATGCTGATCCCAAAATTATTCAAAAGCAATTGAATTATACCAAAACATTATATAAATATCTTGTAAATCAAAGCAAACTTCTTCACAGAGTTCAACAAACTGGAAATTCTTTCCGAGAAGAATTAAAAGGCACTTTTGATTACTTTCTTTTTTTATTTAAAGAAAACTTGGACAAAGATCTAGATGATCTGAAAGATAGATACAACAAATGAATATGGTTATTAGTAAGAAAAGTAATATTCTCCAAACCATGTTAGTCCTCAGAAAGATTACACATTTGAGAAGTTTTTCAGTATCTTATAATTAATTAGTTATTTGCAAAGACATTTTTTTAATGTGGATTAGGGAGTATTGTGAAAGATCGATAAATCTACTTTTATTTTAAAAAATCATTTATTGATATTAAAAAAAAAATCTCTTTGATTTGCTGTTTATATATGGAGTATTAATATTGTTTGTGGTTATTAGTTATAGTTATTGTTGTTTGGATTTATTATTTTATTTATTTATTGACAGTATATCGCTGTGAATATTTAATTGTTAGTATTATTATTATTCTTAATGCTGAGATTTTTAATAGTAGTAGTGACATGTTTTAATTATTGTAAATACATGGAGACATATAAATTGTTGATTATAAAAAAAGATTATTTTAATTGTAGTGATTATTAAAAAAATGCAATGTTATTATATATATATATATATATATATATATATATATATATATTTAAAGCTATCAAATAAATTTTCAATTTAATATTTTTTATATGATTGGTATTTTTTTTTGAATGTTAATTCTTTAAAAGAAAACAATGTAACAATCGTTTTCAAAACTGCATTTTCTGGCACTCGTGAGAACAACAGCAACAACAACAAAAAAAGAAGCCATTATTGGGATAGTTATTTAAAAAAAAATGAAGGATAAAATTAGTTGTAATTTGTTTCTTTGGAATCACCATTCTTGAGAATAATTGAATAAACTATTGGATGTAAACACCTTAATAATGGAAGGGTGAATAATAATAATATCACAGTTCAAGTGCTGTGATCTTCTTGACTTTATCCTAGTAATTAAAAAAAATTAAGCAATGGCTCAACATATAAATTCCATCGTGTTAAAATGTAAGATAGCTATCTAAAAAAAAAAAAGAAAAATCTATAACGGTAAATTCAGTAACAATCTGGAAGCAGCTAAAATTAATTAATCTATTGGATTCAACATGTCAATTATTATTTTTTTTCAAGGAGAGAAATCTTTAAAAAAATGGAATATATATCTCTAACGTGATATTTTCTTCAAAATTTAACCTTAGCTAGAATGCATTCTAATATTAAAGAAATATAAAGGAATAAAACAACGGAACAAGTTGAACTTTGAAAGGTAGTAAATAACTTTATTAATGTAAATGATATATATATTTTTGAGATCGATATTCATTGTTTTTGTTTTTTTATTATTAGAAAAATGAAACGTTTTTATAAGCATAATTCTATTCAATTTAAGCGTCGTTTTTTTTTTTTTTTTTTAAAAAAGCAAATGTTTTACAAATGTCAAAATTAACACTTAAGAATTAGAAATTTGTAATAAAGCTATAAGTTTGGGTTGCATATGGGTTATTATATATATATATATATATATATATATATATATATATATATATATATATATATATATATATATATATTAATAAGTGAAATTTATATTCACAAATTTTATTATAAAATTTTTTATTATTTATATAACTTAAGTTTTATTTATTTATTTATTAGATAATTGGATATGTTCATGAAGATCGGGTTGATTTAATGAAGGTTACCTATCAATTAGAAAATCATTATATTTATATATTTGTGTGTATGTGTACATATATAAGATACCAAATAACAAAATGAGGTGAAATAAGTTTTATATTCATATTAAGTTATAAGTTAGGACTAAATGAATAGATAGTCAAAGATATGTTATATTTATAGGCCTGAGAGAGCCTCATTATAAATAAATAAAAAAAAAAAATTCAATGTTTCTAGAAATACATATAGTCCAAAAGTGGATATGATGTATAAACTTTTTATAATGTAGTGGAGTAAATTTTGATGATTTCTTTTGATGTAATGATACTTAATCAATTAACCTAGCTTTGAGAGCATACTTATTATCTATTATCTATTTTTATTAATTTACAATATTTTACCAATCAATTACTTACTTATTTATTTATCTATTTTCATTTTTTATTTACTTCATATGATAGCTCTTATTCAGACCTAAACAACAATTGATATATTTGCTATATATAATATAGTTTTATTTATTTTATTTTTTTTTAAATTTTGAATATTTGGAAAATATAAATATGGATTTGTGTTGATATTAATACATACTTGTTGAGCACAAATATGTCTTTATCTATTTAATACATATATATATATATATATATATACACTTATTGCAAGTATATATGTATTTTTTTATTATTTGGGTTTGTATTTAAAAACTATTTAAAACACTGATACTACTTTAAAAAAAGTCAAACCATAATATAGAAATAAAGGATGTACTATTTGTTTTATAAGTAATGCTTTTGTATTTTATTTGGAAAAATCTTAACATTTTATTTTTATTTTTAGTGCCAGAGTCATTATGAAGTTTATTAAATTCACAACTTAATGGAGAATAATTTCGTATTTCAATTAATATTTAGTTTTTAGGTCACTTACACAAGTCAATGTTCATTGTTATGTTTAGATATACATAAGTTTACTTATTTGATGTGGATATTAGATCCAATAAAATTCCCTTTCTTTCTAATATATATTTTGTTAGTTACTCATTTTAACCCTAAGAATAAATTATAATGATAGGTCTTATTATTGCTCTGTATGATTTTGGAATTATTTCATGTATAGCTAGTTGGTAGGGCATATAAACAATTTATTTAAATATAATTGGGATATTTTGATCTTTCTTCATTTAAATTATCCAATCTATTATATTTGGCTTTCTCAATAATTGGATTCATTTAGATTGTTAAGGTCTTTCTTTATGTGTATGATGTGCTATGTTTATATTATTTAAATTGGATGATAAATACGTTCTATTACATTTGGATTTCCCAATGTTTGGGGCCATTTCAATTGTGGATAGGCATTCCATTACATTTTGGCACCAACGTTTAAGGCCTTCTTTCTTCATATGTGTATTTTTCTTTGAGATCATTTAGATTACATATATTCCATTACATTTGTTGTCCAACGTTTGGAGCATTATTTTCTCATATATTGATGAATTATTACTATATATATATATATATATGACTTTTAATGGTTTAATCTGTCATGTGATTATTAAACGTCACTGTGATAAGATTTGTATAAGAAATGAAAAGTAGTTTAATATTTAAAATAAATTTTCAGTTGTTGAAAAATTTATCAATATTTTAAATTTTATAATGCAGAATACGTTGTGGACAATTTTTAAGTTTAAATTTTACCATATGAAATATTAATAATCAGCATTAAGTTATTGCACATGCACTTTGTAGATTCATTAACAATAAATGAATAATCCCACTTCAAACACAAGATAAGTCTTTGGAAAAGATGGAATGAATACATCTATCTTTTCAAACCCAAATGCTTATGTATGGGTAAATCTTAAGTTTTTGAAAGTGAGAGCATGAAGATATTAAACAATTTCTTTAAATTACTTTTTACATGCTTGAATGAATGACACTGGCAAAATTGACTAGATTTTATGATATGTCATTCTTATTTAAAATTAAAGGTATGTAAATAAACTTGATATTTTATATAGTGTGATGTTTATAAACTATAATATTAATAATCAGCATTAAGCTATTCACATGCACTTTGTAGATTTTTTAACAATAAATGAATATTCCCACTTGGTCGAGAGGTCAGCGTGACTGCCTTGCAGGCAGTTGCTTGGGTTGCAGTTCATGTCCCGGCCAATGCTATGACACTTAAAAAAAAACATGTAAAAAGTAATTTAAAATGATTGTTTAATATCTTCACACTCTCACTTTCAAATACTTAAGATTTTCCATGCATAAGCATTTGAGTTCAAAAAGATAGATGGATTCATTCTATATTTTCCAAAGACTTATCTTGTGTTTGAAGTGGGAGTATTCATTTATTGTTAAAAAATCTACAAAACACATGTTCAGTAGCTTAATGCCGATTATTCATATTACAGTTTATTATCATCATGCTATATAAAATAAATATTTTATTTACATATGAAATGATATGAATTTAAAATTTGGAATGGTTGTAGATGCTGTTTTTTTTTAAATGGTTAAGTAATTTTTTAAGCTATTGCAGAATAAGAGTTCAAATTTCAGCTATCCATTTATTGTTAGTTGATAAACAATAATACTTATTTACTAATAAATGACAATCTAGACCACTCAAATATATTATATATAATGGAAATTTAGCTTCTGAAATGAAGAAAAAATGAAGATAAGACATAGACTCAGCACCCATAAAAATACAACAAATGTACTATTAATGATGAAGGCTGATAAATTTTATGACTATATTTTTTATTTTTATCATAAGATCACTATTCACTTATAGCAGTACTAATAGAGATTTATTGGAAATATTTATTTTTAGTCACTAATAACTAGAAGAAAAATACTAAGGAAAATTAGTAACCTGATAAAATTTCAAGGCTTATGTCAATTGCATAGTAGATGAATGCTCTAAATGCTACACCATGAAATTTGTATTAAAAGGAAAAGATAATATTTAAAACAACATAAATTTTCTCCAATACAATAGGACCAACTAATGTAGCCATAGTAATCAGTGGATGCTAGAGGGTTATGCATTAAAATTTCTATGTCACATCTATTCATCCATTATCTCCAGACTAGTTTATAATTTATGGTTTTCATTAGTGGGTACTCTTGGATCTGAGAACAATCCAGTTAGATTTTTAAATATGAGTCTTGGAACTAAGAATATTGGAAGATATATACTAGCTAGAGATTTCTATACACAAACTTTCTAGCATCCATTAGTTACCAGGGCTTGCACTAGGTGACACTATTATATAGAGTAAGTTTGATATTGGTTTTAATCGATTGTGTAAGCATAAGAAATGGTGATCTGGTAATGTTTTAATGGTTTAAGATAATATTTAAATATGTTATTGCATTTAGATATAGAAAAATTAACAAAATTTACTATAGATAGAAATAAAAATTTCTACAATTTTATTATTCTAATTAATTGTTTATTAAAAATTCTAGTTGCAACTAATTATTGTTATAAAATACTTTTACACAAAGTTTAAGTAATCAGATGTGGAAAAATATGACGTTGCAAATATTTTTTTTGTTTTCTTGTTTTACTTTTAAATACAAATATTTAAAAATTGCATTATAAATATTTGCTTATTTCAAAGTAGTTCAGTAAAGTTAAAGTTCTATATCTGTTGGAGTTCTCATTATTGTTTATAAAGAATAACCTTAATAATTCATATGCTCTTTAATTCTAGAATCTGCCATTTCAAAATCTGATTATCCAGATAATTTTTTTCTAGAGCTATTCAATATTTTATTGAAATTTATTGACTAAAATTTTGACAAAAAGAAAATTTGATTAGTGAGGTAAGAAATAAATATTTCATTTTCAAAAGAAAAAAAAATACTGCAATAATCTTATATATATGTAAAATAAATAAAATATCCGTTAATTAAAAACAATATTGTAATTATAATTGAAATAATATTTTTAACGCTTTACAAACAATTACAAACAATCTTTAAATCCGCAGAAGTACTTTCGGTTATTTTCTAACCTGCCTCAACTGCCATTAAATTCAAAAACTAAAAGCGGAAGCAAACGTCATCAATTCAAATTCCACAAATCTCGTATTTTAATGTTAGAAGCTTGTCGATTTATTAAATGCGTTTTATTTCTGTTTATAAAAATTGCCTCTTTAATTTTTCTTTTACTATGGTTTCTTTCTTCATGAAGAATTTTCACATTTTCAAAATTAAATTTAAATTTATATTTACATGTTTTTTTCGTGATCAAAGAAAACTGAAGAAGATATTAAATCACCATTATTTTTATTTTTTACACGCTTTTATAACAATTCATGTTCCTTCAATCTTTTCTCAATGCTGCACCTAGATTCACTTATATATGATAGCATACAATCACAAAAAATTTGATATATGACATTACTTTTTTGCTTGACAGGTATGACATCCTTAGAATTATTAACTAATTTATTAATATTGTTTGAAATGTAGAATAAAACATTAAATACATTCTTATATAAATCCTTAAAAAATTTTACTTGTGGATTTGAAATAAATGGAATAGATATCCATTTTTATTATTAATCTTCATTTCTTTTAAATTATACTAATTTTTTTTAAATTGACATAAAGTATTGTTTATTTGTTCCATTTTATAACCAACATCAAGCAATTCCTTGGCAAATATCTCAATATTTTTCAATTTATCACTTTGGTAACATAATTTTTCATTCCAAAACAAAAAAGATTTAAAACTTGCCATCTTATGCATCATTGGTACTTTTGATTTACAATTTATATATCCTTTTTTTTACAGTGGCTTAATTATTAGTTTATAATTTAATATACTGTTATCTCTTGTGATCATTAAATCTAAATAGTTAATCTTATTGTCCTGTTCTTTTTCAATAGTCCATTTCAAGCCATTCAACTTATTTAATTCCTCTATAAGCAAATTTATATTATTAGTGTTTCCACAGACAAAAACATCATCCACATATCTTTTGTAAATTTTAATATCTCCAAAAATACACATATTTAAAATACTACTCTCATATGTAGATAAAACGAAATTGCAAACTTGTGCAATTACAGGCAATTCCATAGGCCAACCTTTGGTCATTTTATAATATTGACCTTCAAAAGATGCAATAATGTTATCATTAAAAATTTTTAAAGAATCAATGATAAATTTTATCATATATTTACAAATATTTTTACTTTTTAATGTATGTTCAATTATTTTTATGGTATTCATTCTATCAATAGATCCATACATTTCTATAACATCCAATGAAGCAATAATATCATTTTCATCAATAATTAAATTTTTAATACTATTTACAAAGTCAAACGATGAAGCAATAGTATTTTCCCCAAATCCTAAAAAGTCGTGTAAAAGTTTACCAATACATTTAGAAGTCTGATATATCCACATACTTATAAGGATTTAAACTTTGTTAATTTATCAAATAATAGGATACATTTAATTCAGAAATATGTTTTAAATCATGGAGCTAAATACATTGATGGTATTTGGAATGATTATAATTTGGAACTAATTGCCGCTGTTCAAAATACATTTGAAATGATTCCTGGTAATGATAATTTTGCAGATGATATTATTAAGAAAATTAATTGCAATAAATTTGATACAATATCTTATGATAAATCATGGCAATTGGCTATTTCGGAATTTAAATGGAAATTGAAGATTGATAATATGATTTGTTTGAAAGAAGATAAAGGTTTGTGTATGTGCTTGTTGACGAAACATTAACATATTAATAAAATTAAAATGCAAATGGACAAACTTGGTTTCCTTTTGATTGAAGATTATAATATGGATGGTCAAAGAATAAAGTTTATTAACAATATTTTAAAAAGTGATAAAAATAAAGTTTTAAATAATAATGTATACTATATGATATATCCTTCTTGTGCTATATGTCCTTGTATTTTTGCAAATATAAAATTACATAAAGAAGGTAATCCTTTGCGAGTTATGATAGATTTTGGTGTTTCCTTCATATATCAGACTTCTAAATATATTGGTAAACTTTTACAAGACTTTTTAGGATTTGGGGAAAATACTATTGCTTCATTGTTTGACTTTGTAAATAGTATTAAAAATTTAATTATTGATGAAAATTATATTATTGCTTCATTGGATGTTACAGAAATATATGGATCTATTGATAGAATGAATTCCATAAAAATAATTGAACATGCATATTTGTAAATATATGATCAAATTTATCATTGATTCTTTAAAATTTTTTAATGATAACATTGTTGCATCTTTTGAAGGTCAATATTATAAAATGACCAAAGGTTGGCCTATGGCATTGCCTGTAGTTGCACAAGTTTGCAATTTCGTTTTATCTACATATGAGAGTAGTATTTTAAATATGTGTATTTTTGGAGATATTAAAATTTACAAAAGATATGTGGATGATGTTTTTGTCTGTGGACACACTAATAGTATAAATTTGCTTATAGAGGAATTAAATAAGTTGAATGGCTTGAAATGGACTATTGAAAAAGAACAGGACAATAAGATTAACTATTTAGATTTAATGATCACAAGAGATAACAGTATATTAAATTATAAACTAATAATTAAGCCACTGCAAAAAAGAGGATATATAAATTATAAATCAAAAGTACCAATGATGCATAAGATGGCAAGTTTTAAATCTTTTTTCTTTTGGAATAAAAAATTATGTCATTACCAAAGTGATAAGTTGAAAAATATTGAGATATTTGCCAAGGAATTGCTTGATGTTGGTTATAAAATGGAACAAATAAACAATACTTTATGTCACTTTAAAAAAAAAAAAATAATTTAAAAGAAATGAAGATTAATAATAAAAAAAAGGATATCTATTCCATTTATTTCAAATCCACAAGTAAAATTTTTTAAGGATTTATATAAGAATGTATTTAATGTTTCATTCTACATTCAAACAATATTAATAAATTAGTTAATAATTCTAAGGATGTCATACCTGTCAAGCAAAAAAGTAATGTCATATATCAAATTTTTTGTGATTGTATGCTATCATATATAGGTGAATCTAGGTGCAGCATTGAGAAAAGATTGAAGGAACATGAATTGTTATATAAGCTTGTAAAAAATAAAAATAATGGTGATTTAATATCTTCTTCAGTTTTCTTTGATCACGAAAAAACATGTAAATATAAATTTAAATTTAATTTTGAAAATGTGAAAATTCTTCATGAAGAGAGAAACATTGTAAAATAAAAATTAAAGAGGCAATTTTTATAAACAGAAATAAAACACATTTAATAAATCAACAAGCTGCTAACATTACAATACAAGATTTGTGGAATTTGAATTGATGACGTTTGCTTTTGCTTTTAGTTTTTGAATTTAATGGCAGTTGAGGCAGGTTAGAAAGTAACCGAAAGTACTTCTGTGGATTTAAAGATTGTTTGTAATTGTTTGTAAATCGTTAAAAATATTATTTCAATTATATATATATATATATATATATATATATATATTGAAATATATATTTTTAACGTATATGTATATATATATATATATATATATACATACACACACAGAAAATATATACATATATAAAATATCTTTCTCTACCTTGTACAACCATGGTATGGTAGTTAGGTGTAAATGCAGGTTTTTAAAATATGCAAAATTTGAAACTGATCACAAATCTGTTTCAATTGACATGATGGTATCTTGGTTTAAAATTTGGAAATCATATATAAAAACAGAAAATTCTTAAACTCTGATCTAATAATATTTCTTGAGTAAATACCAGTGAAGATCAAGCAATAGTTATTAATAATAATTGAATGATTTATTAGTAAGAAAGTCCTGTTTGTTTGAGCATCAAAATAATAGGTTGAGTATTATTCCAAAAGTCTTTAGTTCTTAAGAATATCACTTTACCATGGAAGTCAACAAGATAAAGCACAGTAGTACTGATGTTTTGTCAGACTAATATCTTTCTCAAGACTACAGATATTATTACAGCAATCTTGACAACTAAAAGCAATGATATAATTTTATTTTTTAAATTCAATTTTGGCAATTTCAGAGATATACAAGTTAAACTCAATTATTAATTTATAATAAATAACTTACTTATCAATTTAAAAAAACATTTCAGTTGCATAGTTTGATTATTTTAAAAATTGTACTCCAGGATAGCATTATTAACATTTTGCACAAATTTATTAAAGCTAATTTTCTTTTACCAGCTATATACTTCAGAGGACTATTTATTTTAGAAATAACACACTTAAGATGCTATTAAAAAATGAATACTATGCTCTAATACTATTAGTGTTTTGACATACATAGTACAATTTTATTTATCTCATACTTCAGTAAAAATAAAGGGTTAATAATTTTCTTATAGACGACCGAACAGAAATAATACTTTTTCTCCAATTAATAGCTGATATGACTCTCTAAATATGCCAGTAGATAGTCACAGGAAATGATATAATGATAATCATATGGCAATATTACTCAAGGGTCATAAAAAATTCAAGTGCTAGAAGAGATAGACTAGCTTCTGATCTGGAATCTATTCCGCTATCACTACACAAAACTATTGATTACATTACTAAATTGATATTTTTATTATTTAAAAAGTTGTTTTTTTCCCAGTCTTAGAGAAACGCATGGAATAATAAATATACATTGTAAATTCAATTTTAAATTCCATATAATAAATTTGATTTTATATGCGTAGAAAAGGTTTATTTAATATAATTAGACAGGCATGATTATTTTAAACTACTCAACAAATTATTACAATTGCTTGGAATGATTATGACTTGATGCGAACTTTGTTTTTTTTTTTTTTATTTTTTATTAATGGTTACAATAAAATAGAAGTACATATTTACAGCTGTTTATAAATTCAACCATTTTTTTGATGTAGCTGATCAATTTCAATAGATTTTGAAAATTGCAAAGTATACAATTACTTTTATACTATCTTTTATATTGATATTTCATTTAGCACAAATAATCCTACCTTCAGGATTTCTCAATAAATATCCATCTGTTTACAAGCAATCTTTTACAAATAAAAAAATTATTGTTTTTTCCCCCTATTATTTAGATCCAACAAAAATTACATTGAAATAATATATAAAAAATAAAAAAATTATATATATATATATATATTTATATGCACAAGAATATAAATTTTTAAATCTTTAAATAAAAAATGGCATAAAATTTTAAAGGATTTAAAGAAAAAATGGTTAATATATATATATTATACACAATTAAAACTTGCAGATAAAAGTTTGGTGGCTGGATAAAAGTTTCTACTAACTGAAAAAAGATCTTTTGATCTCTATTTGAAGTCTAAAGTAATTAAGCTGGGAAAATTTCTCATGTTTACTTCATATATTTTTATCACTACTATTATTATTATGTGATTATTCATATACTAAATAAACATGGAGGACTGCTAGACAACAAATATCCTATGGTTAATTTTCTGTTATCTCAGACTTTAAAATTAAGAAACACTATGGTCTTTATTTTTAATTGCCTTATGGTTAACAAAAATATCATTTGATTTTTCTGGTAGACATGATTAACGTGTGTGTGAATGATTTATTTTTCTTCTAGATATTATAATCATAACAGATAAACGAATTTATAACAAAGAGAATGCAAAATTGCCATCTAATTTAGTCATTAATGCCCAAAGATAAAAAATGCTAAAAATTTCCTGATTGTAAAACTATAATGCCATTGAATGAGGTATATACAATTGCAGATCAGTTTTGAATATAAGAATATTACATGAATTGGAAGAAAAGCCATCCAATATTAAATGGGACATTGCTGGGCTTTGTGAAACTAAGAAAAATGGTGAAAAGATGATTTTAAAAATGGACATGTACTTTAGCACAAAAATAAAAATATTGTAAGCAAAAATAGAATAAGGATCATTACATATATGTGAAGTGAAAGAACAATATTGTAGTTTTACAATATATCAGACAGAGTGGCAAGGTTAGTTAATAAAATTAGTGGAAGATTTCAAGTTTATATCCCCACAAAGAGTTTATTGTATTGAAGAAGTAGAAAATTGTTATATGGATGTAGAAAATAATTTTGATTTAACCAAACAACATTTTAAAATTGTCATGGGAGTTTTATATTATAATTGGCAATTGATTGAAAGATAAAAGTAGTGTTAATGAATTTGGTTATAGTAATAAAAATGAAAGAGGACACATAATTATGGAGTTCACAGGTAAAACATTCTATATATTATGAATCGTATTCTTGAAAAAAATTCTAAATGCAAATGGACATAGAAAATATATAAATGAAAGGAGAACATAATTGTCTTATAGATTGATTAACATAAAATATATATTTTAAGACTGTAATGATCTTAATATACATAGAAAGTGATTCTCAATTAATGAGATATTACCTGTTCATGTAAAACAAGAGAGATATAAACTATTAAGAAAATCAGTATAAACAATTGAAATTTTCTAATTTTAAAAAAATATTCCAACTTGCAAATCATTTAAAATTATTAAAAAAACATTTAAGGTGGTCCAGATTTGTAGAAATCAATATGAAGACAATTTAATACTCTATTAAAACTGCAAGAAAAATAGCTCCTATAAAAAAGTAGCAATTCACCAGTAAATTTTCTGTCGAGATAAGAAAATATATGAAAAAAATAATTAAATATAAAAATATATAAAAATGATCCATTAAAATAAAATGAATATATAGAATTTATTAAAATGAGATGTAAAAAAGTTAATAGTGTTATAAACAATATAATTGTGAATTGCCAAACAAAGTAATAGAAGTAAATAAAAATCTCAGAATTGTAAAATACCATATTGGTATGGAAATAAAAGTTATCTTTGCAATAAGAAAAAAAACTATTACTAAAAAGATAGATAATATCATGGAATATATGAAAAATTTCTATAAAGAATTATGTGGTAATAAAGTTCAAGAATACAAAGTTCCCCTATAATTACTACCTCTTCTAAACTGTCAAATATTTTAATAGAATGGTGATTTGTGTAATTAAATCTATAAAAATGGAAAAGCTCTAACTTGTTCACAAAGTTATTTACCAAATAATAAAATAATAAAGATATATGAAATGATTGAATAAATGAATGCAATAGTAATATTGTTATTTATTAAATGTGATATATATATATATATATATATATATATATATATATATATATATATATATATATATATATATATATATATATATATATATATATATATATATATATATAATAGTAATTAACTATTCTATACAGACTGTATAACAGGGGTTGTCAAGATATTGAAGCTGATATGAACATTAACAAATTATAGTGATAAGTTCAGAGCTGATTTGAATATGAAAAATAAAAAAAGTAAATATTCTAAATTATTCTCCTTTAAAAATAGTTGAATTTAAAATAACACCTGTTGTTATTGTTGTTCTCAAAAATAAACCCATTTTGGAAGAACCTGAAAAGAATTAAATTATTTTTGTGTAATGCTAGAACTAAAATTCTTAGAAATATTTAATTACCATTTCACCAAGGAGAAATGAAAATAACTTGTCCTGGAGAAATACAGATATTAATGAACTGATTTTAAAACAAAGAAGTTATGAACTTTTTAAAACACTTCATGTAGTAATTTAATAATTGTAATTTAATAAATATTTTATAAAGCAACATGGACAAACTGTAATACTAAAGGCTGCTGAGGTAATTTAATAGTAATCATGTAAAATGTCTTTAACATTTTGTATCTTATTGAAAAAAATCATCAGTTCATATATTCTAAAATCATCAGCAATATTCCTGAGTACCTGAGAAGTCCTTATGAAAAAACACCAATTTGTAAGTACATTCTGAAAAAATCACGACTTTGAATTATGTTTTTGCATTCCAGTTTTATTCTGGCAAAAATAACATTTTTTTCTGGTTTCTGGTTCAAAGCCCTGAAATATACATAGTCACCCTTAAATACACGTTAATAAAAAAAGTAACCCCCACTTTTAAATGTTTGGCCATCCCTGCTGCATAGAATAGTTAATTACTGTCATATTTATTAAAATAGTTTTTAATTTATAGTCATTTATATATATATATATATATATATATATATATATATATATATATATATATATATATATATATATATATATATATATATATATATATATATATATATATATATATATATATATATATATATCACTAACTCAAAATACATAGAAAACATTCAAATCACACTTCACAAAGTTAAGATATTTTGGCAACATTTTCTTTAGAAATTATGAAGATTTTAAATTATATATATATGTATGTATATGTAAAAGTAGATCTAAAGATGATTGCTAAATAACTAAAGTAATATTCCATAAATTTTCTCAGAAAAATATAAAGAGTGATAATTCTGAGCATACAGATATTTTTGTAAGCTTGTTAATACAGATAGAAACATAATGAATAAAATTAATCATAAAATTAAATATGGATAGACTATTTTTGGTATAACTTAATATTAAAAAATAAGTACATCTATGTCTTTAAAAAGGAAAGTTTTAATAGATATGTTTTAAGCTGTTTTCATTGATACATCTGAACACAACTTAAAAAACAATGGTACAGAGTTTTCAGACTATTCACTAATGTAATGAAGATATGTATATTACAAATAACAATAAGAGATTGAAAATGAAATACATGAGTGTGAAAAGAAATAATTATAATGGGCATCATTGAAATAATTAAGAAATTAAAATGGAGCTGGACTGAGCATATTATTAAAACAGATAGTTGAGAGATTGTAAAAGATCTAAAAAAGTGCATGGGTAGTACATTATGAAGAATAAATACTAGTGATTGGAAAAACTGGACAAGATTTAGAGAGACCTTTATGTTGCAATAGATAAATGATGGTTGAAAATGATAATGTTGATATATTGAAAAACAAACAAACAAAACAAAACTTTAATTAGATAGTAATATTACAGACATGATAAGTAGGAATTTAGAGTAAAGGTGAAAGATAATCAAATGCAATAAAATGTTTTAAAGAAGAAAGACAGTTTAAATTATACTATGATTTTAAGAGATTTAAACAATGTCTTTCGAGCTTTCTTCAGCTATCCACTCTGTCTCATACAGCAGATACACATTACTACACACATATGACAAAGATGAATTATCTCCAATATACATATTTTATACTGACTCAGCACTCATCAGTTGGTCCAGTTCATCTCTCCCACACACATATAATTAGTGCTTAGTTTATAAGACAATAATAAATCTTCAAACTTTTATAGACAGGCTTCAATCTACTCCACTCTCCAACTTTTCAGCCATCTATACCATTGAAAATCTGATGATGAAATGCCAAAATCTTTTATTCATGGCAATGTTGACTTTAAGTCACTCTGATTCTTCATGCATAGGTCCATGTTTATTTAAATACACAGAATAATGATGGAGAAAGTTCTATACATGAGGGGTCAAAGTGATTTAAAATCAAATGGGCATAGCAATAATATTGCTATCAACAAAGGATTTGGGCATTGCCTCATCAGATTTTAAATGGTATGGATGGCTGATGAATTGGAGAGTGGAATAGATTAAAACCTATCCATATAAGTTTGAAGATTTATTATTTTAATATAAACTGAGCACTAATTATATATCTTTGTGGAAGATGATGATCTTGACTAACTGATGAGTACTGGTTTAACACAAAATACATATATTAGAGATCATTTATTTTTTTCACATGTGTGCAGTCATGTGTATGATTATATGAGAAACAAATGGTTGAAGGGAGCTTGAGAATCTGTATTCAAATCTCTTAAAATTATATCTAAACTTCAAGTATAATAAATTATGATAGTAATTAAAATAATTGCAGTAGGATAATTAAAAGGTCTTTATAAAATGAAAAAAATGATATTAGAGTGTAAACAGAGAATTATAAAAATAAATATAATACGATTTTTTCGAGTTTTTGTAATGTATATAAATTCGGATTTGAATAAAATTAATATGACAATAACTGATACACTTTTAAAAACTGCAACAAAGATAGCTGGTAGAAAAAAGCAGAAATTGACAAATAAAATGTCTACTGAGACGAGAGAATTTATGAAGAAAAAAAGGAATATGAAGATATACAAAAATTATGCATTAAAAAGGGTTGAATATCTCAAATTTTGTAAAATGGTGTGGAAAAGAGTTGAAAATGATATAAGAAGTATAACTGTAAACTAGCAAGGAAAGTTGTAGAAGAAAATAAAAGTCTCAAGAATGTAAAACAACATTTTGGTATTGGTAGGAAATTTATATCTGTAATAAGGAAAAAGATGGAATTATTACTAAAAAGAGAGATGACATCATGAAATGGGTAGAAGACTTTTATCAAGAATTATATATTAATAAAGAACAGGTATCTCCTATATCTATTACAATTTCTGAATTATCCAAAATTTTAAATAAAGAAGTGAGACATGCAATTAAATATATGAAAAAAGGAAAGGCTCCAGGTAATGATGGAATTACAATTGATATATTAAAATAAGCAGGTGAAGAAATAGAATTTTTTTTAGCAAAGTTATATACCAAATATCTAAATGATAAATATGTCCCAGATGATTGGAAGAATGCAGTATTAATATTAATATTTAAAAAAGGTGATAAAGAAGATATTATAAATTACAGACCTACCAGCTGCTTATCAGTTTTATACAAATTTTTTACCAAGATAATTACAACTCGTCTACAGAGAACATTGGATTTCCTTCAACCAAGAGAACAAGCTGGATTTAAAAGTGGTTTTAGTATAGTACATCATATACAGATATTGGGAGAAGTTATAGAAAAGACAAATGAATATGAGTTGCCATTATGTTTTGGATTTGTAGATTATGAAAAGGCATTTTATTCTATAAACATTTCTTCAGTGATTAAAGCATTGGATCATTAAGGTATAGATCCAGAATGTCATATTTTAAAGAATATTTATAAAAATGCAACAGCAATAATTAGATTAAATAATGATACAAGAAATGTTAACATGAGAAGGGAGTAAGACAGGGTGACTCCATATCTCCAAAACTTTTTACAGCAGTGCTGCAAGAAGTATTTTGTGAATTAAAATTGAAAGCTAAAGGAGTGAAAGTAACTGGAGATAATTTAAGTCATTTAGATTTTGCAGATGATGTAGTTATTTTTGCAAATAATTCTTTAGAGCTTCAGGAAATGTTGCAGGAGTTATCAGATGCAAGTAGGAAAGTAAGACTAAAAATAAATGTTAAAAAGTCTAAAGTAATGTTTAATCAATTTTCTCAAAATATGAAAATAAAGATTGATTATGATGAGTTAGAAGAAGTTAACAGCTACAAATATCTTGGTCAGATTATTAATACACATGGAAACATAATGGATAAAATTAATCACAGAATTAAACTTGGTTGGAGTGCTTTTGGTATAAATAACTTGATATTAACAGGAAATATGCCTATATGTTTGAAAAGAAAGACTTTTAACAAATGTGTTTTACCAGTTCTTACTTATGGATCTAAGACCTGGACATTTAATAGAAGAATTATACAGAGACTTCATTTCATTCAAAAAAGTATGGAGAGATGCATGTTGGGAATAGCAAGAAGAGATCAAAAACACAATGTATGAGTAAGAGGACAAGCAGGTGTTACTGACCACATTGAAAAAAATAAAAGATTGAAGTGGAGTTGGGCTGGATATATTGCTAGAAGAGATGATAGTAGATGAACAATTGAAATCTTAAACTGGATTCCAAGAGATTTTAAAAGACCCAGAAAGTGACAACATGTTATATGGATGGATGAAATAAGAAAGTGTGCAGGGGTGATGTGGAAAAGAGAAGCTAAAGATTGGAATAAGATGCATTGGACTTGGAGAGACCTTCATCCTGCAGTGAATTAATAATGATTGATGATAACACCAAACTTCTTTTTAAAACTTTTTTTCTATATGAATATTATAAAAATAAAATAAGAGACCAATGTTTTGACAAATAACCAAACAGGAAAATGTTATATCTTTTGAAGTGACTCTTATTAAGAACTCTCATTTAGAATGAAGAGTCTCATAATTCATTGTTCTTTATAGCACCAGTGAATGATAAATTATTATATCCTAACAATGTTTGCCCAAGGTTTGTAAAGATAGTATTTTAGTTGTAGTTTATATATTGGACTTTTTCTATCATGTAATATAAGTTTTAATGTCTTTAGAAAAAAATATTTAAATATTCCAAATATATTTAGTTGTTAGTAATAGAATACATGTCAGTATATACCCAACATTTCAAGGGGTATTATTTTTGTCATTTTTTCAGGTATTGCTAGCCTGACTGTGACACTACTACCATGGGAATTGAACATGGACCCTAAGATTTTTGAACATTGAATTTTAAGGTAATTCTCTAACCAACTTCTTATGACAAGACTCCCTCATGACATAAATAAAAATATAGTTTGCAGAAAACTCGCACATACAAAAAAATAATTAGCATGTACATTCAATCAGATTAGAATCAAAAACATATAGTTATACTATCACTATAAAACAGAACAAAAGAAGTTTCTTTAAAAACCAATGATTTGGAAAAATAAAAGATCTATATAAAAAAAACACTTATAAAAATGGTTATCCATCAGTTGTCATTAAGAAATTCTTAAATAAACAACAAATATAAAAAAAAAACAATTATTGATTCAGTAGTGTATCTATACCTACCAAAATAGCAGACAAATTAATGAAAATCTACAATCAGTATAACATCAGAACAACTTTTTACAGCATACCACCCTACTAGAAATTCTAACATCTACAAAGCCTAAATTTTAAAATGCTGACAAGCAAAAACTGCATCTATGAAATGTCATGTGAATGTGGAAGAATGTATATTGGTGAGACCAGTTGTCCAATTGAAAAGATATTTCAAGAATGCAAACTAATAATTAGAAAAGGGAAGATATATGTGTCTAAGGTAGAAGACTATATGTAGTGATGATGTTCAATTGGGATAATACACATATATTGGATAGAGACAAAAAGATACAAAGAAGAAAATTTAAAGAAGCTGCTCATGTGACAGTAGTGAATGACCCCATAAGTCAACCTAGAATGACTATACATAATGTATAAAAATCAGTAATCAACTAGCTCTTAGAAAAAAGTGAAATAATCAGGATGTATCTCATAAATGAGTATATGAAATTTTTACTGAATGTTGCCTTTGGCAGGATGGCTCATTTGGTTAGAGCATTATCTTAAAATTCAACACTCAAAAATCTACAGGCCCCAGTTCTATTCCTATGCTAGTAGTGTTGCTGGTTAGGTCAGCAACAACTGAAGAAGAAGGGGATATTAATAACCCACGAAATGTTGTGCATATACTAACCTGTGTACTATTACTAACAGTTGAATGTATTTGGAATATTTAAATAAAGTTAATTTTTTCTAAAGACATTCAATACTTATATTACATGATTGAAATAGTTCAATATATAAATACTACTATCTCCTAACATCATATGTAAAATAATAACATACAATATTTATTTACCTCACTGCAGGACTCCTGCACACATTTGCATAACTTAGACTATATTAATCTATTATATTATAATTATAATTGTTGTCATATATTGTGGATATATTATAAAAGAACTTATTTTAGGAATATGAGGGCAAAAACATTGATTCATGTTTGATGCTAAGCAAATATTATCATTAAAAACAAAGACAATACAAAACAATTTTATAAACATAAAGGCTCTTTGATACATTTCTTGATACAAGCAATTAAAGTGGGAGTTTTTGCTGATATTAGAAGTGCCACTTTTTTAATATATAGTTTATGGCTAACTCGATGTGATATTCTTTTTAATTCTAATTGTACAGATCCTCTGAAGATTATAATTGGAAAGATCAGATCGATAAAAGAAAGAGACAATAGAATATCATCACACGATTTATTTATTAGTACATGGGATTTTATTAATATATAAATTACCTTTTTTTTTTTTTAGAAAAGACATATATATATAAAATTGTATTTTTATTCTATTTTTATATTTTTTATTTACTTGTTAATACTTGGCAGATTCTGCCTATTGAACTTTAATTTGCTTACTGTTTTTATCATACAATATTATGCATTTATTTATTTATTTTCTGGTTTAATAAAGTTTGTTTTGATAAAAAAAAAACAATTTTATAGAAACATCACACACCTATTATTAGAAATGAAGGTGGCATTATTGTTTACAATCAACACATAAAACACACTTTTCAGTTGACAGAAAATTTCATTAATAATAGCAAGATATTCATTTACTCACTAATAAATTTTATGACCTAGAAAAAGTTTTTTAAGTTACTAGTCCGGGTTTGGATTCCAGCTATATGACAAGCGGTTACACTATTTGTTATATTGATTCTTCATTTTATTATTTGTTAAAATTAATTAAAAAGTTAATATACAATTATTTTTTTGGAAAAAAAATTGATTGTAAAATATTAATTTTAAATATTTTTAAAATAATTAATTTGAGATTTTTTTTTTTTAAAAGAACTAATATTACAAATCATCTTATTTATTTCTGAAAAACAGATATTCCCCTCCTTCTTTCAAATGATTTTAGGAAAGTAATCGACAAGGCCATTAAAAGTAGATTCTTGATTTGAAATTTTATTCCTGCTTGAGGTCATAACAACTTTTTCTCAAGTATAAGGGAAAAAAGTGAAAAGAAAAAAAATATAAAAAATAAAGAGAATTTTAAATAGTTTTACCATTAAACATTTAGTTTTTCTTTATTTTTTAAAGATGCAAGTTTTATTTAAAGTAAAAACAAAAAAATGCATAGTAGGCTAAATTTGTAGTATTGTTTATAAGTTTCTAGAGTTTTATATCAGAAAAAAAAAATTATACTTGTATATTTTTATCATTATTATTTCTATTTATTATCATTATTAAGAACATAGATTATAGAGGAAAATATTAAATTTGTACATTAATCTATTTTAAATTAATAATTTATAATATTATTTTTATGAAAATATAAATATTAAGTAGAAAGCAGAATTTTTTTTTAGCACTATTAAACCACATTGTATTTGGCATCAAAAATAATTTGTAATTCCATATATATATATATATATTATAATATTAGAATTAATATATATACCGAACACCCTATATGCGTTAAGAACTTCGGTTAATTGAGGATGCCAATAGAATACTTAATGAGCCTAAAAAATGTATTTGGGGGGGGGGGGGACGACAACTAATATTCACTAACGATAATGGGAGACCTAACATAAAATACTTGCCTCTGATACTAGCTCAGTTCAGAGTATGAGACTCATAAGTATTAAACAATTGATAAACAGACACAGTAAACAAACATCAGCCAAATTAATTTAATAAATACAATAATAATGTTTATTACAATTGAATGAAAATAAGGAAATCATATACCTAATCAGTATTGTATCTATGGATGTCTTAAGAGAATACTTTATTATTGACAGTTTTGACAGTTAAATTGATTCCCCAATTTAATTATTTCAATAAGATTAAAATAATATTTTAACAGCAATTTTTATAAAATAGGATGTATAGTATATGTGCAAATAACTTTTAATAAAGAAGAAAAAAAATCAAATTATCTCATTGGACACTTATGGATATATGCACCGACTATAAAGACCTATGTGGACAGCAAGATACTATGACATAATAATTATAGGTAAAATAAAAAAAGCTATTCAACATAAGAGAGCATGAGATGCTAATTTTAAGTGTTCCCTGCAAAAAATAAGCAAGTTTACTACTATTCTTTAATTTTAACGACTCTAGCATCATCAAAATTAATACTGTGGCCTGTATTGTTTCATGGATCTATAAGGCAAAATTAAGATATTTATTTCTAACCCTACTTTTATGTACCTTCATTCTTTTATTTAAACTCAAACTATTCTGACCTATATATACCTTCTTACAAATCACGGAACAATATTCAATACTCCAAGAATAGTCTTTCTATCAAAAGATTCTTTTGCATTATTTAATAAATTATTCAAAATAATAACTCATTTCCAAACAATTTTCTTATTTCCAAACAAATTGCTATTTTTACATGCAATTTTATAGGAAGACAATGTAAATGGCAAATAAATAAAATCATATTTTTGTTTATCCTTTATATCATTACAAATATTACTACTACTAAATAAAATACTTTTAACAAATTTATCAGAATGGCCAACTTTCTAAATAATCTTTAAAAATTGATGTTTTTGAAAAAAAACTAGTTCACTAGATTTATTTAACCTTTTATTTCTACAAACATACTTTTTAAAAGCAGCAACTTTGTGAGATACAGATTGATAGTTATCAGGATTTATTATAGATCTTAACTCTTTACTCTTAACATAATGAGTTCATACCCAACAATTATTCTTTACATTTCTAATCATTAAAAGATCTAAAAATTTTAATTTAACAAAATCTAAACCCTTTCTTTTTACTACATATTTTACAGATTATAGAAAAATCAAGGCAATCAAACTCATTTACCAATTCTTACAATTTATTATTCTCAACTGCAAACAAATAATCATCCACATATCTAACAACTAACTTTACATATAAACAATCCTTTATAATATTAATTTTCTTTTTCAAATAAATAATATAAAACAACAAAAGTAAGAGAGAAATAATATAATCTATTATCTACTCTTTCTTAATCTTATAAAAATTACCATTATAAATAAAATACATAGTATCCTCCAATACTAAAAACAAATCTTTAGTAATTTTAATCATATTCTTTGACAAAGACCTATGTTTTATCAACACAAACATGAGAACATCAATACTGCTTAATCTATTAACAGATTGATACATATTCTCAATATCCAAATTATCAAATACCCAATTACTTTCCATTTTAAAATTATTAATTCTATAAAATGTCTCAAAAGAAGAAGAAACAGTGAAATGACCAAAATCAGCAATATGTTTTAAAAAAATATTCAAGAATCTAGAAATAACCCCACAACACTATCAGTAAAATAAAAAAAATAAATTTTAAATGAAAACCAATATTGTGACTCTTAATATTCATTAGCGTTTTAGCTGATGTAAAATCACAGGGATAACATTTTAAATATTCTACTCTATTAAAAACTTTTTAATTTACCCCCCCCCCCCATAATATCTATTTATTTAACTTCATTTTAATCACATGACTAGGCTCTTTTCTAATAATATGTATTTACCATTCCTCAATTCTTTATCTATTTTTTTCCTAAACTCATTTCCTTTCATAATGACAAACCTGCCAGCTTTATGTTCATGAGAAATGATCACACTATAAGCAATTAACCTATCCTTAAGATGTCTAACCTCAGCCAGATTAACAATAATTTCCATTTCCTTTTAAAGATTTTATTTAAAACCAATTGAATGCTAACTTTCTGTTCATCCCTCAAATTATTAGATTCAATAGATGAAATTGTATCAGAAACTATATTTTTGAATGAAAAGAAACAAAATTAGGACCATTACCAAGAATCTCTAAATCTCTATCATTTAACTTAATATCAGAGAGATAAACAAACTTATTAATAGAAACATTACTCCCAAATCACTACAATAAATCCTATTCATTTTTCCAAATAAACATTTTAATTGTATTTTATACTTCTTAAAATAGAAATTTGACCAATTTATTCTAAAATGCCTTATGAAAACATTTAAAATTGAATAATTAAAATCTTGCCTTTTATCTAAACAATAACCATTCCCTTGTATATTCATAAATAAATTTGTAAAACTTAATAATTTTTTTGTTCAAAAAACTTATCAAAATATATGTTGAATAATTACATTGAATAATTTATTAAATAACACAAAAGTCATTTTTGATATAAAGACTATTCCTAGAGTAGTGTATATATTATTCCTAGTTTTTGTAAGAAGGTATACATAGACCATAGTAGTTTGAGTTTAAATGAAAGAATAAAGGTACTTTATATAAGTAGGGTTAGAACTAAATATCTTTGTTTTGCCTTATATATCCATGGAAACAATGCAGGCCACAATATTAATTTTGATGATGCTAGAGACTTTAAGAGAAATGAAATTAAAAGAGAATTAAAAAATCTTTATTATTAAAAATATATTATACCGAGACAAAGTCGGTATATGTATTATAACAAGACAAGTCGATGTAAACAAACACACACACACACTCAAGCAATACAAAATACTCGTAACATTGTATTTGTAACCTTTAATAGTTTTCTTCCCATTTATAAACTACATTTATAAAATACAGATAATAATTGTCTAATTAAATAGTTAAGGCTTTCACATAAAATTAATAATAGAACATTCTCTAAAATAATATAATAAAGGAAAATATAATATGCTCTAATAAATATTCAAAGTTAATTTCCATTTGTATGCGCCACGGGATATTTAAAATGTTTATTGTAAATTATAATTTTAGCAAAGGTAAAACTCATAGAAAAGATTTGAGAAAAGATTAAATGCTCGACTTCTAAAATTAATGTAGATTGTATTGTTCTTGTAATACTCGCACACACGCATGCACTCAAAGTATGAATGAATAGAAGTTGGTTAACAGAGATTGCAACATGAGATTGCCAAGACCAAAAATTGCCTTAAGCACAAAGGATTGAGTGAACATTACGTCAAACACAGACCTGAACGACAACTCTTAAAAAGATGGAACTCTGGGGGGAGATTGGATCCTAAGATAAGGATTACCTCTTATAAATATCAAACGAAATCTATTCAATGCCTCTTGCTTGCTTTTTCTTTTCTGTTGTTATTATTATTGCTGTTGTTGTTTTTTTTTTTTGGTTGCTGTTACCATTGTTGATATCGTTGCTGAAAGAGTTCTTCACTTAATGTGCTTAGTTAATATAGCGTGACATAGAATAATAGTCTTTCAGTTCGCCGTATCCAAATCCAAGATGATCATTATGAAATTAATCCTGAGAGCGTCGATTGTCATGAGGGGCTAGAAAACCCTTCAGTGACTGATCGACGCTCCGCCACCGAATATCTCCGAAGCTATGGAAATTCAATAACATCACCACGTGAAATTAATGCTCCAACCTAACCATTATGTTCTGAGAAATACCAACATCGTCCAGACCATGCTATGCTCACTTTAAATAAACAAATCACTTCATCATGAAAGCCATCGCCCACGTTCAAATCCTCGTCTCACTCGAAGCAGCGGAAGTCAAAATCAAATCCTAGGTAAATAATTTATTTTTATATTATGTTTCATTCACTCAATTCGTAAACTCTTAAAGGCAATCTCATAGTTAACTAACTCACACTTGCGTAAATAAATAATAAAATTTGCTGTAACATTTAATCTATTATTGCAATCTATCGTAATCGTAGGACTTTCAAAACATGAACTCTGAACTTAAGTAAAATCTAACAAACCATAATCCGTATTCTCAAATGTAAAAGGAAACTTGTATTTATCATTCATACTTTATTATGTTTAATATGTTTCTCTGCGAGCGTGAATGTGTGTGTGCGTGTGCGAATAAAATTCAAATTAGTATTTTATATTTAATAAATTCATTCAGTATATAAACAAGTCGAGCATTTCTCAAGTCTTTTCATACAATTAAAGTCTTATCTCATTTACTCTTGATCGTTCATAAATTATCGTTAAATTATATTTATTTAGATTTAGATTTATTTTTTTTGTTTCTTTTTAAAATGTCTTTTGCCAACATCGTGCCGTGAGTCACGATGTTTATTTATTTTCCCTTAGTTAAGATAGACTTAAGAATTGGGTGGGTCTATGATAAATATATAAACAAATGTCAAACAATTATATTGAATATAGCGTATAGGGGGGATGATCTTATAAGCCTAGTTGTTCGGGGCATAAACGAACCGTCGTATTGGTCACAAACAACCAATAATCAAGTCTAGTGCGAGGATCAATCAATTAGCAAACTAAAACTTTTTCCCTATTAGTGAACTGTGCGTCTTTTCCGTAAGGAGTTGTCTTTGAAAACAATCATGTAACGGCCTTGAGAAACCTTATTGGTCCATGCTGGGAGTTTGAGCTGGTGGGCGGGATTAGACTTCGAAATCGTTTTGATGTGATGTAAGGTGATGCGAGTAATTAAATTCCACTTAAATAATCGTATCTGGCGCCCCCTTGTGTGGATAGTAAATAACTATCGATATAAGTAAATAAATAAAGCCTTACGCTATGTCATGTTTATTTCGAAGCCCGTAATCTCGGTGGGAGAGTGAGCGCACATATTACAATATGATACTGAAGCATTTAACTTATTTAAATGTTCTTTTAATATTAAGGGTTGATGGAAGATAAGTGGAATTGTGGGTAATGTTTACTTGAAATATGTTGCTATTTTGTAATTCTTTAGCAGTGAAACCATTGGTAGTGTTTGTTTTCTTTGCTAGTCTGATTGAGTTATAAATTTGGCATAATTTTGATTATTTATTGACTAGTTTAGCTTTATACTTTTAATGTTTACATATATAAAAAAATCAAAATAATAAATATGATAGTTAATTACCATTAATAAAACATAATATATTACTTATTATATTATAATATTATTATATTGAAAAGGGTAAAAAAATTTAGAATTACCGAAAATATTTTTTTTATATATAATTATTATATTGATGTATTTACAAGATGTTATTATAATATAATAATATTTATATTATGTTTTATTGATTATAAGTTAACAACATACAGGAGTATTATCCTTAGAATTAATTAATTACCATTATATTAATTATTTTTATTGTTAATACATTATTTTTTTTAATTAACAGATATTTTATTTGTATTATTTTTAATCAAGACCACAGTATCATCTAGACAAAATTGTGAAACAAACTTTAAAATTTTTAAGATCATCAGACTTTATTAACAAAAGTAACCCTTTTTTTGTATTTTTAGGTATATATACATTAAATAAACAATAAATACAGTAAATAAACTAATATATAAAGTATTTATAAATTAATAATTCACATTTTGTATAGAAGGTTTATTCAGTTAGAGTTAGGACTAAAAGGCCATCCCTTTATTGTTATTATTATATAAGCAGTTACAATTAGAACTTTCAAAAGGCTATTTCTTATTATTATTGTGATAAAGATAGCATTTATGCCTATAATGTCCGTTAATTAAAACAAAATTGTAATTATAATTGAAATAATAAATTTAACGGTTTACAAACTATTATACCCAATCCTTAAATCTGCAGAAGTACTTCCGGTTAATTTCTTGAACCTGCCGCAACTACCATTTAATTCAAAAGACAAAGCGGAAGCAAATGTCATCAATTCAAATTCCATGAATCTCGTATTTTAATGTTAGCAGTTTGCCTATTTATTAACTGCATTTTATTCCTATTTATAAAAAATTGCCTCTTTAATTTTTTTTATTATGGTTTCTCTCTTTGTGAAGAATTTTCACATTTTCAAAATCCAATTTAAATTTATATTCACATGTTTTTTCGTGATCAAAGAAAACTGAAGGAGATGTTAAATCATCATTATTTTTTTTACTTTTTACATGCTTATGTAACAATTCATGCTCCCTCAATGTCTTCTCAATACTTCATCTAGATTCATCTATTGATGATAACACACAATCACAAAAAAATGATATATGACATTACTTTTCTGCTTGACAGATATGATATCATTAGAACTATTGACTAATTTATTAATATTGTTTGGAATGTAGAATGAAACATTAAACACATTTTTATATATATCCTTAAAAAATTTCACTTGGGGATTTGAAATAAATGGAATAGATATCCATTGTTTACTATTCATCATCATTTTCTTTAAATCATTATACCTTTTTGTAAATTGACATAAAGTATTGTTTATTTGTTCCATTTTATAACCAACATCAAGAAATTCTTTGGCAAATATCTCAATATTTTTCAGTGTATTACTTTGATAATGACATAATTTTTTATTTCAAAACAAAAAAGATCTAAAACTTGCCATCTTATGCATCATTGGTACTTTTGATTTACAATTTATATATCCTCTTTTTTGCAAAGGCATAATTATTAATTTATAATTTAATATACTGTTATCTCTCGTAATAATCAAATCTAAATATTTAATACTTTTGTTTTGTTCCTTTTCAATAGTCCATTTCAAGCCATTCAACTTATTTAATTCCTCTACAAGCAAATTTATAATATTATTATTTCCACAAACAAAAGCCTTATCCACATATCTTTTGTAAATTTTAATATCTCCAAAAGTACACATATTTAAAATACTATTCTCATATGTAGATAAAACAAAATTGCAAACTTGTGTTTAATGTTTCATTCTATGTTCCAAACAAAATTAATAAATTAGTCAATAATTCTAAGGATGTCATATATCAAATTTTTTGTGATTGTATGCTATCATAGATAGGTGAATCTAGTAGCAGTATTGAGAAGAGATTGAGGGAGCATGAATTATTATATAAGCATGTAAAAAGTATAAAAAATAATGGTGATTTAATGTCTCTTTCAGTTTTCTTTGATAATGAAAAAACATGTAAATATAAATTGAAATATGATTTTGAAAATGTGAAAATTCTTCATGAAAAAAGAAACCATATTAAAAAAAAAATAAAGAGGCAATTTTTTTTTATAAATAGGAATAAAATGCAGTTAATAAATAGGCAAGCTGCTAACATTAAAACACGAGATTCGTGGAATTTGAATTGATGACGTTTGCTTCTGCTTTGTTTTTTGAATTTAATGGCAGTTGAGGCAGGTTCAAGAAATTAACCAAAAGTACTTCTGTGGATTTAAGGATTGTGTATAATAGTTTGTAAACTGTTAAATTTATTATTTCAATTATATATATATATAATTATTCAAAACAATACATACATATATATATATATATGCATGTGTGTAAGTATTAGGAGACCTAAGAGTCAAAGAAATGTTTAATATTTATAAACTCATGGTTAAAGGTACAGCAAATGTGTTACATTCTCTATTAATATATTAATACTATGATATATAAAGAACAAAGAACTTTGTTAAAGAAATAAATTTCATATCAATTAATGATTATACTTTGTAAATAAATTACATTTACATGATTTGTTAACTTTATTAAAGAAAATAAATTGTACATCAATTTATAAGTACACTTAGAAATAAATTACTATTACATGTTTTGTTATTTTGTTTATGTAAAATTTCAGGAACTATCAACATTCATTGGGATTAATTTATGTTCTCCACAATTTAGCTGGTATTACAAATAGGGATATATAATGGTTACTTTAATATACTAAATAATATATATATATATATATATATATATTAGTTCATTTTCTGATGCTTAAAGACAGATGACACCTGTGTAATTTATGCAAATAATAGAGAAAATGTAAATGATGAAATATATTGAGTCCGACTATTACAATATTTAACATTTAATAACTATATAAGATTTGAGCATGATTTTAAATTGTTTTTAATATATTTGTTAAAAATATGCTAGACAATAAATAGCATTATTTTATTCAAATATTTTTTTTAACAGTAAAGTTGTAAAAATATTTAGCTATCATTTTTATAATTATTTATAACACTTTCAATTATTTTTTCCTTATATGTATATATTATTTCTATAATGAATATATATAAAAATATAATGCTATAATATATATATAATCACACATAAATAAATTTGTTTAAGTATCATATTTGTTATAAATGTGCACAATTTCATAACATCAGAAAAAAATATCAAGCATCAACAGGATTAGTAACAAGATAAAAAGATAAAACATCAATTAAATAACTCTGCGAGTCAAATTATGTCTAGAAATAGAAGACTATATTCAGATTTGTTTATTATTGAGTCATGAAAGCTAGTGGTTTTCTTTTGTATTTTATTTATTTGCATAAAAATAGCTGCATGCTCACCTGTTTTGAATAATTGGATAAAAATTAGGTTGACTATGCATTAGTGATATCAAACTAATTGTCAAGCTTGCTTAGAACATACTTTTTTTTTCTGAATTCAACATGTATTTGTTTTAGTTCATGAAATATACTAACAATTATGTCATATTAAAATATTATTTATGAAGTATATATATTATTTCATCAAACTTATATTTTGTTTTTTAAATTCTAAATGACTTTATTTAATTATTGATTTTTTAATTTTATTGCTTCATTAATGATTGATTAAAATTAGTAATGTCTGTTGACCTTATTGTCAAATACAGTAAATGATTTGCATTCCATTCCTGGATTCTAATTAAAAAAAAAGAAATAAAAATTACTTCTTCGTTATACATGTAAAAAAAGAAGATACTATTATTAGTTTTTCAAAGTAAGAGCTTAATGAAGTTATATATAGGTTTTAAACTTTTCTATTATTAACTGTTTACTTTAAATTCATTAAAAAATTTCAAGATTAATTGTATTTGCTTGCTAATGGTCATATATATATATATATATATATAATCATGTATGAATAACCTTATGCCCTGCATGGTTTGGTCCAGTGGGAGAGTGTCAGATTCTGTAGCATAAGATCCTCATATTGAGTGCTCTGGCATTCTGGCATTTGAACTCTTTACAAACTCCTAAACAACAAATGCATTCAATAATTTTATTTATAATACAGCATCATCATCCTAAATGAATAAAAAAACTTTTTTTTTTAAAAAGGAGGACAAATCAAAACAAGTAGTGGCATCTCTAAAAATTAGATGTCCACTTTGAAAGTGTATTCTAGATTAATGCTCTTGAAATAAATATTAATATAAATGCTTCTGATAAAAAATAATTTTTTTTAATAATATAAATTCTCTCCGAGGAATAATAGAGTTGATGTAAAATCTGTGATCATTATGAAAATTAATATAAGCTTCTCAATCATAAGTTGAAAATTAGTTACAATAAAACTCCATTGATACTTCACTTATGGATAAGGATTCTGATAATCTGGTTAAGCAAGTTAAAGAGAAATTAAAAATTGAATAATAATTGTGAAACTAATGCAAAAAAATATAATAAATCAATTCTCAACTACTCCCTATAAATGATACAAAAATCTATTAATATACCATATAGTTCATAAAAATACCTCTTTATTTATATAAATTTAAAAAGAACGGAGAAGTATTGAGGTTGTTTAATATATCTATAGAGATATTACACATGGGAAAGAGAAAGGTGAATAACTCAATGTGTGTGTATGTTTAAAATGAAAAAATCAGATATATTAATCTTTAACTGAGGTTTAAAGTTTATATCTGTGCTAGAGATAATCTGTAGTTTAGTAAATGATTAGTAATAATCATTACTGTATTTATCTGAGGTGGATGGTGTCAAAGTTGTAAGTGGAATGAGTTTGACAGTTGTAAATATAAATGTAACAATAGTCTACTTTTGTAAAGTTAAAAATTTACTTAGATTACGCATTATATTTCAGTAGGTCATTTAACTATTAATCTTTTCAGTACTTTATCCATATGGTGCTATCAAAACGAAATTTTGTTTTCAAGGCAGACAGACTCTGACTACTTCCATATGAAGAATTTTGAAATTATTGATTTTATTAATTTTTCTCTTTATTGTAATAAAAGAAAAATTTTGAAAGTTGAATATATATAAAATTCGATTTACAAAATCATTTACCAAACTTTTAAAAATTAATAAAATAACCTTATTAACTTTGACTAAAGAGAGAATCTTTCAAAAATGGTTTAATAGCATTTAGTATGAAGTGTAAACTTGTTATTGATCTTATAAGACTATTCATCCTAATTATCTATCAATATAGTCTAATGTAGATAACATTTATCAAATAATTGAAAGAAGAGGATGCCAAAGCCAAATAAGCCTCCTGCAATGGTCAAGCCACTGTACTCATAAAATTAAATCTATATCACAATAATATTAAATAAATAAGAATCACTCAGTACATAATAACATGGAATTATGTTTTGATATTGAAAACAATTTGTTTACAATAAGCAAATAAAATAAAAAAAAAAAACTATTCAGGATTAAATATTCATTAAAAGAAAATGATGTCAATTGGTCAAAAAAGAACATTAAAAAGATTTTTAAAGCAATTATAATTAATAAATACTTAAAACCAAAAATATGATTGATAATGTAAAATAGACTGAATACTTTTGACAATATTATAAATTATAAAGCCTATCAATTATTACATTAATAATATTTATTAGAGAGTAATAAATCCCAATATATTATGTTCATGTTTTTAACTTCACAGTCTTCCAAATATGTTATGATTTTCAAATTCACTTCAATGTAAGAAAAAAATATATGTATGCATTCATGAGTGTACATGTGTGTGTTTGAATATAGCAATAGGGTAGTAAAATAAGGTAAAGATAAAAATATTTAAATGCTATTGCATCTCAAATACACCGAATATTATGGTTAATTATTTACAAGAACAAACATTTCTATTAAACAATATAATAAATTTTGAATAATTGCTTTAGCCATATATGATAACATCATATTGAATAATTCATGTGTACAACACTTTAAATATTAAGAGGGAATAAAAATATATAAATTAATTCATATATTGCTAAAAGAAAGTATGACATTATCCAAAATCATAGGTCTAATAAAAATGACGAATATATAACAAGTACTGACTTGCTGAGCAATAATAAATAATTCCAACATTATAAAGAGAAACACATATTAGCTTGAATAACAAGCAAACATACTATAACAATAAATTCCATAAAAGATTATATAACATTCAAACTTTCTATTAAAATGCAAATAAAGAAAAATCTCATTATAAATTATATATCAACATAATATAAATAAGTGTTAGCAATTCATGCTTCATAAAATATATACACACTTTTAAAGATCACCACATCTTAAATTTTACTACTTATTCTAACTAATTCTATTACAGCTGCTTGCCACTGATAATATTATTACTACTGATTTTTTTTATAAAATGTCCTTTTATTCAAGAAATTTAGATATTACACACTGAGATTTTATTTTTAAATGCATACTCCATAGAATTCGTTCTTTATTCTAAATGTGGTTTTTAAACTAAAAACAAACAAACAAAAAAACTAGTCAGACATTTAATAAAATGATAATAATCAAAGTATATGATGGCCTATCAATTTATAATGCCCCAAAATTGTGTTGTTTTTTCCTTCTGAGAATTTAAATCATACCAAAAAAAAAATCATAACAAAAATGAATACATATATGATAGAGTACATTGAACTATATATGAGTTAGAATAGATTCTTTTCAACTTTCCTTTCAGTCGTTGGCATTAGAATTTTATCTGTTTAAAACATATAAATTATCAATAACATTTTTTTTCATTGAACTTTATTAATAATAATCAAAAATGCATATGTCAATATGTTAAATAACATTTAATTGCATCAATTTTTTTCTCCATTGAAACCCTTTCAGGGTAAATGATTTGGAAAAATGCATTTTTAATATAGTTTTTATGCTACTAATTCATTTATTAATTCATGGATATTAGTACATTCAGATAGAAAATCATTACATACAGGATAGACAATTAGCACATATGCACCAGTATGGGAAAATATTTAGTTCTGCTAATAATAAAAAAGATTTTTGTTTAATGGAGGTGATAAAAACTAATTAACAGACAAGAAAAAAAGTTAGACTTTGGTTACAGAAAAATATTATATGGTAATATTTCCAAATAAGATAGAAAATGTTAAAAGTGAATTGGATAGACAAATATAGATGTAGAATATTTTCAATAAAAAATTTAGTTGAGAATAATAAGAACATAGCCTTTTCTTCTTTATAAATTAACCTTTAATTTTCATTAATATTTTTGAAATATCCATAGAGATACATCTAATGAATTGTTACAGACTCTAATGTATAACAAGAGTCTATAAAGAAATACATATATCTTGCTAAAACTGTATACACAGATAATTTAGCAAAGTATAACTCCAACTATCTTTTATTTCTTTTCTTGTTTATTTGTAATTTAATAAAGAGGGAAGGTCCACTATACAGGACAGATTATAAAATTATAACTACTTTACAGATTTGAAGCCTAGCACTTCTTTTGACCAGGCAGGTCAAATTCATAGCACAAAGATAGATATCTAGAAGAAAGAACTTATAGATTCATTAGTTTGCAAGTTTCTAATTTAAATATATCAATATGATAATACAATGTATATCTTTTTTATTTATCATGTGGTGTTGTTTGTGATAAAGCATGCCTCTTTGTATTTTCTCTTTTGATCATTGTGCTCATTGCAAACCACTTTGATGTCAAGTGGATTGAAATAGTGACCCAAGTCGATCTCAAGCTCCAAAATTAATTACAATATGTTGGCAACTGTTTTGGCATAACATAGATGATTAAGCATGAGAGAGAAACAAAATAGACATAATAAAAATTTTGTAATTTCAATATCTATTCTCTAAATATGATATAAAAAATAAAACAAAACAAGAAACAGTTTATAATTAATGCACATGTCTAATTTTATAGTTATGGTAAGTAATTGTTAAAGAATAATGTTAGAATGAAAAACAAGTATGGCAGAATTACTAAGTTGTAAAACACATTGGAAATATACTAAAATAAACACACAAGGTGAAAAAATCAATTTTAATAGACTTTAGAAAATGTAAAATAAGTGAAATTATGCTTACAAATATAGATTTTCAACTGAATTTTTTGTTTCTTTTATTATCGAGAGTACATTTAAGGAACAAGCAAAGATATATCAACAGACATCTATTGAAATTCGATGATATTTTTTTGTTTTAGAACATAAGTATATTTCATGTCTAATTTGTGATCATAGCAATAATGATTTCTGGAGCATTTATGTAATTCTCAATGAGATTACATATGATTGAGGAAAAAAAAACTTATAGGGAGGGAGAATGGGGAAAAACCTCCAATGGGAATTTGTTCACAAATTCTTTAGAAGAAAAAAATATAATTTTAAATCTTTTACAACAATTTCATTTTTCCTATCTTTTTATTTAAAAACCACAACTTCAAAAAATTTTAAAGTTATTATGCTTCGCTGCTAATTGGCATTTACATATATGTGTTTGTAAGAAAATGTTAAGTAAATATAATGAAATAGATGTATGCAAGATTTAACGTGGTTATACAGACATAACATATCTGATAGGTTTATTTTTTTATAATAATTTATATATTTAATTCCATTTTAACCCTTTATTGAATTAATGCAATGACGGAAAAAAATGAAAATAAATAAATGCATATTTCTTTGCAAAGTGTCCTGTTCACTTTTTTTATATTCATACAGATTCATTTGTCCTCACACACACACCCATGTATATAAATGATTTTGTTTTTCATACATTACTTCTGTTATTTATGTAATTTATAATCGTATATTATTAACCCATTATTATTAATATTTTACAATCTAATGTAAATCTTCATTGTATAACAATAATTAGATTAGCATATGTAATTTATTTATAGCATATAAATAAATATTACCTTTCAAAATAAATCCTAATGTCTATAGATATATATGAAGTAGCTTACTTACTACTTATCATTAAGATTGCTGACAATACTTATATGACTGTAAAGACTACTACCTTGCCAACATACCAAATTGACCACCTGGAATAGAATCAGCACTATCTTATCATAACTCCCTCTCTAAATAAACTCACTAAGCACTTCCAATCACTATTGACCATCAAACAATCATCTCCATTCATGTTCCATGTTAGCAATTCAATACCAATCCACAATCTTTTTGTTTTTTAAAACCCTCCCCATCTTTATTAACTGTCAATATATTTTATGAAATTAAAAATACTAGCATTTAATGTTCATGACCTCAATTCACCACCAAAGCTCTATCATCTGCAAATGTTACTATCACTCAATCTCATGTGCTCAGATTGATGGAGATAAAGTTCCTAGTTGACCTTGCTGCATAGACAGGGCTTCTGCACTTGCTCCAAAAATACCTATTCACTATCTTCAGATCCTGACATTTTTATCACATCCAGTTGTCCTTTTAAGTCATTCAAAATACTATGCATTAATAGCCACTTTACAAAACAATGTAGCAGCATTAAATGTGTTTTTTGCTTATATCCCCACTGACTCTACATACATCATCCAAAACATCAATTTCCTACTGAAAACTAGTCCCCACCATACAATATAAATGCACAACTTTACTCAACCATTACCAATAAATGACTTCACCTCTTAAATTTTTCCTCTCATGAGTGCTCAGGACTTTCTACTATTAGGATCAATCACCTTTTACAACAACTGCAACCCCACACTCATTGATTGATGCTTTTACTCCCCCATATTACATCACCTAATAAAATCGAACCTTAATCCCATTTCATCCTCCACCTTTTAACTAAAGTGATCATACTTAATCTTACCGAATGTCAAGCAATAACTATTCAATTATAGGAATTAATCAGAGTGATTCTCTTTTCATGCTGTCAGAATTTTATATTCAATAAGCAAATGACAGTAAACCCAGTTTAAAAGTGTCTTACATTCATTAATGTATTTTATTTTAACATATAGCATTTAACACAGTGATCTTTCCCTGCCTTCTTATCTTCTAGCATTGTCCAAAGAATTGTAGAAGTAGATTTCCACTACTATACTCATTTACCAGACATACCAGCAAATTACACGTTTTCTCAAACTTACAATTATGTCTGCAAACAGTTGAAAGATTGCCCTGCTATTACAATATAATTTGTATTACCCAACAGCACATATTGATCAAGCATCCATATAATGAGCATTGGGTCACCCATTTTCACCAAAAGTCTCCATGGCACTTCAAAGTAACAAAGGCATATGCATCAGACATAGTGTAATCTGACCTATATATTTACACTTTAAAAACAAACTCCAGACCAATGATTAATTCAATTTATCTACACACTATTTTGGACTGCCAGAAATCACCATGTCCTTTCAAACTAATCACTTTTTCAATAAACTTACTACTATCCACAATAGAACATTGTGAAATTCCTGCATTTAATTTTGAGTTATCTTGGTCATTTTGCTACACTATATATCCATGAGTGAACAATGTCCTCTTGCAGAAGTTATATAATTTAAAAGACTTATACTCCATGCCATAGTGCTTTTCACTAAAAAATCTTAGCCCATATCCAATGTAATCAAACATCAGCCTATCTCAATGGGACCACTACTCACAAGAAAGTCATAAATGATAAAAACTTGAATCACATATACTTCCATTACTATCACATTTGCAGTTTTCCAAAAAGGATTCTCCACTGGGCAGATAACACTTTTTTTTATTAATGATTTTAAATTCTTTGAGAGAACAAAAAATACAGGCCCATTGCAATCAAGCTTGACATACAAGCAGCACTTCATTTTGTCTCAATTAGGCTACTTATCTAAATGAATGCTAATACCACCCTACTTCCCACTTTAATAAAATTAATTACCAACCTTTTTCTGAATCAAGATCTTCGCATTACTCTCAACAGCAGAAATTCTCAATCCATTAGTCCTTCTCAGTCCATTTTATGGGTATCCCTCTAAGTGCATTACTTTTTACACTCTACATAGATCCATTTCTGCAACAAATACAGAAGAAAATTACTGGAATCCATTTACTGCATCCTCAGAAATATATTCTTAAGACAGTGTTATCATCTTTTCCTTCTAGAAAACAAACTGCCGATGTTTTCAAGGATTCTTAACAGCTACACAGCAATTTACAAACTTTAGCTTAATTGTGCTGCATGAATTCTATTCAATAAAAAATCATGCTTGGAAATTTTCCCAAGGCAATCCTATTCCATCCCTAAGTTTTCCATTCCATCAAGAATCACTTGGTAAGAGACATAAAATATTAACTAAGCTGCAGAACTTAGCACTTCAAATGAACCAAATCATTCTCCAATACTTACCTGTCCAACTATTCCAAGATTCACCTGCTTAATACTTTTGTTATTACCAAAACTGTACACTACTCCCTTAATTATCAAATTTTCAAAGGTGCCAATTTCTACCACTGACTTCATGGGTTATAAATTTTTATGGGGCCAGAAGTGGTGTCAATTTCCATAGAAAAATGTAACTGTCAACCAACACACAATGGTTTGTCTCTACAATATTTGAGGGTCTTTTGCACAAAAAGCCATTATCTTAATAATAACTACTATAAACTGGTTCCAAATTCATCAATATTTTTTCAAAGTGACTTCCACAGATAAACCTTCCTCATCAAGTCTGTATCTTACCACTATTATGTAGTCAATCCAAGTTAAAAACAATTAAATAATTTTCTCATAGAACTTCAAATATACCTTCTGGAAAACATATAACTTGCTCTATTCACATTCTATCAATGATTATCCCTCCCCATGATCAGCATTATTAATTTTTCATTTTTTTCTGCGAGTTTAAAAATGTGCCCTAAAACTATTTTTTATTTTCTGTTCAGACTCAATCTACACATGCTCCAAACATCTATTTTCTATGGTAGTGCTACTCATACAAAAATGTTAATCTATTCTATGGGCTATGTCAGTGATCTAAAAATACTCATCAAGATTTTTTTAGTAACTGACAAGCCCTCAATTCCACATAGCAATTCCACATAGCAAATTACTACATAGCAAATTCCACATAGCAAATTACTAACTCCATTTGTCACATAACTCTGACCTTTCAAAGATAATGTACTTCCACAATGCATGCAACTATTTTTATGCTGTTTTTCTTCAGGTGCAACAACACCTGAAGACATCTGCTCAGACTTTCTAACAAATTAAACCAGTTAATAGAACAAGATATTAACCATGAAAAGTCATAACAACATCTGCCTTGCATTTTCCCTCATAGTGCCACAATTCACCTAAAAACTATATTGCTAGCATCATAAGTACAACAATCTAATAACCTGGAAGATCTTATAGTCAAATTAGTATACAAACTAGTCAAGCTTGAAATGCTATTAAAAGTAATTTTCAATCTAATAATAAATTTTAAATTAAACATATCTTGATGTATATATAAACAGAGTAAATCACTTTTCCCCAGGCTATGATTTAAAAGCAAGCAACTTTCATAAGGAAAATTTATAAAGGTATATGTGACACTGCATTTTATGCACCACCTACATTAAATAAATTAATAAATAACCGTAAAGATAAAATCTTATTTACAAATAAAAATTGTATTATTTGTGAATGGATGTGTAGGTGTGATAGTGAATATATAGATGGGTCAAGATGCACATTGGAGAAAAGAACAAAAGAACACTTGTTGTTATTGAAAATAGTTCAAAATATGAAGCAAAATTCTAAAGATAACGATAATTTATCAGCTTCTGTTTTTTTATGACCACAATAAATCATGTATATAGGGTTTTGATTTTAATTATAATAATGTAAAAATATTGCAAACTGAAAGAAATAATAATAAAAGAAAAATCAAGGAAGCTATGCTAATATATAAATAGAAGAAAGACTTAATCAATAGGCAAGCAGCAAATGTTAAGATCACAGAATTATGAAAAAACTGACCTTTCAGAATATTAGTTTACAAAGACTACAAGGATAGTTGAAAGTGCTCCTAAGTGACATTTATATTTTTTGTTTTTTTTTAACAAATTTTAATTACTGTATTTTCTAATATTTCTTTACAAGTTTATGCATATATATATACCACAAGCTATATTCATCATAAAAATTCTTTTCATATTTAAAAGACTGTTTAAATAAGAGATCACAATCATGTTCTTTTGAATAAAACAAAAAGAGAAAGAGTGTGATAAGGTATACATTTTTTCTAAAAATTCCAAATTTTTTGGTGAACTGTATAGAGCTGAATAAGGAGTAAACAGTAGTATAACATTTCACAGATTTTTATCGGTTGAAAGTTAATAAAATAAATATAATATTCTTTAATTATACATAGATAATGATTGCATAGGGTTTATTTGTGTCTGAACCAATTTTTGTGTAATTAAATAAAGATGGCTCAAATCCATTTATATTTATTATAGTTTTATGGTTTTATCAACATCTGATAACATTAGACATTTCTATTTTATCAATTATATTAGTATCAGTCATGCATGAGACTCATGAATTTATATAAAAGATAATTTTTAAATATAGGGAGTGCTGTCATTTTAGATATATCTACTGGCTTGCTTATTGTTTATGTAATTACCTAACTTGATGGCTGAATTAGCTCCATATTGTGCATATTAAAATAGATGAGGATTTATAAAACCTATTTTTTGTATTAGAATAAAAATATATAAATAAAATGCAACTTTCTAGATATTTTCCAATCATTCAAATTTTGTTTTTTACTTTTTTCATAGTTTTTAAAAAGGGTATTTACAATTTGTTTTTTTTTTTTGCTATTGGAATAGAAGCTAAAAAGTGTCATTTTTTTTAATCCATTAAGTTAATGACAACTAGATATTTTTACAGTAAAGTATAGGTTGAAAATATCCCATTCATTAAATTCTGAATGTATCTGAGACTAAAACTTGTCATGTCCCATATTTCAAATTAAACACTTCATGATATAGTCAATAAATAATTTTCTATTTTACTAATGATGCATTGAAGATTTTTTTTTTCAATAGATGATTTTCTAAACAACTTTAGACTATTTTTAAATAACCAACTTAACCAAATATTCAGCAGATTAACTATAAAAAGAAAATATGTTCTGGTGACCTGATAATCTACTAGTTCTGATCCAAAAAATTACTATTAAATTTTAAAATGTTTTTTAAATTAAAAAAAAAAAATTAGTAGATTATTTGCTAATATTTAATTTGAAAATATAAATCTCATTTCTTTGTTACATTTTAATTATGTAATCATGTTTTTTTTTCTTTTTATATAAAAAAACGTAATATTTACATCTTTTTTTTTAAATGTAATAAAAAATACAGCTTTTATTATACTTGGTTGTTGAAACAGTTACAAAAGGCTTGTTTAGAATTAAGACTACTAATTACTCATTCTTAGATTACTGTAGATAATTTTATTCAGTAAATTATAATTAAAACTTGGATCAATGTAAATATATTTTAGATATAGGTTGGTATTTGTGAAATAATGAAAACAAAATACAAGTTAAGTAATTCTAAATGTTTCACTCTCTTTTCATCAAATACTTTTATTTTTAAAAACTCTTTATAATCAGGTATATGGTCATGTATATAGGCATACTTCTAACTGATTCTGGCAGTAATCACCAAAATGATGCTTAGTGCATTACAAAACTTTTGAACTTTATTGGTTATCCTTTTTATAAGACTCGATTATATTGAGTTTTTAAGAATACTAAATAAATAAACAATATTTTAGCAATATGTCTAACAAAGAGTAAATATGTTTTAATTTAAATCTGGTTCAAGGTTATATTTTACCCTCAACTACTTTATATAAAAGTAATTAAAAAACAATCAAATCAGTAGAAGTGTAAATAACAGAGGTGTTCAGGTTTCACAGGAAGTTTGAGAAAAAGAAAAATAGAACTGAAGCTGCAATCTATAAAGCTTGAGATCCAGAATCCATTATTCTACTATTGCACTATGTTATGAACGACAATCAATTGAAATGGGACAAAATATAAGAGGTTGCAAATAAATGCAGTTTTTCTAAAAAAGGGAATATAATTTTCAAAAGTCTTCTAATATAATATGATTAATATTAAATGAAATAATACCACAATAATTCCATTCGCAATCTGAATTTTTATTTTCTTTTATTAAACTTAAAATAAGTTCAGAAACCTTTTAGCTCATGGGCTTACTACATTGGGTTAACTCATAGCACAAGAATATGGTCTCTCACGCAACAGTCATATATATTTGTAAAGTTGAGAATTTAGCAAATCACTGCTATTGGACAGATATCACTTAGATAAAATAACTTATTTATTGTTGGAGTCACAAGCTCATGTAGAGAGTGGTAAATAATAATAGGATAGCATTGTAGATTTTTATAACAAATAACCCAATAAATAATGGGGAAACATAAAGACATGTTAAGGGCAACAATGACTGATGATAGTTACAAAATACTATAATAACAATGCATGCCCAGAAGCTACTTTATCTTTTACTTATGAATAACATTCTACTCTTCTATGAGATATTAATAATAATAACATTACTTTTAATATACATGACCATATTTCATAATCCAAACTCACCATCAGTGTTACAGTAAATCCCAATGATTTCTGGTCCATATTAATTTTTGGACTATTGACATATTAAACATGTATAAGGTTTTATTCAATGACATCTTTAAATGAACTCCAGCAGTACAGACAAGTAAAAATGAGTTCTGTACATATTCTTGGTCAGAATTTGATTATATTTTTAATCACCCTTTGTCACATTGCATGTTTGTCCCCTTTTCACATTATTACGCTTGCATGGTGCTTATGTAACTAATGTATCATAATGGAAATTAAATTATGAGTTATGTGTATAAATAACTTAAATTCTTTATAAAACATTGTGTTCACACATACATATGATGAAGCACCAAAAACGCTTTTTAAACTCTTTTTAAAATACTATATTATTATTATAAACATTTAATATTTTTCATCTTCTAAAAATAAAAATGTTTTTATAATTTGATTTTTGAATTTTAAATATGATCAAGAATTTTATAATGTCAGTTCAAAAATATATTTGGTTTGTTTAAGTTTTGTTTTGAAACATTTCTTGTAATTGTATTGTTTTCTTTGTTTATTTTGAAACAATTAATTTCTAAAATTAATTAAAAAATATTTAAGTCTTGTTTTGAAAGTGAAAATTTTTTTTCTGCTAATGTAAAATTAGTTAATATTATTTACCAAATCTTCCAAGATATTTAAATTTAAAGATATAAATTACTATCTTGAAAATAAATAAATTATCTTAGTTTTCCTGATTTGAAAGCATCTTTCTGCTAATAAATTAAAAAATACTAGACAAAGTTTAAATTTTAGTTTTAGTTAGTGTTACCAGTTATTTGTTATTCAGTAGAAATATTGAGAATGAAAGATAAAAAAAAACTTTGACCAAGAAAGAGCAAATAATTGGGTGTCTAGTCATGGCTTTTTATATATTTTTTTGTAACAATAGTTGAATAAGATACTATCCTTTCCTATTCCTGATAAGCAATCAAAGTAGACCATTTATTGAATTTCATTAAAAAAATAACAATTTGCAAAAGTAATATATATATATGAAACAAAATTATTAATTAATCAGAGAACTGTCAAGAATTTATTTCTAGTTAAAAGATAAAACAAGCATCAAGTTAAATTATTAAAGGCTTTATTAATCAAAACCATAGTAAAGTAAAGGCTTTATTAATCAAAACTGTTGCTTCTTCTTCATCATCACCACAACCACCACCACTATCACCATCATCATCATTGTCATCATTACTACTACTACTACTACTACTACTACTACTACTACTGCTACTATTATTATTATTATTATTATTATTATTATTATTATTATTATTACTATGATGATGATGATGATGATGATGATGATGATTATGATGATGATATTTCAAAGAGTAAACTTTATTGAGACTCAAAAAGGGTTACCTAAGTTATATTTGAAAACATGAGAACTTAGATACAAATTGATTCTTGATATTACATATATAATAAAGGTTTACAATGTTGATTGTGACAGAAAAGAAACATGATTTACATTAATTGAAGAAAAATAATTATTACATAACAAGATACCTATGTCAAATTTGGGTTACATAGAATTTTTAAATGTGACATTGAGAGAAATATGTGGAAAAAAACATGATAGTATGATTGAAAACATATTAGATGAGAGGTTGAAGTTGTTGTTAGATTGACATATGGTCCCAATAAAAATTGGGCTAATTTGATGAGAGTACTGTAATTTTCATAGCTAAGTCTTATTGTTCATTTATTACATAAATTACATGTGAAAGAAAAATAGAAAAATACTAGTCAGCATGAATTGCATCTTGGAATAATGAAAAACACCAGTTCACCATGCATTAAATGTTGGAAAATGAATTGCATCATGGCAAGACAGAAAAATACTAGTCAACATAAATTGCATCCTGGGAAAGTGGAGAAATATTAATTTAACATAGATTGTATCTTGGAGAAATGTAAAAACACTAGTGAGGATGAAGTGCATTCTGAGAAAATGGAAAATACTATTTCAGTATGAATTGCATTCCTTGAATTAAAGTTCATTTGCCTTGAACTTGATTGGTCCAGTTAGATAACTTTCTGTGCTATTGAACTATTGCAATGCGTGTCTGGAATATGGGTTGTATTATGAAGCAGATAAAATGCCATGAAGGTTGTTACTTGTCCATATTGAGATAGTGGTCACTTATAATAGGTATGATGGCTCCCTAATGAGTGACTAAGTCACGACAAAATTATCGAGGAAGGCTATGTTGTTATTCCATGATTTTATCTGACATAATGTATTAATATATATCTCCTGGCATTATTGCCTAATAAAAAGGTGTAATGGGTACACCAGAAGACACAAAGAGTAAATATGACTGCATGCCTCAGGAATGTTTAATCTTTGGAATGATTGAGTTAGATGGTGGATGGAAGTAGTTGATTGCTTGTATGCATTTAACATAATTTGCCACGTGGAGTTAACTGCTTGTGAGTCATTGAGAAGATGTTGTTGAGTCTCCTCAGCTTCATGGCATAACCCACATCACTGATAATATTTCTGTATGTTTGCTTAGGATTTGGATTTTTTGTCTTTATTTTATTAGAAATTATTTATACATTGTTGCAAATAAAGTTCTGATACGTTTGATTAAAATCTGGACTTTGATCTTGAGAGTTCATAATATTAGTGGGAAATATCTGGTCATACGATATCTCTATGCCATACCTGATCTTGATTAACCTGAAATTTAATAATTTTTATCAAATTTATAATACAAACATTGGCAGAAGTGCAAATAAAAAGAAATTGGGTGATTGAAAATTATAAAAACTGTAAATAGGTAAGAATTTTACCATGTCAGCTTGGTACTTAAAGTACTTCGAGACTATATAAAATAGAGCTAGAAAATGGTGTTTTATGCAGATGAACAGCTACAGAATATATATATATTATTATTATTATTATTATTATTTATCATGTTTAACTCTATTTGTTTAATGTATTTATCAATTTTAGTAATATTTACAGCTTAAATTATATATAGTTAATATTCTTAATGGATATTATTATATTTTATATAATATTTTAACTTATATATTAAGTTAAGACATCAGTTTTATTGACTGCTGGATATAAAATTGATTTATTAATTTGCATATTTTTTAAATTTTAACCCATTGAATAAAGAGGGAGGAAAGAGAAAATAATTAATTCATTTAAGCTTTATGTAAGTAAATAAAATGTGTGTAGTTTAAAAAAGACAGAGAAAATTACCTATTTTATGATTTTTCAATTTGTTTTCTAGAAAAGCTTAATAAAACAAATTGCCTTTTTATTAAAATAAATTGAAGAGTAATTTTAAATATTTTATTGACAATTATAAATCATTAAAACTAACAAGGCTAGAGGAAGAGTTACTAAAGTTTGGTTATGATGTTTTACTTCTCTTTTTTTCCAGTCAAAAAAATTACAAAATAAATTTTTTTTATGATTATATGTAAAATAGATATTTGAATGTAAAACATAAACATACTTTGTAAAATTAAATCTCGTATTTAAAGTTTAGATAAAAGGCGTTTTGTACAATAACATTCCAGTATAAAAATTAACATAGAATTAATTAATTTATCAATTGAGAAAAATGTATTTGTCATGGTACCAAAAATAAATACTACTAAAACTGTATCAATGGAATATGGTATTCTGGTTTGGGGATAAAAACTGTAAATAGGCCTGAAAAACAACTAGTTTTTTAATTTAAGTCAGAGAAAAGAGCAGTGATTCCCGGAGAAGAAGACAAAATGCTGATAAAGATGTAGACTGGCTATTATCAGCAAAAAAGCAGAAAAAATAAAGGACTATGATCAGTAAAAAAATAAGTCTGATGCAGTATTTATTGAAAAGGACACACATTAGTTGAAATATTTTCCTATAGAATAGTTTCAAATAATGTTACATTGCTGTCAGATTTTAAATGTATTTTTAAAAACTATATCCAGCTCCACAATTATGACAATACTTGCTACCAGGAGATTATTCACAGAGAGGGCTAAACAACTCAAAATCACTTCACTCAAAAACCTAGAACTATAAAGTTTATGCAGACATGAATGTTTATTTTGCATATCCATGCTGTAAGAAAATAAATCTGCTATAAGTCCTATCATGTATTTGCCTATAACATCCAATTCCATTGTCTACCACCATTGATGCTCAAAGAGGTTAATTAAAATAAATACTGACTTTATAAAGACTATTATTAATAATGTGTGTGAAATGTAGAACATATACCTACAATTCCCAACAAAAACCCATGTTAAAATATGTTATTATAGGGATAAGATCTTTTATATTTGCATTTTATAAAACCTTAAAATTAATATTAGTATGGGTTTATGTATATTCAATGTTACATTTAAATTTAATACTGATAGCTATTTGTGAATTTCAATATTTTGTATTTTAGTCATTTTATGATTTTCTAATATTTGAAAATATATAAACAATAATTTTATTATTTTATTGATTTTATAATTAAGGCAAATAGTTTATACTATATTGTTTCCAAATATAATTATATTGCTTTTTGAAATCTATCCATGTATATGCCATTAATACATTACTAAACCTGAGAAGTGATGCAATGCCTTGGAGGACATGCTGGAGTAACAAAGTGCATTGAAATGATGATGATCAGAGCTGTTAAATCATTCAGAAGTGTTCTTTCTATAAAGATAGTGGTATCTAAGATTAATTTAAATTGGATTTAAAATAAAATATTCTTTTGATGTAATTATGCATAATTTAACCTTCAGTGTTCTATCATCATTTTGATCATCATCATGACAACCTTTTGTTATGCTTAATGGGAACTTTTACATTTTGATGTTACATGCAGTGACATTGTGCACAAAGATTGGTATTACATTTCTTTGCCCTTCATTATAGAGTTATAATTTGATTGTTTTTAATTTTACATAATAGATTTAATATTTCATAGATTTATTAAATCTATAAATCACTTTTTTAAAAAAATATCAATATAAATATATGCTACATATATATATATAATATACATTATGCACACACATACAGTAACCTATAAAATTTACAAATTTAAGCTGCCTTTAATAATTTTATAACAATACAGCTCTGTAATACAAGTAATTTAATTGATTTAGAATAAGTCAGGCTATCAATTATATTAAGTTGTAAAGACGGATAATAATTGATAATATTGAAGATAATGATAATCATCATCGTGTTTGATCAATTTGTTTTTAATGTTAAATATAATACTGTAATATCAAAGTTGTTTTAGGAATATATATATATAAAGAGCTAAGCCTACTAATATATGGAGTATCTGAATTAAGTTCAGGCCCATATGATTTTTTCAGTTGGAGAGCTGACTTTAAAGACATGTAGATGTCTAAAAGTTTCAGATCTTCTTCTAACAATTATCTTTTAGATAAATGCTTTGCTTGAGTTGGTTTTTTAGATCTAATGTTCCAACTCCTCACTGAAGAGACCCATAGGTCGAAACCGGTCTGGGAATGGGGACAATCCAAGATAAAAATGATTTGAATGCCTTCTCTTGTAGTAGCATTTATCATAAATAAAAAAAAAAAAGCTTGTTTAGAGTTATTAGCATGCTCTTAATTTTATATATATATATATATATATATATATATATATATATATATATATATATGCTCTACAATGTTTAAAATAATACTATTTATAATCATACCCAGACAAAAGGACCATTTACTTTTGGGATGCCATCCATTATCTGTAAAGCAACTAATAGTAAATCTGTACATCTGTTAATACTCATTATAATACCAGCTATTAAACTCAATAAAATTAATAACTTCATCAGCATATGAAAACATGAGAATCACTCTATTTAATTACACTATCTCTAATTTTATATATAAACTGAATATTAAATCAAGGATAAATAGCTCAAATTCTATTCTTAATAATAAAATTATTTAATTAACAGAAAATTAATAATGATAATACTTTGATATATATAATTGTAATATATTTACTTGTTTGAATATGATATATGAATAAAAGTTTTAATAAAAATGTATTTTCAGACTAGTTTATGCAAGTCGTTAATATTTTAACTGTTTAATATTGTTTCAAAGATATGATTGACAATATGCATTTTTATTTTATTTAATATTGTATATTATAATAGAATCCTTATATAAGATTTATATTATCTTTAAAAAATGTTTTTGTTGTGTCTATTTCAATTCCCACATAAGTTTGTTTTATCTTAAAATTTTTACATTTTATTAAAAAAAAGTTTTAAATTGTTTACTTTATGTAAATAAATTAGTTAAATAAGATATAAAACAGCAAGAGGATCATCATCATAAATTAAGATATTAATAATAATTATTATTTTAAGTGTAATATTTATTTATATATACATATATGTACTTAATAAATATTTGTATTGTAAATTGAGTTATTTTACTATAATAAAATTTATATAAGAAACTATTTTAAATATTAAAAATAAAATAAATATTTATTTAAATATCTGGTAGTTCTAAATTGTAGTTAGATAGTGTGTGTAAGTTTCTAGATGAAGACAATAATACACCACATGAAAATTATTCTAAAAGTGTCATAGTAAAGATGACATAAGTGCAGATATTCTAAGGGGATGTTTACTATCTTAATAATATATTTTTTACTTATTTCAAAAATCACCTTTATAAGATTTGGACATCTTACTTATCTATAATTTCAAAATTATCAAATTGTTGAAGTTTAAAAAATGTCTTGTTAGCAAAATCAATTAAGTAGAAAGGAGGCATGGCTTGACCCTTTCCTGAAATACTGTCACTATATCTGCAAAAATTCTATCAATATTCAGCAAACAAGGACTCATTCTAATAATATTTACACCATATAACTAAAAAAATCTTAAAATAAAATTGGATTACTTAGGAAATAATAGAAATCCATTGCTATTAGAAGAAATTTCCTGCAGATAACTGTTGACATATATGAGAATCAACCAAACATAAATATTTCCAGGACAGATTCAATCTTCATATAAGCAGATCAAGAACAATAGACTACATCAATGGAACTTATTTGCATTTTAAGATTCTTCTGAATTTCTTAGCAGTTTTGGGAAAAACAGAACAAAGCAATTATTTATAAAGAATTTTAGATGGAGTGTTCTTTTCAATATTTTCATTTGCTATTGCCATTTTATAATTTATTTTTAGTACTCCCAAAGAAAATTTTATACTTACTAGATAAATTGAATTTTTTAAAACTTAAATGTATACATATATGTGCATATATACAACAATGTATTGTGTGAATGAATGGATATATATATATATATATAATATATATATATATATATATATATATATATATATATATATTGTAAGAGATGGAAAATCCATCGTTTCATTTTGAAGTTCTAGTATGGTTTAAAAAAATCTCTTTGATTTAGTTTTACTTAAGGATTTGTAAATAGGTTGTTATTGTTATTAATTGTTTTATTGTTATTTAGTTCAGGTTTATTTATTTATTATGATACATGCTTTGTTTTGTGATGATATTTTAATACCAATGAATATATATAAATTTGCGAGTGTGTGTATAAAGAAATAAGTATTAATAATAGCATTTAAATTGCTAATTATGATTATATTGTATTTTTATTTATTTATTAATTTTTTGAAAATTATAAGAGATGTAATAATGTTATTCTGGTTCTTTATTTATTCACTTGATTTGTAAGTTACAACATAAATTTTTTAATGTAATATATATGTATTTTTTTATATTGACATTATTTTTGTTTTGTTATTTAAAAAAATATTTTAAAATCAATAAACAATAGTGCTAAAGAATTTTTCAATCTGCATGTGAATTTACAACAATAGGCCAAGAGGTTGGTATGGAAAATGCAGAACATATTTGTCATTATTTGGAATTAATATAAAACAACAGAAGAAAGAAGTCATGGCTTTATTTTTCTGAACTACAAATTATTCTTTTGGAAAATAATCTAATAATTACTGGACCAAGAGTAACATCACATATGTTTTTCTAAGTACAATCTTTATTATTCAAGGCAGATTGCCTTTTGTCTAACTTATTATACCATTGGAATCTAGTAAAATATGTAACTTGAAATTAAACCTGCATTCCTTAATAGATTTTGGAAAATAGCTATTTATATATTGTGTTTTAACTTCAAATTTCTTTAACGATTCAGAATAATAGTTAACTTTAATTATTTATATCATTGAATAACAAGAAGATGACTGGAATCAATTATTTTGACAACAAGAAAAAAAATCTATTAATTCAGCAATAATATGTATACATATTTTAAAATTGTTTTGATCAATGCTGGAATAGATAAAATAAAAAAAAAATGGCTGAAATAACTTATGAACTGGGAAAGTCAAGAAACATTAAAAGAAATTAAATGGTAATTAAAATTTATCATTTTTGTTTTGTTTTATATGTCTATTATTTTTTTTATAACATTTTAAAATGTCTTTATGAAATATATACGATTGTAATATTCATAACTAACCTATGAGTTTATTTTTAAATGTTAAACTTATTAAGAATAGGGAAAGTCGATTTGTAATATATATCTGTTTATTTATGTTAAGAAATTGTATATCTTAAATTACGTGAATATATTGTTAAATGCCAAAGCTAAAATAACGATTGCAAATATATGTGTATATATATTTTTTATACAATATTTGATTCGCATTATATATATATATAATAATGTCATTTATCAATTTAGATTGGAAAGCAATAAATTATATTTAATTGCATAGGAGTTGTATAAATATACAAATTTTATAGAACTGTATTTATAAATTATTCCATTATTTAATAATTATCTTAATTCTTCAATTATTATTCTCACAGTCTAGTTGCATTTTATTCATGTCCACTAATTATCATAAGTTAAAATATTTAATATTTCATACTTGTGTGCATTATATCTTAGTGCCAATATTTCATATGCTAGTCATTATCTTTATTTATAATTCAGTCGGTTGACATTTAAATTTATTTGTTGATTCAGACATTACTTATTGTTTATTGAGATTAAACTTATGGTTATAACTTTAGTCAACTATTGTGAAGTTTTTATCTTGGTAGTGTTAATTGTAGAATGGCCTTAGTATGTTAGGCCTTATTTATTAAAGTTATTATTATTGTTCTGGATGAAGTGGATAAATTCATCATCTGTATTGCAGTTATACATGATTTGATAGTGCTTATGTTTCCAGTGATTATAATCACATATTTCTAGGTACCTATTGTTGTTGTTTTTGGTGAGCCTCTCCATATATTTTCCTGATTCACTGAAACAAAGGTCCAGGAATTTTATTTTGCCTCAAATGTAGGTGTTATTTTGGAAGCTACCATGCTTTTGATATATTTATGCTAGTTACACTGCAGAGTCTTCTTTTGGGCAGATCACTCATGAGGTTTAATTAAAACTAAATTTTCCACCATAGTAGGTGAGTTTGCTTGTATTTTTAGTATTCAATGTCAAGATAAGTTTGCACTGTTATGTTAGTGCTTTAAAGTGTAAGAATGTCTGTGTTTTGTGCTACCATGATTTATAATCATTCACAAACCAACCAACAATATTTTGTAATTGTAAATGTTTAAATTTATAAGCAGATGACCAGTTGGTATGATTCACACATGTTACATATATGCTACAATCATCCAGAACTTCTCCAATGGAGGTGTAACTCATTTATTTATTTTTAAATGTTTATTTAGATGATTTACATTATGTGGACATTGAATTTATAACTTATGTGTGTATAAATGATTTCTGATAAATGGCCCATTCATTGAATCCATTTAAAATTTGCTTAATTCAGTCATTTAGTTATTTTCTACTTTAAATTAGTAGTTATTTAAAAAAAATGTAGTTAGAAAATACATCTATCACCTAAATTATTAATTTAACAAGATATCTACAATTAATTTATTTGTCTATTTATTTAATTTCATAATAGCTTATACAATTCCTACGTGAAATATAAACTGCAAGTTATGTGTATTGTCAGTAAATATTGTATTTGATTTATATTTAAAAAAAAAATAGAACATTTGAAAAACAAAACAGTTTTATGTTTTTTCATATATATATACTTGTGCTATTATAAAATATAAAATCACAATCTTGGAATAAAGCGTATATAATTTGTTTTAAATAAAAGAATGATTGAGTTTTTATTTAAAATTTATTAATATTTTTCTTTTTTCTTTTTTGTATCTTAGTTATTAATTTTTTTCCACAAGCCATCAGTAGCTTGTGAAAATATATTTTGGATTCAATAAAATTCCCTTTGTTCCAATTCATATTTAGTAGCTAGGCAAATTGTTAGTTAAGTTATCCCTGAGAAGTAAATGCTCTGTAGTATTTAAGTTTATTTTATATAGCTAGCCACAGTAACAGTATAAGTAATGATTAGAGTACATTCAACCATGAGTAATATATTTTTATAGTATAGGTCATTTAGTATTTGTAAATTTATAAATTAGTAATTTGTTCAAATCAAATTACACATTATAACCTGATTTATTGTAACTCATGTTCAATGACTGGAATTAGCATATTTTATTATATTCATTTTGTCTTAAACCATAACTTATAAAAAAATAAATATAAGTTAGCCTGGGTTCATCTTTTAATAGGAATCTTTAAGTGCATTAGTATGTGTAATTAAACATGTTTGACATAGACATTAATATTTTAAACAACTATCCAATAAACTTGCATATAATGATAATTTCTTTAGATTTATACAGTTAATAATGACAGCCCTTGTTTAGCTTTCTCTTTCCAGATATTTAGCAGAAATTTATGAAACGGATTCATCTTGGTATTTCATTTATTATATTTTATGTAACCAATAATAGTTAATTGTAAATAACAAATTCTTAAAACTTAATAAATTAGTATCTATCAACATGAATCTTAACTTAAATGTAGATAAAAGTGTATATTATTTTTATTAAAGTCAGTGTCATCATCATCATCATAATATTATTATTGTTGTTGTTGTTGTTGTTATTATTATTATTATTATTATTATTATTATTATTATTATTATTATTATTATTATTATTATTATTATTATTGTTGTTGTTGTTGTTGTTTCAAAAAGGCACTTTATTTATCCAACAAGGTTTACATTAGTGTTACATTTTTGTTGTTTTACAAGGGATACTTTTTACATTGAGATTCTATCTTTAACATGATGGAATACTTTTTGAATTGCTTTTTATGACAATATTTAGTTTTAAGTACATGAATTAATATAAGAGGTTACATACATCAAAAAAATTAGATGTTATAAACTATAATAACTGCTTAAATTAATGCACTAGGGTGCATACATCAAAGAATTCCCATTTTTATTTTATCACATATTTAATATCTATTAGCTGACAAAGTTTTGTTTTAGGTATGTTCAAATTAAAATATTTTGTTTGCTTGCAAGGTTATTTCATGTCTTCCAAGTACTTTGTTTGTGGTATTTTTCTCTTTTCTTTATGAGTTATATCTATAACATTGACTGCTGTTTCAGTATTGACCAGGTTGCTGCATATAGATGTGGGTTAGTTAATATTTTGTCTGTATTCCATATCTGTGTTAGTTTATTGTTAAATGTTGATGGATGGCACCTGGTTTTGTTGCCTATTAGGAAAGTATACCATGTACAATTAAATACATAGAGAACAAAGGTAGTTGCCCTGATGCTTGGCATTGATTTGCCTAGGTAGACTGCAATTGTCTGGTCTATTGTGATGTTAGGTTTTCTGTAGAGACTAAACATTATTTTTTGTATTTGGTCTAGTGTCACACACTGGAAGACAGGGTGGTGTAATGTCTCCTTTGCTAGGTGGCATAATCCATAGATATATACATTCTTCTATGGTGAAAAACATGAATTGTTGGCATGACAATAATGTTCATTTTAATTATAAAGTTGAATAACTTGCATTTTAAAGCCCACTTTTGAATGCCTTGACTAATCTACAGTTATTTATTTCCACCATAGTTGGATGGTCATTGTCATTAGTTTCCTTGTGTATCAGGTCATAGATGTCCCAGTAGAAATACTTGTGCATGTATTGCTCTGGTATATTTGGTGTAGTTTTGCACTGATACATAATATATGAGATATATGAGCCTACTGGGGGTGGTTTGTCTGTTGGGGTAATTTTCTTTAGGTGTTTAAGTTTGGTGAATTTGTTTAGTGCATTGATCATTATTTCTTAGTTTCTCATATTTTGCAAGCCAAGTCTTTTTTTAATGAGTGGTTGGTTGAGTTTTCTAGTAGGTATGGCTACTGTTTTCTTTGACCAAAAAAGCTTGTTGCATATGGTGTTAATTTTTGAAATGAAGGCTTTGGAGAATGAGATGATTGCAACATAGTATACTATTTTTGTTATGATGAGCTGATTAATTAGTTGTATAGTGAGATATAAGTTTTGGATAGGAAGTCTACTACTAATTGCCCTTCTTCCTATTCTGTATGTGGCACCTCATACCTGTAATTCCCATATAAAGTGGAAGTCCCAGAAATGAGGTTGTTTTTGATTTGTAAAGGGATGTGCCCAGCTTTCCAGTGAAAAATTATTAAGCTGCTGTTTTTGTTGGATTAAATTTAAGCTTGTATTGTTTTGAATAATTTTGCAGTATTTTTTGCAATTTAGGTATTTGTTTTTTTCTGTTAGGAAGACCATGATATCATCCATGTATTGAAGCAGCCAGATCTGAGTTCGATCCTAGCTTCATGACATCTAGTCATAAGCCCACTTCAAACCCTAGTACTAACATTAAATTTCCAATGCAATGGGGCTTTATATGTTCAATCCACGCTAATTTCCATAAAGAAAAACTATTACATAAATGTGTGTTAAAATTAATTTGTTTGAGTTTAAATCAATCAATGCTATTAATAAATTCATGATTAAATTATTTATGAATATATATATATATATATATATATATATAAATAATTTAATCATATATTTATATAATATATATATATATATATATATATATATATATATTACAAATGCATGGATTATGCATATATATTTATAAATATTTAAATATATATAATTGTTCGAAGGTTTCATTGCATTGGAAATGTTTGGATTTTACTTTAAATAATTTGTTAAAATTTTTAGTGATTAAAAGCTACATTCTTTCGATAAGCTTTCAGATTTTCCCTTTCCAAAACAATGGTTAAAGTTTTATTAATTAGAAAAAAAGATAAGTATTTAAAATCTAAGGCTTTTCTAATTAAAATCATTTTCTGATTTTAAGAATTCATTTTGTAATTAGAAAATGAATTCAAGTTAATGAGTTTGAAAGCCTTATCGAACGAAGGTATCTAAAAACAACTAGTACATTTTGTAACATTGATAATGAAAGAAGCACTAGCCTGAAGGCATCAGATGCAGTATAAATAGTTCTGAAAAGTTTGGAGAAAGAAGAAGCCATCTTTGTTGTAGAGAAGTGCCAGTAAACTCTATGCATTTAAAAATCATAAATTTAAATAGTGTTTCGATCATGGTGAAGGGCTAAAATGTCAGGAATCTTGCTACTGTGCCTGGAGTTCCCTGAAAATCTTCAATGAAGTTGCTAAATCCATTCTGACCAATCATGCTGCCAAAATCAATCAAAATGCTGTTCAAGTAATCGTATAATGCATGCCTATGATTCCATCAACTCAGACTTGCAAACTAAGGAGCCAGTCCCAGAAGAAATGGTAATATATTTCCATCATGAACCATAACTTTCTGGCCAGTTCCGAACTTTACTTTACACTCCCTTTAAGAGCTCTTCTCATTTATAAATGTAATACTCTGTGTAAAACCTTTTATTATGCTATTTTAAATTATATAAATTTTCTCAATCTCCAGTCTTTAAATTTAACTTTCCTTCCTTATGATGGCGGTTCATTTTTCATTAATTTTTTATTATATGCCAATAGTTCTTCGACTCGATGATCTCCTTTGTTTCCATTTGCCTTGTGCAAATAATATAACATTAAGTCTAATAGTAATTCTTGCCCATTGGAACTAAATTTATACCATTCTATTAATCATCAAGTTGAAAGAATTTATTAAATATTTGCTATTTTTATAATTGGCTAATAATAAATTATTAGCTCCATTTCTAATCTATGCCCCAACTATTTTCTCATTTCACCAATATTTATTAATGTTTTTGTAAAAGGGCCAATAAAGGAATCAAATATATTCTAATTCAAATTTCTGTTACTTGCTATTAAGATTTAGGAAGGACACAATGTTTGGGGCATAATTAATATGATTTTACAAATACTTTGAAATAGTTTTAGTTAAAAGCTCATTTGACTTTAATTAAATTGATCAAGTCATCACATAGGGCATTCGATAATCAATTGGGTTTTATTATTCAAACGATGACTATCAAGTCATCATCTTCGAATGTTGCTGACATATGGCTATCTTTCATTTTGCAAGTTTGTCGGTGGTGATATTACTGATATTTTAAATTACAGAGGAAGAAAGCACTTCTTCTTCCCCTCATGTTATATTTGGAACACCAAAGGTTCATAGTTACAACTCGGCCTGGCTTTCCCCATGTTCCCTCATCTCCTTAAAGGGCAGTAAGACTTGTGAAATACAAGCCGCCATAAGGCTTAAATCACCGACCAGCTATTATCTTTCAATTACAGTTTATAGCTCATAATTTGTCAGCTCTGTTACCCCTCTGTTCCAGTAAAGCCCGCTCTGATGCTCGTGATTCATGATGAAGTGATTTCAATTAAAGTCGAACAAATTCTCAGTTATCTCAAATTAAATAGGTTTTCTAATAAAGGTTAAAGTTATGTCCTAAATACATATTTTGCTCTTCATGAATGGATTTGTGAATTTGAAAATAAATCTCACATTCTTCTGTATAAAATAAAAATCATAATTTCCTTTACAACTGAATACCTTTATCTGCCTTCATTTTCTTGTTGGGGGCATAGACATATAGACTTTCAAATATTGTGAATACTCACTGGCATATAATAGGAACTGCCATCCTTATAATAATTATGAACTCTGTTAAAGGCTAGAGGTGATTAATATAATCATCATTTAAAATTCAAACAAAACTATTACTATTATTATTATTATTATTATTAAAATATTTTATAAACACACTTGGTTTCTTAATTCTATTCAATAATTATTTTAATGTTAATGCACACTGTCTGTGTTGGCAACCCGAACATATACATAGGACTTGATTTAAAATTATCTTTAGTCAGTTTATTATCCAATATTAATGTCAGTTCAGGTGTCTCTAATCTTCACCAACTGTTGAGCTAGTTTCTTGGCGTATAGCACTGTGCCATCAATTTAGATCATCCATTGATCTGAGGTGGTGAGTTGGGTTTAAATTTAGTTTGGTTCAGCTGAGTTTGGATCCAACATGCAGTTTAAGTGGTGGATGTTTTTCGACCGGTACAGTATGCTATGCGTGATATTTGTTGCATTGTTCCAGGTATCTGAATTCCATAAAATGCATTGTTCCAGATATCTGAATTCCGTAAAATGCTTGTATGCTAGTATTGAGATTGTTAATATATAATATGAATAATAGCAAGCTGATGAGTGAGCATTGGCAGATTAATTGGATGGGGTAAATGATGACAAATTTCTTCCATTGAGCATTATGTGAATCACATGATCTAGAAAGTGGTTTGCCAACAGATACAAATGTGTTCTGCATATGTCCATGTTTTTTAGCATCTACAGAACTATTGATATATCTATTGAGTCAATTGCTGCCTCTATGAGAAGTTGAACTGCTATGGGTCCATATTTTTGTATTCACTGACTGTAGCAAGATGTGCTTTGAAGAATAAAGCTGCATTTGTTATCCATGAGTTTTTCTTTGCATATTGCACTTTTGAAAATGAGTGGCATTATGGAGAGCTCTATCTCTTGTTTAATAATTTTTTTCAATAATTTTAATTGGAAATGGCCCCATTGTTACTGACTATAGGTCCTTGAGAGAGGTGATTTCTTCCTTTTTGTTGTAAGGTACTATTGCAAATTGTATTGACTCTTTTTATGGGCTGAATATGCTGAGCCAATTGATTTGCGAATTTGCTGAGAAATTTGGCTGTAAATTGGCTAAGATACTTTAAAACAAATAGTGTAATTCCAGGACTATCTGGATGGAATTCTTGAGGAATGTTAGCTAGTTTAGTTATAAATATGCCTGGTGTGAAAGGAGTTTGAATTTCTTCCAGGCCAAATATATCAACTAGAATGATGAGTGGCTTTTCTGCTTGAAGTTTTCATTTGAAATGATTGTGTCCTGCATATGTTGCTTGTTCTGTTTGTATTTTTATTGACACTTAGATGTTTGGTGGGTTTCTGAGTGCCCATTTTATATATTGCTTTATCTATGTGTGGGGTCTAGTAATGCATATTCTGCTTTTTTGACCTTCAAATAATCTTTGAGTTTGTCACAAGCATTATTGTTTGCTTGGGTGAGCTTAAATATATATAGTTGATTGTGATGCAATGGCTTGATCATAACCAACCATGGATGAAGTTGTATCAGCAAGTTCTAGTAGTCTGGAAGGGGTAGCTGTTTCATTATTATGTGGTTTATGTTAAATGTATTCCAATATATTCAATGTATTGTTGTAATGAAGTGAGATTCATTTCTTTGATCTTGTTTAGTATAATGTATGTTTTGGATAATATGAATTTGGGGATGGCTGTTAGAGTAAAACTCTTAACATTCTTGTCAATGGCAATGTTGATGTTTGAATTTTAAAACAGTTTACTGTGATCAAATAGGGTGAGTAGTCTGAGAAAGCTGAGGGGATGTTTTATTGTCATTAGGTGGTGAAGCATTGGGGACTAAAAGCATAGATTGACAAAAGAAAAGTGACTGTTGTGAAATGATATTGCACTGTTTGGCAAAAAGCCCTTTATGCTCATTAGCAGGATGGATATTTTATGGCGCCATCACTGTGTGAATTCTTGGTAAGTAGTATTACAATTTTCTACTAGAATAGTTGGGTTTGCTGTGGTAGCCAGCTTCAAATTAATATTTTTTATTATAGTATTGATCTTACTGCTTTGTAGAGGTATGTAGACAAATATAACATTAATTATTATGTTACAATGGTGGAGTGTTGTAATCAATAAATTTGAGTTTATATAAATTATTTTAAAAGCCATGAAAAGTATCCAATTGTAATTAGGAGCCCTGTGCCTGCTGATGGGGATGAGGAGTCTCTGGAGCATACACAATACCTTTTGTTTAAATACTTGGCTGGGTCTATTTGGGATTCAGCATATATTTTGGTCTTCAGTAGACTGAGTATGAGTGGCTGTGTATCTTTGATCCAATGTTAATTGCTGCAATGTTTAATTTCATTAATGTTATGTTTTGGGCTGCATGTGTGCTTTGGTTCAATGTTATTCACTGATACTATGCATCTTCATAGACTAGTTCTAGCTCATCATCAGTAGTGTCAATTGCCTGGTATTCTGGGTTAAAGATGTGGAGGTCAGGCTGTCCTATTCTCTTTTGATCCACCTGCTTTTTTTGGGGTCATCCTTGCCTTCTATTCTGTTCTGGGTTATTATTTGAGTTATTTTTGCTGTTGTGTTGTTTTTAATTTTTTTGTTTTTGTGTCAATATTGGCTTGTTAATTTCATTATTGGTGTCATGTGAGGTTTTAGTTTCTTCCATTCATGCTTTTATCAGTCTGGTCTTGATTTCAGATTGTGGGCCACAGTGTAGATTTTCATACCTTTTCATCTGTTATTTTCTCTTTGTTGGTTGTTTGAACCCTGCTTGCAGTTGTCCTTGGCAAGTCTAAAAGTTGATTGGTTGCAATTGTTTTTGTGTTTGATTTGCTTTGTGATTGTTGCTAGTGTGTTACTTTCTGATTGGTGGTTTCTTCTTTGTTAATTATTGTTGTTGCTTGGTTTGTGTCTTGATTCTTGTTATAGATTTGCACTCAGTCAATCTTTTGTGCTTGTCTGATTATTCATGTATTTTTTTATATTGCAGTCAATTGCTAGATGTCCACATTCTCCACCCACAAGGCATTTTGGTCTCAGCCTTTTTAAATAGAGTGTTAGTATTGCTTCTTGGTCAACTATTTGTTACTTTCTGATTGGTGGTTTGTTAATTATTGTTGTTGCTTGGTTTGTGTCTTGATTCTTGTTACAGATTTGCACTCAGTCAATCTTTTGTGTTTGTCTGATTATTCATGTATTTTTTTATATTGCAGTCAATTGCTAGATGCCCACATTCTCCACCCACAAGGCATTTTGGTCTCAGCCTTTTTAAATAGAGTGTTAGTATTGCTTCTTGGTCAACTATTTGTGTGGGTACATCTAGATTTACTGTTTTGTTAAGATTGATTTTGAAGTGGAAACTCTTGCTGTGCACTGGCGAGGGGGTGTCAGTTAAAAGAATGTTTATATATATATATATATATATATATATATATATATATATATATATATTACTTTTCTGAATGGCTGGATTAAGTCCTAAATACCATATCCAAAATAAGAATTTTTGATTATTTTGGTGAAACAGTTTTGCAAATTTTTTCTAGTCTTATGTGGGCATAGTTTCCCAGGGTTTTAATGTGTGTTTGAATTCTTGTTGGCTGATCTTCATCAAAGAACTGAACCACAATATAATTTGGATGCTCTCCAATACTCACAATCGTAACTCAAACTGTGTTCATGGTGAACTCTTCATAAAAGGTTAAATTTTTGTAAATGACTGCCAGCACTAGCAATCTTGGTGAAAAAAAAATTTTAATGTGCTAAATAATTTTTTAAGAATTGTGTTATTGAGACTTCTTTATGCATCCATGTGTTTGTTGAGGCCTCTGCACATTTGTTATTTCCAAGATTTAAATTATGAATGTCAATTTGATTCATTTTGCTAAATCTCCCAGTTTGTCCTAGGTTAAGTTTTTCTCAATGTTTAGCAATGCTTGGTTTGTCTTTGCTGCATTTCAATATGTTTTCTTGTCACTCCTAATATATTTTTTGTCACTATTCATTTTAGCACCATTTTGATTTTTATCTTGTGATGGAACCATCTTTTTGTCTGTATGATAATTTTGTTAAAAAATAAATTCTACTTACTAATTTAATATAAATAGCATTGCGTTGTTTATTATTTTTGTTTTCTTGATGTGTGAAACTTTTTGTGTGGGATTATTACTTTCTATCGTTACTGATTAAAATTTTTTGTAGAGCTGTTCTCAGTTAGATCCTTTCATTGTGCAGTAAGACCGCAGTATCATAGTAATATAACAATATTATTATTATTATCATCATCATCATCATCATCATCATCATCATTATTATTATTATTATTATTATTATTATTATTATTATTATTATTATTATTATTATTATTATTATTATTATTATTATTATTATTTATTATAATAATAAACTTTGTCACAAGATATGCTTATAAGGAGAACATAATAATATTGATATTGAAGAACATTTGATTATTTAGGCTTGTTTTGAAATTAATAAATTGCTCCTTTGACTCCTAAATATATTTCTTAAGCCCATCCACATGCATTCATATATATATATGTTTTGAAGTTAATAAATTGCCCCTTTGACTTCTAAATATATTTCTTAAGCCCATCCACATGTATTCATATATATATATATATATATATATGAATACATTCATATATCGGATATACATGTATTCATATATATATATATATATATATATATGTTAGTGTAGGTATAAGAGATATTAATGATTACTTTATCTTAATTTTTTTCTATGCTCACCATTTCATAAATTAGTACTAAACATAGGGGCTATATTTAAAAGATATTTTCTGTCTCCACCTCCTGCCTATCATTACAGTATATCAAAAAAGAAAAAAAAAATGTTTTTATATAAATCAAAAGGTTTGAATAATATGTATATACATTATAATTTTGTATAAAAAATATGATGTAAGACCATAACATTTGAATTCTAAAAATTTTCAATAAGTTAGATATAACTTATTCTTCAAAATATACAAAAGAAAATGTGTTTTTTCCTCCAAAATTTACAATATAAAAGGAAACTACTTTTTATTGCAATATATATTTTTTTAAACAAATATAAATAATTGTTATATAACTCACTTGACATGCTGAATAAAAAAAAAGACAATAAAAATGAATAATAACAAATTTTCAAGAGTTCTGTTACAATGTGAAAAAAGAAAGTTAGAGAAGGTCTAGGGGAAATTGAATATCTCATTAATTAAGAATGCCACCTATATCAAATTTCAAAAACTAATATCTGAATATATATATATATATGGAAAAAGCAAAAAAAAAAAAAACAAGCTTACATTGAATACTGCTGAATAATGACAACACAAACATCAAGATGCAAGAATACATTGCAAACACAATGAGCTAGAATGGCAAAATAACACAAATGCCCAGTAAATACTTTGAAAAGATTAATGTTATACTATAAGATATTAATTTATATTTAAAAAAAAAAACATATTGTAAGAATAGCTTACAATCCTTTTGACACCCCATATTTAGCCACATCACCAAATCAAACCCATTTACAACATAAGATAACAGGTGGTTGAATATGCACTATCATTTTTAGTGCAAACATATATATATATATATATATAACAAAATAAATGTCCACTAATATCAATAATACAATAACAAAACTTAAATATATTCCAAACAAGGGTAAACAATTTATAATGCAATATAAATAAAAACTCAATAAAAACTCATAAAGAAATATTTTCGATTATATTCATAATCATTTTCAACTCAACTTTCAAAATGGAATCATCTATTACCAACCGGAAACACATATCGATTTAAATATCCCACAATTCATTAATCCTAACATTTGCTGACTGTTTGTTTATTATCATATTTTTATACCTACTAATAAAAACTGCCTCTTTAATTTTTCTTTTTTCATTATCTCTCTCTTGTCCTAAAATTTTTATTTTATTTATATCAAAATTAAACTTAAAATTACAATTTCTATCATGATCATAAAAAACAGATTCCATATATAACTTGACTTTATTACTATTATCATTACATATCTGTACATTTTTCAAAACTCTTTTATATAACAATTTATGTTCTTTAATTCTTTTCTCTATATTACATCTAGATTTCACTATATATGATAAGTTACACCCACAAAAAATTCTATAAATTATATTACTCACGTTATTTTTTTCTTACTTATCTTTTGAATTATTAACCTTTCTATTTAAATTACCTGATCCATAAAAAGAAACATTATATATACCATTATAAACTTTTTTCATAAATTTTACTTGATTATTATTATAAAAAGGCAAAGAAATCCACTTCTTACTCTTAATTTCTTCATCACCAGTATTTCTATTCATTTTCTTACTAAATTGACAAACCACTTGATAAATTTCTTTTATATTATAACCTACACTTAATAATTCACTCACATAATTTTCAATATTTTTCTTTTTATCACATGCATATTTACACAAAATATTATTTCTATACAAAAAAGACCTAAAACCAGCCATCTTATAATTATGTGGCATGTTAGATAAATAGGGAATATACCCTTTAGTTTCAATAGGTTTAATAAAAAATTTATAGTCAATCATATTATTGTTCCTTGAAATTATCAAATCTAAATATTTAATACTGTTATTATATTCTTTCTCCATAGTCCAGAAAAGACCTTTTAATTTATTATATTCATCAAAAATTTTATCAATCATTTCTGAAGAAGCACATATAAAAACATCATCCACATATCTCGTATATATCTTAATATTTCCCATAAATATAAATTTGTTTAAAATTTTCTCTTCATAATATGACAAAACAAAACTGCATAACTGTACCACCATTGGTAATCCCATCAGCCAGCCTTTACTTATCTTATAAAATTTACCATTAAAGGATGCAACAATATTTTGTTCAATAAAATTTAAAGCCTTCATCAGAAAACATATTAATTGATTATCCACTTTCTTTTCCAATAAAGCTTGATAAATTATCTTAATTGAATCAAGTCTATCAATAGATCCATACATCTCAGAAACATCCAATGACACTAAAATATCATCACAGTCCAAACTTAAATCTTTAATTTTTTCAACAAAATCAAATGATGACGTTAAAGAATATTTTCCAAATCCAAGTAAATCTTGTAAAATTTTAGCAATATATTTACTAGTCTTATACACAAAAGACCCTCCAAAATCCAAAATTATTCTCATTTCTGTCATCTGTTAATTTTCAAATGATATAATGACTGTATCAAGCCAACATCTGAAGATCGAAGATTCTTATACAAGAGAAGATGGTCTTATATTAATATTCCATATTATCCATATAATTTTCATATTGCAAAACTATAATAAATTACAAGCCATGTTCAAATTGAAAAAAAGTTTGATAAATTTGTATGGTTTAACAAAAGAAGTGAACTGATTTTAAATTGATATTTAAAAATGAAAACTGCAATATTATTCGAACATGGAAAAAAATTAAAGGAATAGAACATTGCCACCAAATCGTACCGGTCAAAAATGTATGTCCATCCAACAAGATTTAAAATATAAGCAAAAGTACCCAGAATCTAACCATGCCCGAGATACACACATCAGAAGGAATTATGAATTCTAACCTATTTGCCCATTTTCCAAATCTATAACAATACAGGCAACACCTACAGTAATACCACAAATTTATTCCATCCCAGCCCAGTGCTACAACGTTTTGCATGAGAATTCAACTGGTGATGATGATGAGAAATTGATTGAACCCAATATATAAGTTAAAAGCATACATAAATATATTAATGAGATTCGAACAACTGGATTAAGTTTTAAAATTATAAATATTTATTTTGATAAAAATTCAAGATTTCATATATGTATACTATTATTTTTTGGTTATAAATCTTTGACAAATTTGATTTAATTATTTTATTTAAAAAAATATCAATTTAGTGTGGCATTACAATACATAATATATTTTTGAAAAACAGATTTTAATATTACAAAGACAGATTTTATCAGGGTGATTGATGGACGTTTATACATAAAAAAACATATAAAGATACGACATTAGAGTTTCACTATTTATATGACTTCATTAGAATGCCCTTGGCATTTGATACATTCATTTATAGAATTTATTTACAACAATTAAATAAAGATATGTTCTGATCCGTAAGTATACTGAAACATTTATTTATTACACATTTTCGACATTTATCAATCGAATATTGTGAAACTCTATAAATATGGGAATTGCTTATTTCAATAAAAGGAAAGGCAGCTTCATGAGAAGTTGGATCTAAAACTCAAACAAAAAATATTACAAAGAGAAAAATGTTTCATTATCACATATCATTATGATTTATTTTGTCAAACAGGATAGAAAATAAAATATAAGAAATTGCGGTGTTAACATTATGTCAGTGAGAGAGAGTGTGGTAGCTTTGGCCAAGGGAATGTCATTATTTGATCATTTAGGTGGTACACCAGCTGCATGCTAAACAGTACTGAAAGCAAAAGGTAGGTAGGAACTTGCTATGGGTGGGATCAGGGCAGAGCCATACAGAGTTTCAACAACACTAACTTGCATGTTCCAGGAGTGGACTTAGACCCCTATTATGAATAAGAACATTAATGAAAATCGAAGGCTTCAAATCCCTGGTGTGAGATATGAGTGAATCAAAGCAGTATATAAATATATACTTTAAGGAGAAGAATGACAAATGAAAATGATTGTGAATCCCTGGAATGAATTACAAGCAAATCAGATCAAGCTCTATGTGGCTTATTATAGTTTGATGTATGCTAGCAATGCTATTATAAGAATATAAAATCATTCGATTTAAATACTAAAATAAAGACTTAAGTAGATTAACAAATATATAATTATATGCTGAAATAATGATACTAAAATAAAGCCTTAAGTAGATTAACAAATATATAATTATATGCTGAAATAATGACCCATGTAAGATAAAGTCATTTATCAAAAGTTAAAACTATAATAAACAAAGCATGCATTATTCCCCCTTCTTGAATCTTTATTTTGTTTAACATATATAAAAAAACTAAAATTCATGCACTTAAAAGTGCAAACAACAAAATAGAATTAGGGTACCAGCCTTTTTGGTGATGACAATCAATAAAAAAATCAATGAAATTAACAGACAGAATATCCACCCCAGATTGAAAAGCATTTATACATGTTGTATAAATTTACAATAACATATTTTTTTAAAGCATGTATTCATTTAAAATACAAACTCATTCTTACGAGCTATTTAGAGATAAATAACAAGAACTCATTAACCCCTCCCCCCTTTCTATTCCACAGTGGGACATAGAAGAAGTTTATAAGACTGGGTTTGATTGGCATTTACAAATAAAATTTATCGAAAAATATGAAAATATCATTAAAAATAAATCATAACCACACTAAATTATTAAAATAATAAGAGGTCAGTTGGATGAAAAATTTTATAGTAACATTAATTTGGATTGCAGAGAATCGAGTCGAAAATAATTATTAACTTAACATACTTGCTGATTGGCAAGTTAAAAAGAGATTCAAATAAAGAGAACATTAATTTTAAAAAGTTAGAAGTTAGAATTTAGGTACTGCGATTATAATGACGTTGGGCTTGTTACCTCAAGATTCTTTGTGATTGTTTTGTGGCAGGCAAATTCTACTTGATCTAAAAGCATGTTTCTTGGGCTCAGCAGTTCTCTGATGGCATGAGCACCCTTGATCAATAGGAGTTACATCTCTGCATGGTAAAGATTTGAACTGAAGACAGAGAGGGAGGCAGCTTAGGTCTTTTTCCTTAAAACTATTTCTAGAATCAGACCAATGTGGAGTCATCTTGTGACTATTGACCAAACTCTGACACAATAGATTTTCAGCCCTATTTATACTAGTTTTGAGTTATTCAAAGAATGTTTTTAATTAAACTTCTCAACTATAATTGAATCTTTAATTTAAGGAAATATTTTCTCTATTATTATGGGAAATAGAATCACTAGATAACTGTCCAAAAATAAATTCAAATTTATTTACAGATTAAAAATAGATTTGATAAAATCTTAACAGCTAACTTAAAATCAATTACCTTTGTTTTAAATTTTACTTTCATAAACTTTAATTTAAAAATTTCTGTAAAATCATGAAATAAACTAATGTTCCCACCCCTTTAATTATTCTTGGACAGTTAGCGATTGCATATTCCATCTTGAATTTTTATGCAATTATATAAAGAAAAATATTTATAAAATAAATAAAATATAATTAAGAAAAAATATAAAACTATTTACAATATTTGTTTGTGCTTTTATATATATAAAAGCTCCATTAATAATATATATATATATATATATATATATATATATATATATATATATATATATATATATATATATATATATATATATATATATATATATATATATATATATCTGAGTCGCATCTAGAGACATTAATATCAAAATAATTAAAGAATATTTAGTTAAAATTTATAACTTTTATAGACGCTTCTCAGAAATATACATATAGTTTATATACATGTGACAAAAAAAAGAAGCGGGTTGAAATGTGGATTGTGGTAGAATAGTAAAACTTGATCTTGAACTAATGTTGACGTTTTCAATGTATGTATATATATATATGATAACAGATGGTGTTCTACCAAAAACACCGTCAAGTGTAGTTTTCTGTTTACATAAACGTCAGAGCAAGCATTCACTATCTCTAACTTTAATTCCACTTTCAGATCATGATTTCAAGCTATTTGCTATCGTCAGTGAAAGACAGGAATAAGAAACTAGATCTAAACACAAACTCTGAGCATCTATGAAACAGTTTCTATTCAGCTTGCAAGCATGAATCTTTTAGACACATTAATGTTTTCAAACTCAGCATAGCAAGCCAGATAGCTACATGGGTCTGATCTCAGTTCAGCATCACCTCATAGTAGAAGCCTCTGCAATATACATCATTGCAAGAAAGACCTCAAAGGTACATTTATGAAAAACAAAAAAACACAAGTTAAAAAACTTGCTAACGCTTGTATTTATGATAACAGATGGCATTCTACCAAAAACATCGTCAAGCGTAGTTTTCTGTTTACATAAACATCAGAGCGAGTATTCACTATCTCTAACTTTAATTCCACTTTCCGATCATGATTTCAAGCTATTTGCTATCGTCAGTGAAAGACAGGAATAAGAAACTAGATCTAAACACAAACTCTGAGCATCTATGAAACAGTTTCTATTCAGCTTGCAAGCGTGCATCTTTTAGACATGTTAATGTCTTCAAACTCAGCATAGCAAGCCAGATAGCTACATGGGTCTGATCTTAGTTCAGCATCATCACATAGTAGAAGCTATCTGGCTGTATTTCACTGACGATAGCAAATAGCTTGAAATCATGATCTGAAAGTGGAATTAAAGTTAGAGATAGTGAATGCTCGCTCTGACATTTATGTAAACAGAAATCTACACTTGACAGTGTTTTTGGTAGAACGCCATCTGTTATCATAAATACAAGCATTAGCAAGTTTTTTAACTTGTGTTTTTTGTTTTTCATAAATGTACTTTTGAGGTCTTTCTTGCAATGATGTATATTGCAGAGGCTTCTACTATGAGGTGATGCTGAACTGAGATCAGACCCATGTAGCTATCTGGTTTGCTATGCTGAGTTTGAAGACATTAACACGTCTAAAATATTCATGCTTGCAAGCTGAATAGAAACTGTTCATGTAAACAGAAAACTATGCTTGATGGTATTTAGGTAGAATGCCATCTGTTGTCATAAATACAAACATTAGCAAGTTTTTTAACTTGTGTTTTTTTGTTTTTCATAAATTTACCTTTGAGGTCTTTCTTGCAATGATGTATATTGCAGAGGCTTCTACTATGAGGTGATGCTGAACTGAGATCAGAACCATGTAGCTATCTGGTTTGCTATGCTGAGTTTGAAGACATTAACATGTCTAAAAGGTTCATGCTTGCAAGCTGAATAGAAACTGTTTCATAGATGCTCAGAGTTTGTGTTTAGATCTAGTTTCCTATTACTGTCTTTCACTGACGATTGCAAATAGCTTGAAATCATGATCTGAAAGTGGAATTAAAGTTAGAAATAGTGAATGCTCACTCTGACATTTATGTAAACAGAAAACCACGCTTGACGGTGCTTTTGGTAGAATGCCATCTGTTATCATAAATACAACCATTAGCAAGTTTTTTAACTTGTGTTTTTTTGTTTTTCATATATATATATATATATATTACTTTATCATTTATATATATATATATATATATATATATATATATAAATGATAAAGTAATTCTGATTTTTATATAAGTCATTAAATACCAAATAGAAAATAAAAAAAATTATTATTGACTGCTTCTTAATGTATTCTGGCTAAATTAACATTGCCATAGGTTTGAAATGCAATTGTCCTGACCATGGAAGTGCAATGAGTTAATCTATTCACTTATATAATGCATAAATAAACATCAAATGTCCAATACTAAATGTCTAAATGGATCAAGGAGAAAAGCAACTGCAGAAAATGGGAACATCATTTCAAATGCATTGCTGAGGAATTCTAAAGAAGAATATCTTACCAAAGGATAGTCCAAAGAGATGGATTGTGTATACAAAAGACATTATTTGCCAATCTCATGGATATTAATTAAGATGATTTGAAGAAAGTTTTGAATTATTTTGTATTATTTTTTTATATTGGTGGTCGTAAAATTCCATTTTTATTTTACTTCTGCAGTGGGAAACATGCCTAAAACTCAAAAGAATCCATTGTAAGTGATTATTAGATGATATATTTTTTTAAAATAAAGTTTAGGTCAGATTTCTCTCTGTAATGTTTTTACCTTGATCATCATCATTATGATATGGAATAAGGTAATATTTTTTGTGATAGTATTCCATATTAAGCACATACACTTCCTACAGGACAGAGTTGGTGTTTTTTTTTGTTAAATAATGATTGTTTATATTTGTTTATTTAGTATAATGACTAACCTTCTAGAGTGGATGTTCTTTTCTATCAACCATAGGGGACGCATGTAGGTAGGGAGGTCTTCAATAAAGATGGAACATCTATAAGTGGAATTGGATAATGAGGCAATCACATATACACCTGCATAACATTGTATATTAGATAGGTAGTTTCACAGTCAATGTAATGATGAATTATTTTTATTAAATTTTATTTGCTTTGTAAATAATTAGTGCCTTGTTATGTATATCTACCATGGGCAAGGGTTTGGTATAAAAACACATTTAATTGTTGATATGGTAGAGGTATATACTTGACACACATGATTATATATATATATATATATATATATATATATATATATATATATATATATAAAACTCTTTATAGATGATATATATATATATATATATATATATCATCTTAAAGAGTTTTAAATTTTTGTTGTTGTTTAGTAAATGTTGTTAATTTGATTTCAATTAACTTGGTCTCTAGTTTATCAAAATCATTTATACTTTCACTCACCAACCTATAATCAGATGCATACGCATACACCCATTTTATTCTTATATAGTAGTACAGTAATATGTTTGTATGGATCTATCTCAATTGGAACCTATATAGAGGTGCTGTAGTTGCTATCTATTATAAATTCACCCCTGAAGAGAACTAAAGGCAAATTTCTCCTTGAGTTTGAATACTGAGGTCATAACAGAGCAGGAGCAGTGAGGTATGAATGAACTAGCCCAAATTGTATGTAGATTTAATGTGTGAACTTAGAGATAGCCCATTGGAAATAGATACGAGCATCTTTGACAGCATCCTACAAGACCCTAGGTCTGACTGTAAGATACATTTATTCAGCTTCTTGAGCATTGATAGAAAAAACACTTATCCATTATATTTGGAGTGCAAAATTTAGGGTCATAAAACTGGAGGCTGGTAAATAAAATTTTTTTTTATTCTTTTGCCAAATTTTCCATGGTATACAACTCTGATAAATTTACCTGAGTAGCAGCCAATTGATACATCCCAAACTATAAAAGTAAAACATCACATAAAACATTGAATGCAAATTAACTGATGAGAATAAAATGATTTACTTAGACTATAAATAAATAGTTAAATAATAATTTAAAAAATTAAAATAGGTGAGTAAGGTGAATAAAAGGACAGGCTTAAAAGGGTAGGTATTAAAAACTGAATGCAAACAAAAAAATACAGAGAAGTTAAAAACTAACACTAAATGGCAAGCTGTAGCACAGTGTTCTATGACATGTATCTATTTGTATGTATAAAGAAAAATAACTTTATACTTAACTATAAAAGAAAGGTTTGATGATAACCAGAAGTGGTGAAAATTTATTAAGCAGAAATATGAAATGTTCAGAGGAACCACAAAGTAGTAGTGATATTGAAATAAAAAATGATACTATTAGTAGTGGGAAAGGGTCTTCATGGATACAAATACTTAGGGGGTCTATGGACAAGGTTGATCACCCTCCATAGATATATATCACAGATCAGGCAACACCTCAAACACAGGAAGCACTCAACAATGAGGTAAGTCAAGTATCTGGAATCAATGTAGCACAGGCTACAAGATAAAAGATGACACTTGAACATATGCTCCAAGTGATCATGAGCAGTAGGAAAGCAAGATTGTTACAAAATATAAACAGTAACATAAACACCCTTGAGTAGTATGAAAGGAAAGGTGAATCAAAACACAGGTACTATAAAAGCAAGATTGAATAACAACATAAGCAGTGTGAAAGAAGAAATAAAAAATATAGAAGGGAAGTTGGACCATAGAATGATCAATATGGAGAAGTTTAATGGGTAATATAGATGATGTTAAGGAAGACTTAAAAATAAAAATAAAATACATAGAAACTAGGCTGTCTGCAGACATAGAACTGTTGTTGATAAGTTTAAGCAATGTCCAAAGGAATGACTCTGAGATGACACAAGCACTGGATGAGATTAAAAGTGAGATTGATGAAAAAGACGTGAAACATCACCAATGATTTGAGTAGTTCAAGTCTAGCATTGTTAATTAGTTGAATATTAGATGTGATAAGGTATATAGTAATCAGGATACTTTTAAGACAAGATGCATGCAGACCAGGAGAAGTTCCAAGTTAATGTCCAAAGGGAGTTCCAGTATATACTCTTGAAGATGGACCAACTCTGCACATGACAAAACATTGAGACAGATGTGCATGATAAAACCCTAAAGATTTTGGATCACAATAACAAACACCTTGAGGACAAAATAATCAGTGGACACTGACACAGTCTTGGTCAAGACAACTCTGGGAATACTTGTGGAAAATGTCACTGAGATGCATGATCAGGTCAGCCAAATGAATAAAAACATCAATCAAAAATTTATGGCGAATGAACCCCAGCTCTGCCAGGAGATGCAATTCATTGGAGTGTGGCAGACTGAGATGGATCAAAAACCCAATATAATACTGAGAAATTGAATTGCATAGGAAACATCACAGAGGTCACTATCAAATACCAAGATATAGTGTGTGACCAATGCCAAAAGTCTGAAACACATTTCAAGGGCAAGGTTTGCTAGTATGGTGACAACCTTCAGGCAGATCTGTATCAGTTCAAAGGATCACCATGGAAGAAAACTGCATAACCACCATATTTGTTTGGGAAGGTGTAGATAAATACCACATACCTGACCATTTTAGATGTCTGATATAGCACTTAAAATCTTTTTACTATATAGAAGATTATTCAAATAGAGAAATCTAGGATCATGATACAGAATACCACATCATATACCACTAAACATAAAGATCCCCAGTTTCACAAGTTATGCAATATCTATGAAGACCCTTCACATTCTTTAAGTTATGAATACTGATGATTAAGAAGCAAATGTTAAGAATGGACCTCAAGAAAGGTGGCCTGGAAGACACAAATCTACCCCAAAGGAACAAACCTAAATATATTGGTTTTTTTTTTTTTAAAAAAAGTGAAGGAGGATAACTGATGATGTTGTAAACATAAAAGGAAAAAATCTTCAAGACAAGTAGGGCATGGATACATACTAAATCATAGCTTAAGGCCATCTAATCCAAGATAGGATATAGGCCAGCTATGTATCTCAAGATTGACCTGAAAGCAATCAAGTATTAACCCCCAGTTAAACATCAACAAAGTGACATGGAGATGAATATACAAAAGGCATATAAACAACTCATGAATAAGGCTGAGCAGAGCAACAAAAACAAAAAGAAAAGTACACACAATTTTCAGATAGGAGATAAAGCTTTTGTAAAAACACTCCATCTGAGTAAGCAACAGGAAAATAAATATCAAAAGTTTTACTATCCCTATTTTAATTTTTTAAATTATTATTTATCACTATTGTGAAAAAATCAGGTCCAAAGGTCTTTTGGATAGATACCGGAGGAGAAATTAAGAATATATATTTAATGCCTGCATTTTAAAACCTTATTTTGGTCAGTCAGAGTGACCAGACAATGAACACTTAGTTTATATGGAAGTTAATAGATAGGCATGAATATTAGTTGAGTTTAGAAATAAAAGGGAGAGAAAAAATAGGGGCATTAATCTATGAAGAGAGTATACCCAGGTAAGTGCAAAGACAATTACTGGGATACTTTAGAGCCAACTTAAATATAGGAGTTGAATGATGCACACTCCAATATTCCATTCAGTCCTTAAAAATTACTTAGTCACAAAAAGGAGCAGGGTGAAGGCTAATGGGTTAAACTATGTATCATCTTCAATAAAGACACATTACCAGTTGAAATTCAGTCCACATAAGAGACCAATATATGAATCTCACTTTATTGTAATGTAGTCAGTGAAGTAGGAAATCATGTAAGAACCTGTATTTAGTTGAGAAAATATCAGAAGATAAAATTAGTAGGCTTTATAACCCTTTTTTAAAATAAAGACAACCCAATGCTAAATGAAATGTAGACACTACTTGGGTGTTAAAATTTTAATTACAGGTTACAATTCTAACCCTGTAAAAATAGAAGAGTTGTAAAGGTAGCTTACAATTCTGTTGAAACCAAAACAAACCTATTTAAAACATAAGATTAGTTAACATGTGATAGAATATGCACTATCATTTTTACTATATAATATATATATATATATTATAACAATTTGGAGAATAGAGACTTAATGTAATCTGCACTACAGGGCGCCACTAGGCATTTGAACCTAGAAAATTTATATAGTAGGCAGATACGTAAGTTAAACAAAAAAAACATTTTTTTTTCCTTTTTATATTTTGATACCGGTCATTAGCCCATTGTCACTAGCTCAGTGGAATAGCAGAGATTTATATTTTATAATAAATTCTTATCCAAGAATATATAAAAAAGAATAAAATAAGCCACTGCCAGTAATTATACACACAAATGTTTATTTACGCACATATATAATATTTAAATTGTTTTAGTATCAGTTTTACATTTTAAAATTTAATTTACATTTTTAACTTTGATTTTTGACTTTAATTTATATTTAATTTTTATAAATTTACATTTTAATTTTTATAAGTTCGCACAGATGGATTTATAAAAGTTTGTTTTATAATGTTGAGTATCGATCGGCTGCATAGATTCCATGGTTAAAAACATCTCAAAATAAACATAACCGATCAAAATACAAAGTCATTGATACTGTCAATTGCAGAGGGAATACAAGAAACCCAATGGCATTCATCATAAGATACCACATTGACATCGATGACATATATTCTAACTGAATAAGAAACCACAACATAATTAACGCTAACAAATTCATGCAATGTCCATACCCAACTTAAATTTAATGCATTTTTATTTAGAGTGTCGAGTATGAATAGACTATATAGATTTGCATTTGAAAGAAAATATTCTATCCTTATTTAAACTTAGACCAAAAGTTCGCAGTCAAACCAACGTCAATCCATCTGATATATTGATGCATTCAATGTAACACAAATACAGCTGCACAAAAGGTTAAGAGAAGAAATTGACTCTCGTCAGAAAGAAATACCACATCTATCTGACAAGAAGAGCAATAAAAAAAACTCCATAGGAAAGGACTGTGGTCATTTTGCCGACTTAAGATCGCATTCCATAGGCAAAAAGGAAGTGTACGGCGTATAAAGTGATTCTGCCCATAGCGAATCTCGTATTACATCTACTAATTACACCAATATATCCAATCCATTGACCTAATTCAACTATGAAATGAATAACCTAAGATTACCCCCTCCCAATAAAACTTTACAAATCTATATAGCCATTCATGCCCGACTTAAGTTTAACATTTATATAATATTAAATTAGCGAAAAACAAAAATCATAAATAAAACTTAAAAGAACCAAAAAAAAAAAAAATCAACAAATGGAAATGATTAAAAAAAAAAGAAATACATCAATAAAAAGAATTAATAAGGAATTTAGTTTGGTCAGATAGGATTCTATTTCTATTTTTTTTTTAAATACTGGGAAAGTTTATATTTTAAAATTCTTAGTGTTTTCAAATTAATATTCATTTAAGTTCATCCAATGCTTGCCATTTGGAATCCAGTGTTAACATCCTTCGATGATCCTGTGGTCCTCAATATAGGAAAAGTGATGTTTCATTTTCTTTTTTTTATAACAACTGAAGGAATTGAAAGTGCGTCTTTCAATCCCTTCACCTCCGACTCTCCGACTTAACACATCTCAGTCTTCTCTTAAATTTTCTTCACTCACTAAAAATTTTATTATCAAACTTTTTCTTTTATATATAACTTTAGGATACAATGGACATTACATCATCGATGATGATGATCCTTCCATTGAGGTCCAATTCCCCTATGGATTTCTTTCATTGTCCATTAGTTTCTATTGTTTTCCTATCTGACTGTTGCTTATACATTTAAATGCCCAAGGGCTAGTTCACTTTGACTAATTAAAATAATCATTTCCATTTTTCAATAACATTAATTAATTTGTTTTCCTAACTTAAAAATATATTTTTATCTCCAAATGTTTTTAAGTTTTTGTTTTTAAAACACCTTTTCTATTTTTAATAAAGTTTTATTTTAATAATTTTTTTCATCTGTGTGATTTTATATATATATGAGTTTAGTATAGAATTTTAATTTTCAATTTTTAATTCTTAAAAAAAAAGTTTTATTTGCGAACTTTTATTTTTTTTATGTTTACTAATAAAAAAAAAAATGTAACATCGTATGTGCCCATTACAATATATATATATATATATATATATATATATATATATGCAACAAACATTTATTTTATTAAGTACTAAATTAAACAAATATCACAATAAACAAATTTACTTATGTAATAGGAATAAAAACCCAGTTAAAGAAATCATACAAACATATATGTATACCAACATTGAGATAACTATAAATGTATTATATGTCATGAGTTAAGACTTAGACTTTAGCAAAGATAGTGATGACTTAATGTCAAGCCAGTCACTAGTTAACCAAGTGTGGAAAATAAAATTAGAATTATGTTACATAATTTAATTTTAATTACCACTAGCATAATAGGTGCAACACGGGACAGCCATAGCAATGGAAAAGGAAATAGAAAAGCCAGTATTCCAAACACCAGAAACTAAGCTTTGTATAAAAGCAACCCAGTTAATTTCCATCATCTTTGTTATTTTTCAAATGATACAATAACTATATAAAGCCAACATCTGAAGATTGAATGTTCAAACATAAAAGAAAATGGAGGACTTATTCGAATATTTCATATTATCCATATAATTTCCATAGTGCAAAACTATAATAAATTATAACCAACATTTAAATAGAGAAAAGTTTGATAAGTTTGTACAGTTTAACAAAAGAACTGAACTGATTTTACATTGATATTTAAAACAAAAACTGCACTATTATTTGAACATGTAAAAAATAAAGAAATAGAACATCACCAGCATATATTTATATATATATATATATATATATATATATATATATATATATATATATATATATATATATATATATATATATATATATATATAAATGATGAAGTAATTCTTTTTCTTATATGTCATTGAATGCCAAATAGCAAATCAAGAAAAATTAGAGTTATTATAGACTTCTGCATAATGTATTCTGGTTAAATTAATATAGCCACAGGGCTGGAATACTATTGTCCTGACCATAGAAGTGCAATGATTTTATCTATTCACTTATATAATGCCTAAAGAAACATCAAATGCCCTATACTAAATGACTAAATGGACTGAGGAGGAAATTAATTGCAGAGAATATGAACATCATTTCAAGTATCTTGTGGAGGAATTCTAAAGAGTGAGAAATAACTCACTGAAGAAGAATCATCCAAAGTGTCCTAGACTGTGTATATAAAAGACATTATTTGTCAAACTTATGACATTAATCAAGATGATTTGAAGAATGTTTTGATTTATTTTGTATTATTTTTTTATATTTGTGTTGTAAAAGTCTATTTTTGTTTTACTTCCACACTTGGAAACATGCCTAAAACTTGGAAGTGTTTGTAAGTAAAAACCACAACATGCAGAGGGGGGGGGGTTATTAGTTTTGATGAATTTTTTTTAAAAATAAAATTTAGGTCAGCTTCGCCTCTTAAATGACTTGTCATTAATCATCACTACTATAATGTGGAATAAGATAAGATTTTTTTTATTTTATATTTTTCCATATTAAGCATATACACTTCCTACAGGACAGAGTTTGTGTTGTTTATTTATTTTTTATTTTTGTTAACTAATGATTGTTTATATTTGTTTCTTTTCTATCAACATAGGGAACCTGTACATAAGTATGGAGGTCCCCAAAGAAGATGGATTATCTAAAACTGGAATTAGATGACAAGGTTATTACACATACATTTGCATAACATTGTATATTAACTAGGCAGATTCACAATTCATGTAATAATGAAGTATTTTTTATTTTTATTAATTTTATTGCTTTGTAAATAATTAGCACCTTGTTATGTATTTCTACCATGGATAAGGGTTTTTAGAATGAAGACATTTAAGTATTGATATGGTAAAGATATATACTTGGCACATATGATTATATATTTTTATCATGTTAAAGAGTTTGAATTTTTGTTATTGTTTAATACATGTTGTCAATTTGATTTTAATTCAATTGGTCTCCATTTTATCAAACTAATTTGCACTTTCACTCATCAATCTGTAATCTGATGCATATATTCACACATATTTCTTATATATATATATATTAAAACAGTAATATGTTTGAATGGATCTTTAATTCAATTGGAAGCTGTATAGAAGTGCAGTACTTGCTATCTAGTGTAAATTCATGGTAGAAAAGAGCCAAAGGTAAATTTCCTCTTGAGTTCAAATACTGAGGTGTAACAGAGTCCAAAGGAGGCATGATATATGGATGAACTAGACAAAATTGTATCTAGATTTAATGTGTGAATGTAAAGCTAGTCTGTTGGAAGTATGTACTTCATCACATCATTCACAGCAACCTACCAGAAAACCCTAGGTCTGACCATAGTGAGATGTATCCCCCCTCATCTGGTGGGCCATTATAATATATATAAAATAACAGTGTTCTTTTTAATAGTTATTACATTATTATGTAAAAATAATCTTGAATCTGAATAAACTTTGCAAAAATACAAATTTTTAGGTATTTAAAAATTTATCTCAAAATAATCTTGCAAATGGTTTTGAAACATAACCTGCATAAATCAGTCAAAGGGAAGAAGCCAATGCTGAAGTACTTAGACTTTGCAGATATTTGATTGCACTGGTCTTTTGGATTTTATAAAAATTAAAAATATCACTATTTTAAAACTATACAAGTTTTTACAAATTTTAAAAAAATTGGCCAAATATCTTCATAAATGTTGCTCTACAAACACATTTTTTTTAAATATTAGTGATTTTTTTTATTTCTTTGACAGATGGCCTCAATAGTGATATTTTGCATAGCTAAACTTTCACACATGACCCACTAGTCTCAACACTATCTCACAAGACTGCTAAACTTGAACACATATATGTTGAAAAGATAAATAATCACCAATATATATATTTCATGCTAAACCAGCAATCATCGGTTGGTCCAGATTACTATCTCTACACATATATGCTATAAGTGCTCAGATATATATTGATAGCCAATCCTCATACTTTAATGGACAGGCTTCAATCTATTCCACACTCCAACTCTTCAACCATCCATCCAATTGAAAATCTGATGATGGAGTGCTCAAAGGCCACCCTGAGACTGAGATTCTTGTCACACCCATGTTGACCTAAGGTCAATCTGACCCCTCATATATAGGACATAATCCATTTAATACATATACAAGGGATGGGCAGACATCTCTACTCATGTAATAACTAAAACACACAGGCTTATTATATACCTGTGTTTATATATGTAATATATAGGCTATATGAGCACAGACTTTCATACGACCCACCACTCTCCACACTGTCTCATAACACTGATACATTTGAACACATATATGTGAAAAGATAAATAATCACCAATACATGTATTTCATGCTAAAACAGCTGTGTTCAAGTGTTTCAGTGTTATGAGATAGTGTGGAGAGTTGTGGGTCATGTAAAAGTATGTGCTCATATACACTATATATTACATATATAAACACAGGTATATAATAAGCCTGTGTGTTTCAGTTATTAAATAGTAGAAATGTCTGCCCATCCCTTGTATATGTATTGAATGGATTATGTCCTGTACATGAAGGGTCAGATTGATCTTAGGTCAACATGGGTATGACAAGAATCTCGACCTCAGGGTGAACTTTGAGCATTCCATCATCAGATTTTCAATTGGATGGACGGTTGAAGAGATTGAGTGTGGAATAGATTGAAGCCTGTCCATTAAAGTATGAGGATTGGCTATCTTAATACATATCTGAGAACTTATAGCATATATGTATAGAGATAGTAATCTGGACCAACTGATGATTGCTGGTTTAGCATGAAATACGAATATTGGTGATTATTTATCTTTTCAACATATATGTGATCAAGTGTATCAATGTTATGAGATAGTGTGGAGAGTGGTGAGACGTGTGAAAGTCTGTGCTCATATACCATATATATTACATATATAAACACAGGTATATAATAAGCCTGTATCTTTCAGTTATAGCTAAACTTTATAAAAAATGTAAAAAAAATACCACCAACATATCAATTAATTTATGTAATTTATGTGAAACTTAAATAAAACAAAATATGTACCAAACCAATAAATAGCATAAACATACATACATAATTGACCAATAAATATAAACAATAATATTTTATAAAGTGTTGTTTAACATTTTTTTTAAAATAGAGAGTAAATTATAAATAAAACAGAGACATTGGTACATAAAATTGACTCTTTTTTTGCTTAAAAAAATAATATATATATATAATTCTTATCGATATATAATTAGTATAAAAACTACCTGTTAAAATTATTTCCTAATTTGTTATAAATTTACTATACTAAATTTTATCACGATTAGGAACACACACACACACATATATATATAATATTTAGAAACCAAAACTGATAAATCTGAATGCAAAACAAAAAATAAAAAAAAAATAAAAAAATCACAAACTAAATATAATTTCTATTCTGTGATACAATAATGAGAAGCAACTGGTATGATCAAAAATTTACAACGCATGGTATATTCACTTCTTTAATAATTTTATTAAATAAACTTTTTTATATCAAATATGGTCATCACAAAAAAGTAAAATCTGGCTATATAGGTATGTGCATGTAATAATTAAATAAATATTTATTATATATATATTTACCATGCTTTATATAGATTTATATCCATAATTGTTATTAATTATATGCTTAGATTACCATTACACGTTAATTATAAACAATTTCACTTAGTAACAAATCTAGACAAAATTAAAATTGAAACTTCAAATTCTAAGATCTATGAGATTTTTTTTATTTTTGTAAAAAGTAAAAATCCTTTAACATTTATTATGCACACTTTAAAAATAAAATTAAAACTGTAAATAAATTAATAATTCTAAGTAAAAAGATTTTATGTCAGATTTTTTTGTTAGTTTGTCATTTTAAGCTTCAAAGGAAAATTTACTTTATTAATGATTTTTTAAATTTTTTAAAAACAATACCTTAAAAAAAAAGTAAAAACAAATTGTTCTTAGTAAGATTTCAAAACACATTTCTATGTAGTATATGTAATGTGAAAGTACATATGAAAGATAAACTTAAAACACTAATTGTTTAAAAACCTGTCAGTAATATTAAATGTAAAAAAGCAAAATGAAAATAAAATCTTTGATAGCAATCACTAAAAATGAATGTGAACATTTTAACTTCAGAAGAAAAGAGAAAGAGAACAAGGCAAAAATAAAATATCATAAAACAATGTAAGAGAAGAAAAAGAAAATTATGGAGTAAATTAGCCTTGTGATTGCACAAATACATAATTCTATTTTAGCAATTAGTACAATAAGATAGGAAACATCGTGAGAGCAATGGTAGCCCATGTGCAATAAATTATACCGTCCAACCTAATATATATATATATATAATAAAACAACAAAAACAAAATATGATCTTATCCTATATAAAATATAAAAATTCATACAAACTTGTCTACGAATGTTGTAGTTCTTTACATATTTACTATATTATTGCAAAATAAATTATACCATTCGACCATATATATATATATTGTAATGGGAGAAAGATCTTTGAGATTCACATATACTGACCCCGGGGGCGCCACTAGTCCAAAAATAGGAAGTAGACATTTATTTTAGGGTGGACAGAATATGTGAATCAAAAGGCACCGAACTACACTCAGGGAGGAATAAGATATCTTAAATATTATTTAGACAGTTGAGAAATCAAAGCACAAAGACAAACATCAGCCAAATTAAGTTTAAACAATTTATTAATTTTATTAAAAGTTGTGCAATAGAGTGAAGACATCTAGCTACAAATATAAAAGTGACTTATGTTAACATAGGCATATTTACCAGAGAGTGCACAGGAGTACGACAAACATGAAGGCATTAAACATTTTGGCAATAAAATTCTCTCACTTAAAATATAAGAAATGGTTAGGATAATGTCTTCTTGCTGGCCAGTTGTAAAATTACCAAAAACAAACAACAACCCTAGGGATAATAAAACAGTTACTGTCCTGTCGGAAATCAATGAAACCAGCGCGGACGTCCAAGCAGTAATATTCTAATTACTGTTGTTAAAATGCCACAGGACTGCTGCGCACAATACTACATTCAAAGTAAACGTGGTTGATCTCACCTACAAGACAGCAACAGATATTTGATTATGATCTTACGTAATCCAGAAAGAAATAGACTATTTTCAGACAACCCGAAGAAATAACTTGACAAATAGACAGCAAAAAGATTTTATCATTTGCACAAACAGTGCAAACAAAACCTGTTTAAAGATTCTTTATTGTACAATTAAGGGCAGGTAAATAAATAAAGATTACGAAAACTGCCAATGTGTTTTGTAATAGTTAACGAAATAATCAGGTATATGTTAAACATATAAAATACAATCACCTTATGCACCCCCTGATAAACGAAAATTGCAAATAAACTTGGAATCTTAAAACTAAGATTCCAAGACACACTTTAAATACTAGAAAAGAGTACATACAGATAATAAATAATTAAAAAAAAACAATTAATACCATTTTAAAACATATTTATCATTAGATTGAGCGGAGATTTAATTAAATGCAATTTATTTACCCTGGCTAGAATAGGAAAAAGTTTAGCTTATGGTAAAGCAGAGTCCTAGTGATTTAGTGATGAGTGCACACTTTTGATAATAGTTCATCTTTCAGGTCCTTGGACAGCGGCAAGATAGAGGTAGTGTTTATTTTAGAGGTTCATGGCATGACTGAAGAAGATCTGGTAGACGTGGGTCTGTCCTTTGTTTAAATTAGCCAGACATTCTAATGATGGCAAAACTCACAGCGGTGGATTTTGACATCTTGCACAGCAACGAAGTTTGTCAATAACTATTTCTGTTTTTAGCAGGCAATTCTACATCCGAACAGCTACTCAAAACTATCTGACTCTTAGCAGGCAATAATCCAAGTGTGTGTCTAATAATGAATCCATCTCTCTCTAAAAATTGGCGGGCCAACCCTGCCTTGCTACATTTCCCATGCAAAACTTTCATTAGTGTCCATTCTATATTCCAGGCAGGGCAAATATTAATTTCCTGCTCAATCTAATTTAAGACTTCCAACCAGGGATAATTGAAACAAAAACGGCAAATACAAAACTAAATCTCCACTTTTTTTTTAGAATTAACTTTAAAAATAATTACAATAAAAGCAACAGGAATATATAATTAGCAAGCTTGTCTGTTTTTAATCAAATTGATTAAAACAGGCGGTGAAAGTAAACTATTTTAAAATCAATTTTATAAACAAAGTAGTGATCTACTTTAAATATAAATGTGTATGTGTTTTAAATAATAATACAAATTTTAGCATTAGACATTTAATGAAAATGAAGTTGTTTTTTTTTTATTAATTTTAGTAATAAAACCATTGAATCGGAAATCAATCCGGCTCAATATATATATAATAATTATTATAATAAAAAAAAACAAAAACAAAATATGATCTTATCCTATGTAAAATATAAAAATTCCTACAAACTTGTCTACGAATGTTGTAGTTCTTTACATATTTACTATATTATTATTATTAAACAGTTTATTTTTACACATTAATGAATTGTGTTTTTAAGTCTAAATATTAATAAGATAGTTAGGAAAAAATAAAAAAAAACGCAAACATTCCTACTTGGTTCTTTAACATTATTGTTGTTATTTCTATCCATTTCAAAATATTATAAGCTATATACGTATTATCAGAAATATTTTTTTAAGTTATCCAATTGCTTACTTTTGTATCATAAACAGTCTCTGTCTAATTTGAAAGTTAAAATATATCTCATCTGTATACAATTTCTTATTACTTTAAGTTTTTTTCTTTTTTAAAAAAGATAAAAAAAATTACCCATTTAATAAAACAGCTTGCCAAACACTAAGGCTACAGATCTGTAACAGTTGCGGAGATGTGTTTTTCTTGTAAAAGGAAATTAGACATCACAAGTGAGGAAATGATACAAAAAAAAATCAGGCTGTCTTTGCTTTATTGATCTTGAAATTGCAAAAAAAAAAGAAAAAGAAAAACCTTGATAATAAGATATTCGACTTCACTATTTATTTATAAAGTTTCTAGGTTGACTTTCTTCTTAAAATATTTTCAAGTAAAAATAAAATATGATCTGAAATACTTTTAATGACTAATTTTTAGAGAAAACAAACAGTGTCAAGTTTATTTAAAGAAATTTACACTTTAATTAATCTGGTTATATATATATAATAAGCCGCAATCAAGGATATTTCAAATTAAATTAAATGATTTTTTTTACTTTATACAAAAATAAACTTTCAATAAAGTCTTTAATAAACTACCTTTTTAAATATTTATATTTTTTAGCCAAAAGTGAATGTTTCTAAGCATTCAATTCACGAATAGCACTAAGTAAACATAAAACTTTATTTTATTAGAAATGTATATATTTTGTTTTCTAAAGGCCGTTAACACGTAGCACTAATCGTTTGCAACGTTGCTTATATTCACAACTAGCACATGTATAAAAATAATCATTTCATTTTTTTTTTTTGTATTCAAAAAGCAAGTTAATAAAATTGTGACATGACTAAGTCGTAATATCCTTATGATACTTATGTGATTGAAATAGTTGATAACAAATTGTATTGAAAGTGTTCTGAGAACCCATAAAAGTCTTTAGCAGTATGCTTTTATTGCATAGATTTAAAATCTAGTCAAAGTATGGTTGTCTTCATAGCAAATACTATAAATGCAACCATATTTACAAGGTTGAATCTTCCTTTATTATCCATATTCTTTTTTTTTCTTCAAAATAATCACTTAATTGTTACATCTCGCTTAATATTACGATTAACTTGACAATGAGAAAAAAATACATTCAGTCTTGAATAAAAATCCACTCTCTCTTTATGCAAACACATTTACTCATTCACACACATACATATATTAAAGTAAATATTTTGTTCACCAAATTATGATAATATAGTTTTCAAAAACATGATGTGTACAATTACTTATTATTATTACTGCAACATTTACAATTCATGCACAAACTTTTTTATAAATATTGATTTATTATAATATAACCTATTATAACCAACATTTTGACTATATTATTTTATAGTTTTTATCAAGGAACAATTAAACAATACATAAAAAAAACAATATATACAAATATTCCAGAATGTATATAACAAAATACAAATACCTTCAAAATATATACAATCCATGCACAAACATTTTTATAAATCTTGATTTATATGTATTATGGAAAATTCATTATTTTTATGTATTTTTTAATTGTTTTTTGATAAAGATTATAAAATAATATAGTCGAAACGTTGGAGTATATTATTGTATAACTATAATAGGTCATATTATAATCAATCAAGATTTGTAAAAAAGTTTGTGTGTGGATTGTAAGTATTTTGAAATTAATGGCTATTTTTAAAATAGAAACTATTTTGTTATTTGTTAATTTATTTTTATTACTGCAATACTGACATTGTATAACACCTACTAATATCTGTACAGCATGAATAACTTAGCAGTTGCTGGAGTTACTGGTAACAGAAAAAAAGAAAAAACAACATTCATCACATGATGTAATCATTGATTATTTTATTCAATATAAAATTTAGAAGAGGTTAAAATAAAATGTGGTCAGCTGCAGTTTCCATTTTTTTTTCTTTATAATTGACATGTTTTTTTAAAAAAATTCATAAAGATGGAACTTTCATCACATTTATTAATTGAATTTAGATCTTTTTAAAATTTTAAAGATTATTTTGTTTTTGTTTTCTGAAAGTGTATTATATCTAGATAAATATTTTAATGTTGTCAGAAACCATATCATAAATATTATCCAAAACATATGTAGAGAGTACAGGTAATGTTGATATTGTCACATTTGTCTTAGCATTGGTGCAACGATTTTTCATTTTTTTCTGGGCAAGAATTCAACCCTTGTAAGAGATTTTATAAACACTAAGGTCTCAAGAGAAATAAAATTTTGGTTTTTGGTAAAATTCTAGTAATTTTTTAAATGATTGGAGAAAATGTTTCAATATTGCAGTTCTTTAGAATATTAATAATTCTGTTGTATGGGTTAAGGAAAAATCATATAAAAACCACTGAATAAATCCTGTTAATCTAACTTATCAGGTTTCATTTTAAGTATTTATATACTAACTATGATAGATATTTTAGCAATTGTAAAGTACTATTTAGATAATCATGCAGTATCAGGAAACAATAAGGGTTGCTGGAATTGTAAAAAGATGCATGAATAGAAAAAAATAGCAAATCTGTTAGTTATATAAAAAAGATTATAAAGGATAGTCCAGTAAAGGGAGCCAAGGACTCCAGTTAACCCTGTGTCTGGCTCCCTGTTTCATTTTCTTTTTTCTAGTTTAGGGAATTAAATTTCTCTAAAACAATCCCTATTAAAAAGAGGAGTATTTTAGCTCTCTTTTCATATACATGCTATATCAACAATGTAATCACAAGTAAAAATAATTTCAACTTTTATAAAAATGCTATGTAAATGTATGGCAGCCACTGAAATTACAAATGATTTCTACAGGAATTTTACCTTTTAATGAAAATTTTCATTTCACTTAATTTTGTTGAATGAATGAGAAAATCCGGTTGTTGGGAGGACTCTCAGAAGTCTAAATCCTAGTTCTTTTAAGGGAGGAGGCTGGGATAAGGGTGCTGTGGTGATCATTACCAATAATGATTTTTCTCATTCACAAGATAGACAAAATAATGTTATTTATGGCGATTCTTTAACATTATCATTATGAGTGATTTTAATCCACGTATTGTTGCAAAATAAGTTGCAGTTTGGCCTCATGATTCTAATTGAAAGTGATCTACCTCATTTAATTTTATTTCAAATGTTGTTATTAATAGGGCTGACCTTTTGCTGTTCATGTGATTTTCATGATGGATTAGAATAGTTTTCAGCAGAGACATTTTGAAGCTTGGGTTTTTTCTCCCTTGTTCTCCATAGTTTTTCCAAAGTATTCAGGATTTCCCTCTTGTGAAGATATTCGAGGCCATTTGGAAGAACTGAACAGTAGATTGATTTAGTCCATATTTTCTGTTATCTCCAAGTGTTTTCCTATTTTTCAACTTATCTACTGCAAATTGGATTTCCCAATATTGTACTCTCAAAAGACTATTCATATTTGATTTCTAGACTTTACAAATAATTCTAATTGTAACATTCATTTGCTTTTAATGGATAATATACACCCTTTCCACATCCCTTTTCATATGTATCCTTCCCCTTTTACTATGTTGCTCCTGAATTTCATTTTTACCAATCTTTATAAACCTTTTATTTAGCTGTATTTGTATCTTTTTTTGATGAATAAACTTTCATCACTGGGAAAAAAAGATTATAAAGGATATAATTTAAAGACAAAATATGTATTTAAGAGACAATGTTTAATCAAAGCAATAATATGGTCTGGTAAATTGCAACGTTGTGAGATTATATTTAAAGCTTCATCAATTGGAATGTTTGTAAACAAAGGCACGACATCAAAACTGACCAGAATGTCACTAGCATTAGTTTTTAAACTTTTTAAAACAGAAATAAAATGAGTTTTTAATATATGATTTAATAGATGGGATTGTAGGTTTAATGAAATCCGATAAGTATCTGGCTAAAATATGAGTTGGAGAACCTATTGCACTTACTATTGGATGAAGGGGGATATCTGGTTTGTGAATTTTTGGAAGTCCATAAAATTTTGGACAGACACAAGATTTTTCATGAGGGATTATTTTATTTTTTATGTCTGTTTCAATAGGTGATTTATTAATAATAGTTTTTGTTGTTTTTTTCCAAATACGTAGTATGATCTCTTTTTGATAGTTTATAAGTTTTATCATTAAGCAGATCTAAAATTTTATTATGGTAAATGTCATGATCCATTACGACTGTGGCATTACCTTTATCAGCTGGAAGTACAACAATTGATTTGTCCGATTTTATATTATTTAATGCTTGTCTTTCTGTCTTTGAAATATTATTTTTAGGAAGCTTAGCTTTTTTTAAAATATTACAAATCTCAGCTCTAGCCAAATCAGCCAATGTAGAATCAATTTTATCGAGAGCTGATTCAACATTACAAACAATTTTCTCAAAAGGTATCCGGGAAGGTGTTAAAGCAAAATTGAAACCTTTTTCTAAAACCGAAATTTCATCTGTAGAGAGGGCTTTTCTACATAAATTATAAATGGTTTTTTGATTTGGATGCATAATGTTTGGGGATTGTGTTCTAATTAGCATTTGCAATTTTTTCTTTTGCTTTGCAGTTACAAATTCCGAATCTTTAAACGATCTAAAACTTGCAATACGATCAAAACAAGTCCACAGTAAAGGATGTATTTTATTACTAAGGAATAAATGTAAATGTAGCAATACTTTATCAATTTTGTCTAAATTTTTCCGAGTTTCTTTAATAAAAGAGTTTAAAATAATATTGCTAGTTTTCCTTAGAATTTTACTAACATGATAATTGTTCTTGTGAAACACAATTTTACAGCAAGTGGGTATAACATTGTGATTTTTGCACTGTAATAAAAAAGATAAATTACAAAGTAACTTACATTTCTTAATCCACGTTCTTTCAAATATACGAAGCTGTTTAAAAATTTCCTCCCGTATAGGTTAATAATGTTACAACGAAGATTTGCACGGGTTAAATATATAAAATACATATTTTGCAGGTTCATCCATGTTAAAAACTTTTAATATTAATATACTGACGTTTTGACTTGGTCACACAAGCCATCCACAGAGTTATAAAAGGTAGAAAGATGGTTGTAGAGGCGCTACAATCACTGATTTGAATAAAATGTTAAAATTCCACCAATAGCAAAAAAATGTTAAATTTAGGAATGTTTTTTAAAAAAATCTTTCCAAATACGAGGAAGTTTACATGTATCATCTCACTTATTGATACAATCTGGCCTTTTAACTATCTCAATGGCTTCTCTAATTTTGCATTGGTAGAGATTATCACATCTGGATATGATCCTGGTACTAGAAATATCAATTTTATGACCTGAATCTATAGTATGGAGTGAGAGTGCTGATGATGATGAGTGTTGCATAACTGCATTAGCATGCTCATCTCTCCTAACACTGATGCGATGATTACTCATACCTATGTAAGAAGCTTTACAATTTTTACATGAGATTTGATAGACACCATGAGATTCAAGAGGGATTGAATCCTTAGGCTTGGTTATTATATTGCTGATCTTTTGATGAGCAGAAAATGCTGTATCTATATTATAGCATTTTAATATACGTCCGATACTGTTCGATATTGTGTGTAGTTCCTTTTACAGCTATTAGGATTTGTGTTCCATATGTAAAAGGAATTACAGAGTATCGGACGTATATTAAAATGCTATAATATAGATACAGCATTTTCTGCTCATCAAAATATCAGCAATATAATAACCAGCCTAAGGATTCAATCCCTCTTGAATCTCATGGTGTCTATCAAATCTCATGTAAAAATTGTAAAGCTTCTTACATAGGTATCAGTAATCGTCACATCAGTGTTAGGAGAGATGATCATGCTAATGCAGTTAAGCAACACTCATCATCATCAGCACTCTCACTCCATACTATAGATTCAGGTCATAAAATTGATTTTTTTAGTACCAGGATCATATCCAGATGTGATAATCTCTACCAATGCAAAATTAGAGAATCCATTGAGATACTTAAAAGGCCAGATTGTATCAATAAGCGAGATGATACATGTAAACTTCCTCCTATTTGGAAATATTTTTTTAAAAAACATTCCTAAATTTAACATTTTTTGTTATTGGTGGAATTTTAACATTTTTTTCAAATCAGTGATTGTAGCGCCTCTACAACCGTCTTTCTACCTTTTATAACTCTGTGGATGGCTTGTGTGACCAAGTCGAAATGTCAGTATATTAATATTAAAAGTTTTTAACATGGATGAACCGGTAAAATATGTATTTTATATATTTAACCCATGCAAATCTTCGTTTTAACATTATTAACCTCTACGGGGAGGAAATTTTTAAACAGCTTATTATATTTGAAAGAATGTGGATTAAGAAATGTAAGTTACTTTGTAATTTATCTTTTTTATTACAGTGCAAAAATCACAATGTTATACCCACTTGCTGTAAAATTATGTTTCACAAGAACAATTATAATGTTAGTAAAATTCTAAGGAAAACTAGCAATATTATTTTAAACTCTTTTATTAAAGAAACTCGGAAAAATTTAAACAAAATTGATAAAGTATTGCTACATTTACGTTTATTCCTTATTAATAAAATACATCTTTTACTGTGGACTAGTTTTGATCGTATTGCAAGTTTTAGATCGTTTAAAGATTCGGAATTTGTAACAGCAAAGCAAAAGAAAAAATTGCAAATGCTAATTAGAACACAATCCCCAAACATTATGTATCCAAATCAAAAAACCGTTTATAATTTATCTAGGAAAGCCCTCTCTACAGATGAAATTTCGGTTTTAGAAAAAGGTTTCAATTTTGCTTTAACACCTTCCTGGATACCTTTTGAGAAAATTGTTTGTAATGTTGAATCAGCTCTCGATAAAATTGATTCTACATCGGCTGATTTGGCTAGAGTTGAGATTTGTAATATTTTTTTAAAAAAGCTAAGCTTCCTAAAAATAATATTTCAAAGACAGAAAGACAAGCATTAAATAATATAAAATTGGACATATCAATTGTTGTACTTCCAGCTGATAAAGGTAATGCGACAGTCGTAATGGATCATGACATTTACCATAATAAAATTTTAGATCTGCTTAATGATAAAACTTATAAACTATCAAAAAGAGATCATACTACGTATTTGGAAAAAACAACAAAAGCTATTATTAATAAATCACCTATTGAAACAGAGATAAAAAATAAAATAATCCCTCATGAAAAATCTTGTGTCTGTCCAAAATTTTATGGACTTCCAAAAATTCACAAACCAGATACCCCCCTTCATCCAATAGTAAGTGCAATAGGTTCTCCAACTCATATTTTAGCCAGATACTTATCGGATTTCATTAAACCTACAATCCCATCTATTAAATCATATATTAAAAACTCTCTTCATTTTATTTCTGTTTTAAAAAGTTTAAAAATTAATGCTAATGACATTCTGGTCAGTTTTGATGTCGTGTCTTTGTTTACAAATATTCCAATTGATGATGCTTTAAATATAATCTTACCAGACCATATTATTGCTTTAATTAAACATTGTCTCTTAAATACATATTTTGTATACAATGGACAGCATTACAGACAAGTTTTTGGTACTCCTATGGGCTCACCTATCTCAGGAGTAATAGCTGATTTATTCATGAAATATATAGAAACTCGTGCTTTAGAATAATCATCTTTAAAACCTCTCATTTGGCTCAGATACATAGATAACACTTTTGTCATATGGCAACATGGAAAAAATAAATTAGATAATTTTTTTCTTACATTTAAATAATATGCATCCTCATATTAAATTTACAATGGAGACAGAGTCTGATGGAAAACTCCCTTTTTTTGATGTTCTAGTCACCAGAACACCAAATAGTTTATCTTTTTCTATTTACAGAAAGGATACACACATAGAGAGATATTTGCATTTCCATTCTCATCATCACCCAACTCAGATAGTTTCTGTAGCCAAAACTCTTTAAAATAGAGCAATTAACCTTTCAGATGAGACACATCTGAAAGAAGAAATAAATCATATTAATAGTGTTTTATTAGCAAATAGTTATAATTACAAATTTATAAAAAAAAGCCTTATTTCAAGCCCAAAATAGACAAAATAGGAAACAAAAAGATGATAAATCAGCTATTAGGATTTGTGTTCCATATGTAAAAGGAACTACAGACAGTATTGGATGTATATTAAAATGCTATAATATAGATACAGCATTTTCTGCTCATCAAAAGATCAGCAATATAATAACCAAGCCTAAGGATTCAATCCCTCTTGAATCTCATGGTGTCTATCAAATCTCATGTAAAAATTGTAAAGTTTCTTACATAGGTATGAGTAATCGTCACACCAGTGTTAGGAGAGATGAGCATGCTAATGCAGTTAAGAAACACTCATCATCATCAGCACTCTCACTCCATACTATAAATTCAGGTCATAAAATTGATTTTTCTAGTACCAGGATCATATCCAGATGTGATAATCTCTACCAATGCAAAATTAGAGAAGCCATTGAGATACTTAAAAGGCCAGATTGTATCAATAAGCGAGATGATACATGTAAACTTCCTCCTATTTGGAAAGATTTTTTTAAAAAACATTCCTAAATTTAACATTTTTTGCTATTGGTTGAATTTTAACATTTTATTCAAATCAGTGATTGTAGCGCCTCTATAACCGTCTTTCTACCTTTTATAACTCTGTGGATGGCTTGTGTGACCAAGTCGAAACGTCAGTATATTAATATTAAAAGTTTTTAACATGGATGAACCCGCAAAATATGTATTTTATATATATTACTCTATCATATATTTTTGAAAAATAAAAAGATTTGAAAAAAAAAGTGTATGTTAATTTTTAACTGGGATTTAAAATTTATATCTTGCCTGGAGATAATATCTAGTTTAATAAATGATTAGTGATAATTATTATTAGTGATAGTTAAATAATAAATATCGTACAGCACAATATATGTAAGTAAATTTAAAAATTTACATATATTCTTTATTAATATTTATTGACGAAAGTCTATTATTTGATAATAGCTTGAGGAAAGTGGTTATGTTTGTTTGTATATATATATATATATATATATATAATATACAAATCAAAATATATATATATTGTGAAACGAATACAGATATCAAACTTTATATATATCTGATAAATTAAATCATCTATGAAAGATAACATATTTAAATCAGATTTTAAATTTTTATGAGAAACTCCATATCTATGACTGAGGATTAAAGCAACTAGTAGTAGCACCTGCACATATATCCCCTACTCCTTATATCTCAAATACCAGATAAAGCACCTTCTTATTATGATAGAATCATGTGTAAGAATTTCAAAATTTAGTTGTGATAGTAAAATAATTAATAAATATTATAAATTATTTAAAATAACTTTTGATCGATTTTGATTTGAAACCATACTGAAACTTTCCAATCAAAATATAAAACACTATCTTACATAAATAAAATAATGAAAAAAAGTTGATGTTGTTTTCTTAGAACTGTTATTATTTTTAAATTATAGAAATGTCTTTAAGATTGAAATCATTTTTTTTCATTCGCAAAATATACTGATTAAGGGAGTTGTAAAAATTTCTTTTTTCTCTCTTATTAATTAAATAATGTCTAAAAAAAAAAAATGAGAGCAGAAAATATATTATTTCGCTTAATCAGTAGATTTTAGAAATATAAATAAGAATGGAATAAAGATTTAAAATATCCTATACAGTTTTACGAAGTGAAAGAGGAGGATTAAGCGGTAAGCGGACTAAGCTGTCAAGTAGGGCTCCGGAATTCTAAGGGGCCCCGAGATCTTAAAAAGGCTTTCCATTAGGATTCGAGGAAAATTATGTTGTTTTTTTTTTTTTTTTGTATACAATCAACTGTCTTATAATGCGAATATTTTTTAATTGGAATTTATCAATAGAAAAAAAAAGAACGCGATAAAAACATTTAAGGATACTTACAAGAATGACATTGATGTTTGTAATTTTAAAGATAAATTTCATTATTTTTTAATATTTCTAAAAGAAAACGAGGACACCATAAAAACAACACTAGATATCTATCGAGCCGCCAGAAAAAATGTCTTGCACATTTTCGAATATTGAAATATTATTGAAATTTTTTTTTAACAATTCTCTTATCTAATGCGTCAGGGGAAAAATCGTTTTCTATTTTAAAGTGTGGGAAAAAATTATTTAGGGAGTACTATGGGAGAAGAAAGATGAAATAATATGATCATCCTGTATACAGAACAGGAAATTTTAAGTCGAATTGACCCTACAAAAATAATTGATGAATTTGCAAGAAATAAAGCAAGACGGAAATTAATGTAAAAAATATGTTTTTTAATAAATTCATTTAATATGTTATAGTATGAAATTTTTGATTATATTTTTTTTTTTGTTAAAATTTAATGAGAATTTTCTTGAAATTTTTTTTTTCTTACTTGAGTTTGAGAGCCTCGAAATTTTTGCCGCTTGGGGCTCCCACTTGGCTTGATCCGCCTCTGTATTGTACGAATATATTGAAGTATCAACTATATTTTTATCATTTTGTTTTCATAGGACTACTGTGATGTACTTCAGTAAAAAAATTTCCTGCTATATTTTCAATAAGTATTAAGTTCAAATGGCACTACTAATCAAATTAGTTTTCAGCCATATATACAAAGTTTTCTATTAAAAATCATTTCAATAACATACACTATTAAAATATATTAAATGGATGATTGATAGTAATAATCATTGCATAGACTATAAAACTGAATATAATTTGTGTCACCCAAATCACTAAATATCCAAAAAGTTTTGGTCAGCTTGACATGGTATAAATTTTATTTTATAGTCACATTTGAAGTTTAAAATTATCACACCTATTAAACTATATTGTGAGACAAAAAAAAAGAAAACCAAGTCTCATTTGTAATAAAAATTTACTTAATATTTATCTAATTGACTCAAGGGATAACATCATTTGAAAAAAAAAAATTAGAAAATACATTAGAGGCAATTTTTCAGAGATAAAATCTCTCATATTGTAATTGACAATGCTATTTAAGCATAATGGAGAAAAAAAAACTTTCTTAAAATACTTAACAGTTACTTAATATGTGATAAATTTTACAAGTGCTGTATTTTAGATTTAACAAACTATAAAAAGTGATCATTCTTTTCTCACAAGTGCTGTTAAACAGTGTTGTTCATTCTACAAGGGTACTCTCACTCCAGCCACAGGATAAAGACTTTAAGAAAATAAGAGCAGCCATTTTATTTCCAAACTCAAATGTAATTATATGAGCCAATCTTAAATGTCTAGAAATTAGAGTTTCCTTAAATTCCCTATCTTGTGGTTGTAGTATCTTTGCAGATTGAACACCACTGTTTAATGGTGTTTGCCAAAAAATAATGATTACCTTTTATAGTTTCTAACAATCTAAAATACAGCACTTGTAAAATTTATCACTTATTACATTATTTAACATCGTTTAATATTGGCAAAAAGTACATTTAAAAAACAAAAAAAAATTTTTTTTAGAAGTGCTATAAAAAAAATCTTAAAAATAAGAAATGGATTTAAAGTAAATGATTATAAATTCATACTGTCACTTCTAGCCACTTTAGATTGGTTATATAATTACATTTGAGTTCAGAAATAAGATGGCTGCTCTTAATTTCTTAAAGTCTCTATCCTATAGATGAGGTGAGAGTATCATTGCAGATTGAACACCATTTTTCAATAGCACTTGTGAAAAAGAATAATTACTTTCTATAGTTTGTTACAATCTATAATATAGTACTTGGAAAAAAATATGAAATATTATATAATTTAACACCATTTAATATTGGTACAAAGTAAATTTAAAAATTTCAGAAGTGCTAATAAGAATATTAAAAATAAAAAAAATGTATTTAAAGTGAATGATTTATAAATTTATGCTCTCACTTCTAGACAGTTAAGTTTCACTCATATAATTACATTTAAATTCAGACATATGATGATGAATCTTATTACTTTAAAGTCTCTATCTTGTGTCTGGGGTGAGAGTATTCTTGCAGATTAAATACAACTGTTTAGTGGCACTTGTAGAGAAAGGATTATTTTCTATAGCTAACAGTTACTTACACCTTTTTGATGATTATCTCAGAAAAATTATAGAGGGCTATAGCATTATATTAAAATGATAATTAATACATTGTACAGACTTAAACCTGCATTTATATATGTAACATATGCAGGTCCCGAACTCAGATCTTCACACAACCCAACCCTCCCAGTGTCATCTCATATTGCTGACTCACCTGATCACACACATGTTGAAAAGATAAATAATCACCAATATACATATTTCATGCTAAACAAGTTGTTCTAGATTACTATCCTCACATATATATATATATATATATATATATATATATATAGTATAAATCGAGTATATATATATATATATATATATATATATATATATATAATTAGTACTCAGCTTTATATTAAGATAGCCAATCTTTATACTTTAATGGACAGGCTTCAAACTATGAAATGGAAGGCTAAAGAGTTGTGAGTTGGAATAGTTTGAAAAATGTCCATTAAATTATAAAGATTGGCTATCTTAATATAAAGTTGAGTACTGATTATATATATATGTGTGAGGATAGTAATCTAGATCAACTGATGATTGCTGGTTTAGCATGAAATACGTATATTGATGATTATTTATATTTTTAACATGTGTGTGATCAGGTGGGTCAGCAATATGAGATAGCACTGAGAGTGGTGGGTCATGTGAAAATCTGAGTTTGGGCCCCGCATATGTAAAATGATAATTGTTTTTTTATAATTTGATTATTTTATTTATTCAGTTTTCTTTATGAAAAGATCTGATTTATTTTAAAGCCAAATGTGGTTTATCCTTTTCTGATGTTTAATCTGCCTACTTCATTCAATATATCTTTCTTTATTTCTTTTTTTATCAATGTAAGGTTGATACTACGTTTAAAAAATCAACAGTATTTGTAGTAAATATTTACTTGATTAGTCTTTTCCAGATGAATCTGCATCTTATACAAATTATCAAAAGTTTTATAAAAAAAGAATGAAATCTATTTTATTCTTTATAGGAATATATAATCTAAGGTGTATTAAATCATTCAAAGTAATTTAATGGATAGATATTTTAGAAATCAAGTAATATTGGGCATCAGAAATAACAAGTTGAGCTTTGATCAAAGAAGCTTTATATTTGGACCCATCTCTCTTTTACTCTGCTAAACCACAAAGAATAATAATTTTACTATTGTGACCTTATAGAGTTTTATACTTATATTACAGCACTGTTTAACGTTAAATTCTATTTGTCTGTTATTAATTTGATATAATATATAGACAAATAATGAAAATAGCACGCATATGTAAATTATAACTTATTTATAGTTAAACATAAGAGATGATTATGATGATTAGTTCTTCAAATAGATTTATAAAACATTATAGCTAAATAAAGTTTAATTGAACATTATGCACTTATCAGAGAGTTAACATTGTATTTAGGATATAAGTTATATTTCTAAAAAAAAATAACAACAATAATAAAAAAGATACAATAACAGGAAAACTATGATACAAAGGCATTATTTGCAAGTGACATTTGAACAACTTTTTTTTATTAGTCTTGTTAATTAATTGAGGATACACTGTATAGAAAACAATTAGATCTGTGAAAAGATATAACACTCCTAGACTAAAATATTAGCCAAAATAATCAATAGAGAAAATTCAAAGAAATTTACCTGATAAATTTAGCTTATATTACATATGTATCTTATGTACTGCATATGTTTGTGCTAACTTTTCTGTGGCATAATAAAATTTTAAGAAAATGTTATTTAATTAACAATTAATAAATAAGCAATGGGGTGTGTCAATCATTTTGTTTTTAAAATGGGGGGGGGGATAAATAATTAATAATGTTTCACATATGAAATCTAAATACAGAAAACAGACAAAATAGAAATAAGTATTGTACTGCACAATAAAAAAATATAAAAATTATATTATAGAGCAAAATGGTACTCATACTTATGACAATCCATCCTGCTTGATAGCACTATTTCTATACAAAAGCACAGAAATATGCCATTTACATGGCCAATCTTATGGCCTATGGAACAGTTGTGTTTGTATTAGTCATTACAGGCCTAGATTGCATTGCACATGGCTCATTAATGTGCATTGCAACACTACACAAATAGTGAACAATTCACATATCACTACCGTACCATGTGAGGGTGCATAAAATTCAACTGGCCGTAACTCTTTTAATATGTATTTGAAGTAATGATCTTACATCCTACCTGACATAATTACATAGTAATAATTATAAGCCCTCTTTGAAAGTGAATTTAATTTCAAAAGGCTAGGTCCCAACACCATCTCAGAGAATTCATGGGAAAAGTCCCATTTGTGCAAGAACAGTTGTTAGACTACTAAAATGGCTATAGTTGATCACTACAGGCTGAAATGTTATTCCATTCTATTAAATAAAGTTGTTTCATAAAGAACAGCTATGAGACAAATCAAATGTCTGAGGTTGCACGTCCTTTTAGAAATTCTAAGGTTGGTTTGATCAGAGTAGTGGATTTATTGGCCAACCCAGTAATTACCCCCACATTCCAGTTCTACACACTGAAATATATAATGTAATTAAAACTATAATTTAGAAAATAATGTTTTTCTTTTAAAAAAGTAAATGTATTTTGAAAGAAATTCAATGTTTTATATCTAAAAATAAAATTAATCCTCAAAAAGAAATGAAACCAGTGAAAGTGTTATTTAAAAAAAAAATTAAATATAAATTAGCCCAGTAACATTATATCTATTTGATTTTGACTAGCAACAGCACTATAGAATGGAGTGGATTGTCATATGTATGAGAACCAGCAAAAATTATATTAAGTTACTTCAATTAAAAAGTGTAGTAAAGTTTATAAAATTTTATTTAAAATGATTAACAGTAAGTCATCTGGTGGTATTTTCCCAGCCTTTTAACATAATTTAATATAACATTTCAATTTTAATTAGTCTTTTCATTCAGTGTACGGAATGTTTCGTATATAAGTAAATAGAGAGATTTGAACTTAGGATTTTCAGTTTATACTCTTCCTTCACTCCATTTCAAATAACAGGCACACATAACTGCATAGATGCTAAAAATGATAAATGATTGCTAATATACTTATTTTATGCATAACCAGCATTCATAAGTTGGATTTTGAATGTTCCATCATTTATTTTCAATGAAATAGATGGGTAAATAGTTTGAAGGGTGAGAGGATTGAAGCCAGTTCATTAAAGTTTAAGGAATGTCTATCTTAATATAACCCAAGTACTGATTGTATATATGTGTGGGAGATTATGATTTGTCTCAAATGATGAGTGTTAGTTGCAATGAAATATATTTGGGATTATATATCTTTTTCTTACATAAGTGTTCATGTGTGTTGTTTGTTGGAGATGGAGTAGAAGACTTAAGTTCAAATTCCTCTATTTGCATTTCAATTTTAGTTATAACTTTTAATGGGCTGTACATTATCAGAGTGCACTCTAAGTATATTTTTTTAAAAAAGAACAAACTTTAAAGCAACACAAGTAAATCAATTACACAATCATAAAAATAAATATAGTACGAAAAGTAGATATGAAAATAATTATGAATCCTATCGCATTACATATGTTATTATCAAAAAATAACTATAAATTGTTTATTGCATTAGTATGAAAATAAATACAGTATTATATTAATAATCTATGAATAACACCAATAATCAGATTAAAAATATTTTGTAGAATAATTTCTATTCAAAGAATCAATAAATGACATAGAGGAAAAAGAAAAGCACATGAATGAAAAATTTCAAATATGGTTATAATTTAAATTGAGTTGAACGATCAATTCATAATGAGTCAAATTCCAATATAGAATCTTGCTTGTTTTCTCTTTTACAAAAATGATAATATTCTATTGTTTAACTAGGAAGAACTGCAAAGATCTCCTATAAGTACACATGCTGTCATTACTACAAGTATATAAAGTTAAACTTTTATTTTTAAACTGCTGTAATAGGAATTCTTTAAAAAAATCTAGATCTATATTTTTTAAAAGATAGGCTACGCAGCTTTTAAAAAACAATTTTTGTAAACAGAGGATTTTTGATTATTATTTATAACAAAGAAACACAGACATGCATTTGTTAATACAGATATCTGAACTGCACCATATATATATATATATATATACTATATATATATATATATATATATATATATATATATATATATATATATATATATATATATATATATATATATATATATATATATATATATATATATATATATATAAAGAAGATTAAATCTAACTTTATAAATGAACTTTTGTACACTGCATGTTGTTAGTGTTTATAATAGTTTTGCATGTGAGAAAACTTACTTTGTGTGAGAAAACTTACTTTGGTCAGAGGTTGATGAATATCATTTTTTTTACTAATTATAAAGATACCACACATCTACCCTGCCTTTGTAGAGGTTGTCATTTTCATAATACTTTCTTTTTTTTTTACATTTCTGAAGAAAAAAAATGGTTAAAATATTGATTTAACAATTTTTTTAAAAAAGGTTACAAAAATTATATTATTATGAAAATGAAATGCAAATGTGATACTACATCATTTATTGTCTCTCTCACTAAATATCACATTTCAAACATGAATTTTTGAACTGTAATTACATTTTTTTGTGATTTAAATACTATACTTATTCAGTTCTGTACAGTAGTTAAAAGCACATGTAATAATTTTTTTCTGAATATTTTTTCCTTCAAAAGTTTTATTCCATATGTCTTTTAAAAACCATTTTCAGAATTACTTGCCTGGAATAAAATTCCCATTATCAAGTTAACCCTCTTAAATATAAAAAAGGAATTACTTCCTTTGCATTTTTTAATAAAAAAAAATACAGTTTATTAATTGTGGAACAAATAATTTTCTTTTTTTGTGAAAAATATGCCCTCTAACAAAAAAATATTTAGCTTGGATATCACATGACATTGTTATAAACATTTAGGAATTTTATATATAAGATAATGATGATGTTAGAACAAACCAAATTAATTTAATTGTATACTAATTATAAAATTATCTTCTGACATTTGGATAGCATTAAAAATACTACATCATATTTTTTAGATTGATAAATTATCTGATGACATTGATTTCTTTCAAATTCCATGTATCATTGAAAGACTGATTGTTTGTATGAATGATGACACAGGATATTATAGATTCACATCTGCTTAAGAATATGTCATAAATCAGTACTTATGATTGGTTACAATAAAATAGAGCATAATTGTTTATACAATTGTATACATTTTAATGATATAAAGGATATATTAAAATTATCATGCAGCTATAAATTTAAAGTGCTAGAATAAATTACATTAAGAGAGTATTAATTCTAAGCTACCAGTGGGATGATCAAATGTCATCACATAAGAAACATTATATTTTTAAGGTACTAATTTGCATATGTCAAAAATCACCCAGCACACATATTTATACAAAAGGGCAAAAAAAATAATGAACATAATTCAACTTTTCTTGAACATGAGTGCATAACAGATCATGCATTTAATTAAACTAATATGAAGATAGTTTGAAACAAAAACGTCAAGGAAAAATGAAAATATTAGGAGACATAGGCAAAATGGAATATTTAAAAGTCTCATTTACATAATGAAGTGCATTCTTTTAGGGACACAACTTTTCAACTGCAAAATAAAACAACTCTATGATTCTGGCAATATTCTGATGAAAGAATATTTAGCATAATATGCATTTTAAATTTAAATTAGTTTACCTTTTTTAACACTTATTTACAATAAGTTTATATTAAAATAAATTATTGTAGAGATAAAATCTTAAGTACTATGTACTGGAAAATTGAATGCAAAGCCTTTCACTATTGAAGCTGTCAATGTTATAAATATTTGTTGATTGTATTATCTAAGTTCTTATTAAAAAAATCTTGAAAATAAAATAAAAATGACTTTATTATCACATTGATAATTTTAACATCCTAGAACATTACATTAAATTTTTCAATATATATATATATATTGCAAAATTGACTTATAAAGTTAGATTTTTTTTTTGTCATTACATGAATTCACTAATGGACAGTTAATGTATATCTAAATATCGACGTTATAGAAAAGATAAATCCTAGTATGCATATTGTGTCTGTATAACCACTTTAAATATTATTTACATATGTCTCAGCATACTTATTTTAAAATACACATGAATCACCAGAACACATGTGAATGTAAACCAGCAAGAGAGCAGAAATTTTCATATTAAAATATTCCAAATCTATAGTTTTACATAGAAAATTACCAGAAATAGTTATAAATGTCTTAAAATTATTATTTTGTGTTTATTTACTTATTTTTTGCTTCTGTAAAATTTGTGAATAAATTCTTACTGACAGGATTTATTATTCCCATAATTCTTTTATTTTGTACAGTCATAATCCCAATGAAATTATACAAATGCTACCTATGTTGCAAATAATTACATGGTTAACCATTATTATACTATTTCTTTCTGTTAAAAGTTGCTTGTTAATAAGTAATAATATTGTAAAATGTATAAAATGACCAACTAGAACTTTAATTGCTGCCTGCCTTAACATTTTTGTACTCATGATACTTATATTTGTGACATGAACAGAGGTGAATGAAAGCTCAGTTGGAAATGTATATCCATAAGAATAACTTTAATTATTTTTTATTTTGTCTTCTATATTCTACTAAAATTTATAAAATATTGCTTTAAATTCTTGTCTCAATTGAAGTTATCATAATGCCTGCTTATTCACTTTTATGCTTTGCTAAATAGTAATTTTTCCTATGCCTATTTTTATTTATCCTCATATTACGTTTTAATAATTGATTATCATTAGATTTAAAATTTCACATATGCATTGAATATGAATTGCTGTTTTAATTATTAAATTCAACATGCCTTGTTTTATTCTTCACATCATATTTAGAAAATAGATATTTAGGATCATTGACATTTTTGGATCAAATTATTACATTCATCTCATTCTTCTGCATGTATATACATGTGCATTATTATTCATTGTCCACCAGATTTTTTTTATCTTTTCTATATTATGTTTTAAACATTACTTACAATAGAATTTTAAAATTAAAATAAATGCATAGTTAAATACTATTCCACTCTAAATTATGGAATTTATAATGTTTAATGCCCTACATCATATTTAATAATTTATTCAGCAACAAATTTTAAAAACTAATATTTGTATTTTTTATTTGTAAATTGTTGCAACCACCATATTCTGCATTCAAACCTTCTCTCTATAAACTATAAATAACCTAATTTAAACAAGTTTGCTTAATGTTTAAATAATTATCAATAATTTTGTGGGGAATAAATGTTTGTATTTGTATCAGCCTATTTTATTATTACATTTATATACATTATTAATTATTAAAGCTTTCATATTAGTTTTATTACCTACATGATATTTTAGCAACTTTCCATTAGTAAACAAATAAATTAAATCTTTATTAATGTTATTCATATACCATCATATTTGTTTTAAGTTTATATGTACTGCAAATTATTAAACCTTTCATGGTTGTCAATCATTTCCTGTTTTATATTTAATAATTACCTATTATTAAATTTTAAAAGACAAAAATTATGTATTCCAAACCTTTTCAGCCATTTTTGCCTTTATGTATTATTCTATTTTATTAAATTAATATGTGTTATGAATGATTGAACACCATGTCTATATTAATCCCTATATTATATTACAATATTACCTAGTATGGAATTTAAAATTCAATATGTACATTCAATGTGAAGTGTTTTGTTATAAATTATTAAAATTTGTCAAGTTTGCTCTATTCTTTGAACTCCATTTTATAATTGCCCATTTTAAAATTTCCAGTCAATATATATATATATATATATATATATATATATATATATATATATATATATATATATATATATATATATATATATATATATATCTGCTAAATAATGGACATCTCAGTACAATAACAGGTACTTTCCTCAGAGCTTTTTCTTTCTCAATTCACAAGAATATGTATGATGAGATTTAAAATAATTTTTTTCTTTTGTTATTTTCTTCTTATTTTTAAATTTTATGGGTTGAGAAGTTTTAAAAATAATTTATCCCTCCAATAGTTTTTTCAACATTGGCTTCTATTTTTTACAGAGAATTTGGAAAAGAAAATTTTAATATCCGCATGTTAAAAACCATCTGTATGGCTGAGATATGTTGATGATACCCTTTTTTATTTGGCTGGATAGTAAGACTGATCTTGATGGATTTTTGATTTTCTTAAACTCTTTTCTCAACAACATCAAATTTATTATAGAGGTAGAAAATAATAACCAACTTCCATTCTTAGATGTTGTAATTGAAAGAAAGAAATATGTTTTTTTTTTATCTCAAGGTATATATAAAAAGCAAACACACACTGGAAGAGATTTACATTTTTATTCTCATTACCATCCATCACAGTTATTTTTATGGCAAAGATATTGTGACAAAGAATTAAGAAACTTTCTGATGATAGCCATTTACACAAAGATATCTATACTACTAAAAAAATGCTTTTTTAGAATGGTTTTGATCACAGGATTATTAATAGAGTTTTTTTTATATATATTAGAAAAAAAGCTTTTATTTTTATAGTACTATATATTGTAATACATTAAAGATCAGCCTTCTCAAGCTAGTGTGCATGCGCTTTTTACGAGTTAATAATAAATGAATACTTTTATTCCCAACACAAGACATAGTATTTATGAAAGAATAAAATGAATCCACTAATTCTTTCCAACCCAAATGCATATATATGGGCACATCTTAAGTACTGGAAATGAAAGGGTGATGATAGACCACTCACTTTAAATTATTGTTTACGATGTCTGAATGAATGACGTCAGTGAAATTATCTAGAATTTACTAAACATCACTCTCAAATGAAACTTAAACATATGTAAATAAGCATTTATTTTTATAGTGCTTATGTTTTATAAATTGTAATACATTACAGATCAGCCTTATCAAGCTATTGTGCATGCACTTTTATGAATGTTAATAATAAATGAGTACTTTCATTGCCAACACAAGATATAGTATTTATAAAAGAATAAAATGAATCCACTTACTCTTTCCAGCCCAAATGCTTATATATGGGCAAATTTTAAGTACTGGAAATGAAAGGATGAGGATAGACCACTCACTTTAAATTAACACTCATAAAAAGTGCATTCACAATAGCTTGAGAAGGCTGATCTTTAATGTATTACAATTTATAAAACATAGCGCTATAAAAATAAATGCTTATTTACATATGTTTAAGTTTTATTTGAGAGTGACAATTAGTAAATTCTAGATAATTTTGCCAATGTCATTCATTCAGACTTCATAAACAGTAATTTAAAGTGAGTGGTCTATCCTCACACTTTCATTTCCAGTACTTAAGATTTGCCCATATATAAGCATTTGGGTTGGGAAAAAAGTGGATTCATTTTATTCTTTCATAAATACTATATCTTGTGTTGGGAATGAAAATATTCATTTATTATTAACACTTGTAAAAAATGCATGCACAATAGTTTGAGAAGGCTGATCTTTAAAGTATTACAATTAGGAAAAAGATTTTACTTCAAATATTAAGACTGTTTGTTTTACCATATATAAAGGGAGTAAGTAATAAAATTGGTAATGTTTTTAAAAAAAATAATATTCACACAGTTTATACTACATTTAAAAAAACTAATGAAGTATTTCCATGCCCTAAAGATAACATTTCTTCAGAATCTCATGGTGAATATGAAATTTCATGTGGAGTTTATTTACCTTCATACACTGGACAGACCAATCATAGAATAAACATAAAGGAAGAACACATTTTGGAATTTAGAGAAAAATTCAATTCATCAACCAATTATTTACATCTTAATATAACTAACCAGGACACCAATTTCAATAAAACACATTCTGGTGAAAGTTTAACAATATGAACAGAGGCTGCTAAGGAAAGCTATAGATATGTTTAATAAATCTAACAGCAGAAATAAAAAGTGTGAAAGAAAATTAACAAGATTTAAAAATAGCTATTGGAGGATAGAATATTTTTAAAAATTTTCAACCAATAGAATTTGAGAATGAGAAGAAAATAACAAAGAAAAAAATAACAATTTTAAATCTCACCACCTACATTCTTATGGTTTGAAAAAGAAGTAGTTCTGAGGAAAAAACTTGTTATTGTACTGAAATGTCTGATATTTAGCTATTATATTTTTGCTACCTTGAAGCTGCTGAAAATATGTATTTATCATTTATCCTGGAGAATATTAAAATTAATATATATATATATATATATATATATATATATATATATATATATATATATATATATATATATATATATATATATATATATATATATATATATATATATATATATATATATATATATATATATATTCATTTCTTTAAATTTTGATATACATTGTTTCATTTCATTAAATGTGTCTGCATTGAAATTCTATAAATCTTAATAAATATTCATGTTAATTAAGAAGAAAACAATAAAAGTCATGTACTTATTATTCTTAACTAATTTACTTTATTATATATATCCTACACTAATGTTTGCCTATTCAATTCGTCTTTATTATTTTTTAAATCTATTTGAAACCATATGACTTATCAAATTTGCTTGAATATAAATATTTTAAATTTTGACTATTCCATTAAACAAAAATATTATTATTATTAAAATTTATTAAATGAATTTCAATAATTAATATTTTGATGTCATATGTACTAAATTATGTATTCTGCATAAATTATTCATTTACTTGAAAAATCTTTGATTCTGTATTTGATTGTACATATATTCATGAATTAGTCAAATGAATTATTAATACATAACTATTTGGGGACTATATTTACAATATATTTCTCTAAATCATTTATCATTTCAAAGTATTTATTGCATTTTGGCTATCAGTGGAAAGAAAGGGGGGATTTAATAAAATTAAAGTCTTAATTAAAGTATCCTAATATATTTATTTTTATGATTATTATAATTATTATTATTACTTAAAGTTCTAATGGGGAAGAAAAATATTATTAATATTCCATATGGTCAAAATGGATAGAACTCTACATATTTTGTTTTTACGATTATCACAAATATTTTATTTATAGATCAATGACTTAAGGGTTATTCAAAAAGAGTTCACTGTAAATCATGTTTAGTGTAGACTATCGTATGTATTTATTGAGTAATATTTTAAGTCTCAGAAGGAAAGAAATTATTGCAGATAATTCTTGAACATTGGGAATAAATAGTACCTATAGATTTTGAATGTCAGTTTACTAAGATACTACCGCCTAGGATTTATGTTGCTAATTCCTTTTTTTTTAAATGAAAAACTAAATCTTAATTATGAAAATATACTTGAAGTGTTTTGTGCAATTATTTAAAAAAGTCTTAGTCTGAAATACATTTAAATATCTTAATTATAAGAGCATTTTAGTAACTCTTATTATTGTTGTTAGTGAAAATTAGTTATGAAATACAGGGGTGTATAAAACCTGAATTTTTTAAAGCATGTATGCATTTAGATAAGGCATGAATGGCAAAAAACTTATTTGCATTTTGTTACTATTTATTATATAATGAATTTTATTTTTGTTTTCCATTTCAATAAAAAATATCAATGTGATGGATTCAACATGGAGTTAATTCTTGTAGTGTGAATATTACATATTTGAAATTTAGGTGTTTGTGTTATTTATTATTCATAAGTGTGTGTTCATTTTTAGCATATTATCATGTTTATTCATTATGTCAAATTTTGTTGTGTCACAACTACTCAGAATGAATTTATTATAATTGGATTTATTATTTATTATGCTCTCAACTGTAATGACTGTCAAGGCAATCGTGTAAAATCCAATGTATTGTTTGATAAAAATATGTGCTCATATTATTTGTTAATCATGATATTCATTACATTGGAAATATCTAATTTTTACCTACTTCTGTTGTTATATCCTGATATATATGTATTTTTGTGCATACATGTGTATCCACATATCAGAACACATTTTTTTTTGTACTGAAATGGTTTTTGAATGGCATAAAAATATTTAGTAGATCTTGAATATGAAATGTATAAAAGTAATATATTGGATTTACTGCTATATAATTAGTATTGTTAGAATAAGTTTTAATGTTTTATTATTTATAATTTTGTCAAAGAGAACTCAAATTCAGTCCTGCATTGTTAAACTTACTAACTATTTAAAAAATACTATTCTATGATTTTTTTGATCTTTTGATACAATCTTTTTAATCAACAACCAATGTATAAATTTTATTTATTTTTTAAAAAATAATTAATTGTTATATACATATATAATATTTATATAAGTATATTATATATACTTTTAAGCTAGATGTATTTAGATAGAATTTGAACACAGACTTTTAAGCTCCTTTCACTCATCCACTCCATCTTATACAACTGACACACTGATCACATACATGTAAAAAAGTTAAATGATTTCCAATATATGTATTTCATGCTGAATCAGCACTCATCAGTTTGTCCATATCATCATCTCCCCCACACATATATAATCAGTGCTTGTCTTACATACAAATCTTCAAACTTTAGTAGACAGGCTTCATTTTTTTCCACTCTCCAATTCTTCAGTTATCCATGTCATTAAATGAGTAGTGTTACAGTTCAGAAACAGTGAATTAATAACTAGATGCATATCTTATGAGCTTCCAAAAAGTTTGCTCTAAATGAAAGGAGATCTTTGAGGCCTTAAAGGAATCAAGCAGGGCAACTTCCAAATGTCCACCTTATATGTTCTTATCACTCCAACTATTATTGCTGTGATTATTTTTATAGTAAATGAATATGCTGCATGGATTTCCCACCAACAAGAATTAAAGAGTATGGTGGGATTGTTGAGTTTTTATTTTTGAGTTTAAGATAAAAAATAATTACATGGTTTCCTTTCTTAATTGCATGATACGTCTTAACTGATATATTTATTAGTGGAGTTTTCATAAAAGCAAAATAAATATGTGTGAATAATATTTTTTCTTCAATAAATATTATAATCTTGACAAACAAAACTAAATTATTATCCTTAATTCCAGAAGGCTGTAAAATTATCAGCAAAGATAGTGGTTGGTAACTGAAGATAGAGGATGCTATGAATTTCCTGATTGTGAACCAATATTACTATACAATGATGATCATGTATTTAGATATCTACAATGACAAATCACATTCAAGTAAAAAAAATGTAAAAATTTGAAAAATAATTGTAAATTTTAACTGGGATATTATTGGGATTTTTGAAATTAGATGAACAGGGGAAGAGACCTTTATTTAAAAAAATTGATATAAATTATATATGTACTTTATTACAAAAGCACAACTATTGGAAGAACAAGGGTTCTTTATATATAAATAATGAAAAACAATATTATGGAGATTGATGATATATCACACAGACTAGGAAGGTTTTAATGTAAAATACCAAATGGAATTAATTCAGGTTTATGGTTCAGTAACTTTTCACTGCAATGAAGAAGTAAAGGCTTTTTATATGGTAGGGAAAAATTATTTTGATCAGATTAAACAATGTTTTAAAGTTGTTATGGTAAATTGCTGTGAATAAATTTAATTATCATTGCAGAAATAAGTGAAAATACACACAAAGAGAAAAATCTCTATGGGACACAGACTTATGACATTTTCAGAAAATATATATATTATGGATTCTTTATGTGAGTAAAATACTAAATGGAATAGACATGGAAACATATACCAGGAGGTACAGCAAATTGTATTGCCTTTTAACTGATAAAAAATATGGATTTCAAGATTTTAATGATTTTAATAGATTCAACACAGAAAATGAATGTCAGTGAAATGTATGATATATGTTAATGAAAAACTATAAAGTTGGAAACTATTAACAAAGTCAGTATTAACAGATGATATTGCTGATCTTTAGAAATACAGCAATCAAATTTGAATTAACAACTTACAAATCATTATAAAATAACAGATTTTGAAGAGGACACAAGCTTGATGAAAATCACTAAAATGATAAAGAGTAGTTTATAAGAATTTCAAAAAGAATACCCATTACAAAAGACAGCAAAATAGGACAATGTATAAAGAAAAAAAATGTGAACATTTTAAAAACTGATCCATTAAAAAAGAAATGTTTAGAGTTTTATAAAATAATACAAGAAAGAGTTAATAATATAAAAAATATAATTGTGAATTAACAAGAAAAGCTATAAAGAAGAATAAAAGTGTTAAAAGTATATAATAATATCTTAGTATTGGAAGAAAAGTTGTTTCTACAATTAAAAAAAAACAAACTATTGTAAATAGAAAGATAACATCATGAAATGTATTGAAGATTGCTATAAAAATAATATAGTAATAAAAAGATAAACACAAAGTATTTCTCTACAATGACTTCATCATCAAAATCATCAAATATTATAAATGAAAATGTGAAACATGAAATTAAATCTTTGAAAAAAAAAAAGCTCCACGAGATAAAATTATTACCAATATTTTAAAGAAAGTGAAGAAATAGAAAAATTGTTGGCAAAACAAATGTTGAAATGATAAAGATGTGTCAGATGATAGAAAGAATGAAGTAGTAATATTTATATTTAAGAAAAATGATATAGAATAAACATTGACTTATCAATCATATAAAATCTTTAACAAGTTAATTAATCTATAGTAAATTTTGGATTTAATCAAATTTAAATAACAAGTTAGATTTAAAATTGGTTTTAGAGCAAGGTACCACAACTAAATATTGAGAGAAGTTCTAAAAAAAAATTAATGAATATAAATTGTTGTTATGCTTGTTTTTGTAAATTATAAAAGACATTTGATTCTATAAACATGACTAAAGTTTTAAACCACCAAGATATAAACTGAAATTATTGTCATATTTTGGAAAATATTTATCAAATTGCAACAGCAGTAATTAGATCACATGATGGAAGATTAAAATGGAAAAGTTTCCATCTTCCCAAAGCTTTTAAAGCAATTTTACAAAAAATATTTAAATTAAAATGGTAAGCTGAGTAAAATTAAATAAAGACTGTTTAGGTCATGTAGATTTTGCTAGTAATATGGCAGTTTTTATAAATAATGCTTATAAAATGCAGGAAAATCAGACATTAAAAATTAATATTGAAAAGACTAACATAATGTTTAATGGATTTATTCAGAAAAAAAAAGAATGATGAATTTGAAAAGTTAACAATTATGATGAAGTTATTAATACAGGTGGAAATATAATAAATAAAATTAACTGTAGAATGAAACTTGAATAAAGAACTTTTGATAGAAATAATAATATTAAAGAAAAAATGATTATATGTTTAAAAAGGAAATTTTGTAATAGGCTCAGTGGTTCTTACAAATCTGAGGCTTGAACATTTAATAAAAGATTAATATAGAAACTTTAATTAACTCATCAGAAGCCATTATAAACAAAATACATGGATGGGGCAATAAATGGATTTCATAGATATCATTGAAAAAATTAAGAGACTGAAAGATATTGGGCTGCTTTTATTGCTGGAAGAGATCCTAATCAATGAATAAGTATACTTTGAAATAGTATTTCAAGAAACAAAAAAAATGCCTAGAAATCTAGATGGATGAAAGTTTTCTGGTGTAATATTCTAAAAAAGAAGATATAGATAAAAAAACTGGATTAAATTTGTAGAGACCTTCATCCTACAATGGATCAGTGATGATTACAAATAATGATGGTGATAATATATTATGGCTGAGTGAATTATTTTTTTATTTTCCTAAGCACTAAAATTACTAATTATAACATTTAGTGTGATGCACAATCTTTGTTCTTCATGGGATACATTATTACATCAGAATATTTGGAAAGTTTAAAGATCTAGTTTATTTTATAGTACAAATGTGGCTTCTGGACAGTACTACGATTTCTGCAAAATAATAACCTTCAAATCTATATATCTTATACAACATAATTATGATATTATTTATTTGTAATGCTTTTTCCTAATCATCTAATTTAACTTAAAGATTTCTGGATTAAAAGTTTATGTTCTTTGCTCAAACAATATGACATCTTGAATAATAAGTAAGTTGATTATTTTTGTAAAAATATTGAACACTTGTAAATTATTTTAGTGAAAAGCAAGTGAGATATATATTCATTCAACTGTATCTTCCAAATAGGGTTTTTTGTTTCTAATAAGGATTCATTTAATGTGTTTTAGATTTAATTCAAATGTCACCAGTGTTATTATATATAGCAAAGAAACATGTATGTTTTTGATGCAAACAGTAGCCCAATATCATATTAAACAAATACTTACAGATATTTTGTTTTGGCTAGGTTGGAGAAATTTGGAAATTATTTCATATTACAAATAGTTCATAGTCTATCTAATTAATTAACCACCATTTGTCAACAAAATAATATCGAATTATTATTAGCTGGAAGATTTCAGTGTAATCATGGTTCATCACATGGTTGTAAAAGCATTGTATGTAAAATAAAAAAAAATATATACCACTTATAATGGGTTGCACCCCTGACCACTATTGTGTGTGATAATTTTTTAAGATTAATGAATTCATGATATCTATCTATCTATCTATCTATCTATCTATCTATCTATCTATCTATCTATCTATCTATCTATCTATCTATCTATCTATCTATCTATCTATCTGTCTGTCTGTCTGTCTGTCTGTCTGTCTGTCTGTCTGTCTGTCTGTCTGTCTGTCTGTCTGTCTGTCTGTCTGTCTGTCTGTCTGTCTGTCTGTCTGCCTGCCTGCCTGCCTGCCTGCCTGCCTGCCTGCCTGCCTGTCTGTCTGTCTATCTATCTATCTATCTATCTATCTATCTATCTATCTATCTATCTATCTATCTATCTATCTATCTATCTATCTATCTATCTATCTATCTATCTATCTATCTATCTATCTATCTATCTATCTATCTAAAGAAAAAGGGAGAGAGAGAGAGAGAAAGAAAAAGGCACGAGGAAAAAAAAAGGATGTTTACATCTACATATTAAATTTAATAAAAGTCATGTTAAAAATTTCAATCTAACTTTTTTTTCTAGAGATGGCGAGCATAATCAACTCTGACGATTTAATGAAGATAGAAATAAATCCGATCAATTCAGTTTTTAATTTCAAAAGTAATCAATGCATCAAAACTTCTTGTTCAAACTGTAAACTGTTTTTTTTTTTTTTTTTTTACAATCCATAAAATCTGCTCTGTATGCAGCAGACCACACTGATGTTAAAAACTAACTGATGCATTTCCTTGGCAGAGTCGTAAAAAAACAAATCTGATACAATAAAATAAATAATTTAATCAAACACACGCAGTAAGTGTTTTGTAATATATTTTATTTCCAGCACAAGAGCAGTAAAATAAAACGGCTTATATGCACACAAATGATAGTATGTGTGTGCATTTATAAAAATACAACAATCATTTGTAATATATATATATATATATATATGCGTAAAATTATTTTAATGTTTGAAAATAATGCGATCAAATAATAACAATAAGTTTGTTTTGACAATTAATATTAAAAAAAAAAAAAGACTAGATATTTTTCCAGTTAACACGGAAAGAAAAATATCACTAACTTTTAGCTTGACTGATCATCAACTTGAAGATGTGAATCAGGTTAAACACGTCTGTAGCTTTTTGTATAAGATATAAAGCTTAGACTTCGGGGTGTAGGTCTGAATCTAATTTGCAGTTGCTATGTTTAACATGTTAAAACTATTTCATATAAGATTATTATTCTGCCAAATTTATTATACAAAAACAAGACGTTTTTCTTAATTAGCAGAACATAAAACATTTTTTTTTTTTTTATGTTTAAGCATATTCCATAATATTCTGAAAATTCAGTGCAAAATCTTAAGACAAGTTATTTTGATGACAAGACTAAATCTATTGTTATAAGTGAACATATTCAGTGTCTTAAGTACATGATGTTAATGAAGAGTAGTCAATTTTATTGAAAAAAAAAAGGTGTTATGGTCAATGTTGAACATTGTTTTCATAAACTGCATGATAAAGTCTTTTTTAAAAAAAAGAGTATACAGTATTCATTATTTTACCGAAATAGTATAGCAAAGAATAAAATATACTAAGGAACTAAAATAAATAAAATGTTGAAAACATTAAGAAGAAAAAATGCTGCAGATGTTTCAAGATAGCATTACTACGTTATATTTTAATTCAAGAATTTTTACATTGAAGACAATTTGTTGAAGATATATTTACTTGATAGTATTTATGCTGTTTAAGAATAGAATACAATAATATTGCTAGGTAGACACATGTATCTACAAATAAAAAATATGTTTAAAAATGTATTTTTTTAAAAAAAAATCAAATCATGAAGTGGAAGCTAAGAAACTGTAAATCCAAATTTAATAAAAATAAAATATCAGTTTTTAATGATTAATGAAATTATTCATGCAGAATATGATAAAAGTGCCTTGTTAACTCATTTAAAAAATGAACTAGATATAGAATAAATTATACTAAAAAAATACATAAACTTTAGGTAAGAATCTGTATTGATTAAAACTACTAAATATTAATTCTTATTAAGCCCAATGTCAGCAAGTAATACTTAAATAAGGCTACAACCTTAGTACCTGCGCCTTGAGTGCTTAATTTATTACAAGAGAGACCTCTACAAATCTAAACGCAAGATTCGATTTTATAAAGATGAGCGAATATTGCATTTAGATTTGTAGAGGTCTCACTTGTAATAAATGAAGCACTCAAGGTGCATGTACTAAGATTATAGCCTTTTTTAAGTAAAACTACAAAAGTAAATAATATTAAATTCTATAAAAAGTTTCATCTATTAAATGTAGAATCCAACACAATACTAAATGAAAAAGTCAAACAAATTTATAGATACAATTAGTAGAGTAAACAAAAAGATTTGTTTATTCCAGGAAGTACAATGTTGTGTAACATGAAGATCAGTTTTTAAAAGTGAAATGGGAAAGAAAGTTGGAAAGGGAGAGAAAAGGAAAAGGAGAAAGGAAATAAAACCAGCATGTTATAATTTTTTAAAACAATTTTTTTCCATATATCATTTTACATTATACTAAGCATTTAATAAACAAATATGGGTAATCATTAATGATCATATTTTATCTGGTTCACAAAACTTTTTCTGTAGCCTATATAAAAGAATAAAATAAATCTTACTTCAGTTTTAGTTTGAAATTGTTAGCATATGCCTGCATAGATGTCTTAATTGCTTTATATTAAAAGTTGTAAGAAATGAAATAAAAAGGATAGATGACCTTATTAATATCATTTATTTAATCTAAAATTGTGGTTAAAATGATTGTGCTAAAATTGTTCTTTTAGATTATTGAGATGGGTATGGGGTGGGGGTAAGCAAATAAAAATGTACTCATGAGTGGCTTATCATGTTCATTTATTAAATAATTTTTTTATAGATATATATGTAATAATGCGAAATGATTTATTTCTGCAAATCAGATACAATAAATGCAACAAATTTTAGTATCAAGGTCTATATACAAAACAAATAAAAAATACATTTATTTTAGTCCAAAACTCTGCATTGTCAAATTTAAGTAATCTGGTTTGGAAATATAACTTAGCCAAGTAAACATGTTTATTGATTGAATATTCATTCTCCTAGTGATTATTGTCTAAATGTACTAATATTATAACTAATACCACAGACGAAAATAGGATCAGTTTTTATCTTTTAACAAAGGATTCAGAATGGAATAGATCCACTATTCTTTAAACCTTTGTTGTTTATAAGTATTGATGGAAATTCAGAGTAAATTCTATATATCAGTTAGATGAAAACATAATATTAATACATATTTTTAATAAACAATTATTCAAGAAAGGAGACAGAATCTCACTTTAATAATTTTGTTTTAATAATCAAACAATAGTTAATAACTGCAAACACGAACTTATCATCAATTGCTCACAAGATATTATATATATTCTCAAACAATATAAAAAAAGAACTGTAATAAAAATAGTATAATTTTATATTTCAAAATGTATAAGTTAAAAAAAGACTTATGTGGAATAATTCATTGTGCAATAAATTGAAAAGTTCCTTAGAAAATAAATCCATTATTAAAAAAAAAAATATTTCTAACTTAGTATAAGTCCATCTTTATATTAATTAAGTCATGATAATTTAAAAATCACTATATTAAAGTAATTAATTATTTACAATCTATTCTTATTTAATATGTGGTACAAAGTTAAAAATACAATCCAGTATGGGTGATTAAAAAAACAATTATAGTAAAAAAAAAACCATGATTTTACATTTTAATAATTTATATATATATATTTAATTTTATACTGTTGTTAGTATTATTTATTTTATTAAAAAGATATGTACTAATTAGAAAATAATTAAATGGTTATTGTTCATAAGGTCATGTGATGCTTAAGCACTAAAGTACAATTTATGGGCATTCAATCTGGAAATTTTTTAATCTTGAATCCATTAGTCTACCTTATCACGAAACCACACATTTATAGTAGATAAAGTTCAATGAAAGAACTTAATACATTTTATTATTTTTTTCTTTGTTCAAGAAACAATAAATGGGAATATAATACTTGAAAGCTAAAAGTGCACATATATTCTATTGAAAATTAGAATACTACATATAAAAAAATAATAAATTAAAGTTAAATGTTTTTTTTTAAATAGAGTGACATGCTATTTTATATTTTTGATGGCCACACTTTAAGTATTTCATAATATTTACACTTTTTAAATATGCATATAAATTTAAAAGGGCATTGACATTTAATGCTATATAAATTTAAAAACAAGTGGTATAAAGCTAAATTAGTATTTTTTTTTGTATGTGTAAATTTAAAACATTTATCTAACACAAACAAATTGCTTTATTGATAGCAAAAGGCATAAACTTAAATATATATAGATAATAAATAATCAAATGGTTTGCCACTTAGGACATCATATGATATTTAAGCCCAAGGATGGAAGAATTGAGCTAAAATTAATAGGTTTTTACCCCAATACCTTTAAGTAAACCATAGTGTGCAATTAAAAATTGTTATGATACCTCTAAAATGGATATATGAAACCCAAGACATCTACAGTATAGGTTTTACAAAATTATGTATATGCATTATTGTAGTTTAACAAGCATGTTCATTTATGAACAGTCAATTGTGTAATTTAGCTATTCATATTCTTAATGATTTATCAGATATTTGGTAGTGTCATTGGACTTTCACGTCTATAATGCTTAATCAGTTACTATGAAATTGTAAAAAAAAAATACAATTATAAATTTTACCATAAAATAATTCTAATATTACTAATTAATACTAAATCACATTGGGTATGCTTGAGTTGTTTTATAATGACATGGTGTTATTGATCCATTCTTATGTTAATATTTTCCTCAATGTATTCTTTGCAATAAATATTTGATTATGACTTATTGTGACATCAACTAAAATTTATTATATTGAACTATATCTTAGATTACCAAATTCAATTGTTTTTATTATTAATATCAAAGAAAACTCTTTAAAAATTTATAACTATACTTCAAAGACCAATTACCTTTATTTCTAGAACAAGATAAATATATTATTTATTACATTTCTGTAAATGTTGGTTTAACATGAAATACATCTTGGAAATTATTTTTATTTTAAGTGTCTTTATTAATTTTTTTGAAAGAATGTACAGCAAAAAAAGTTAAATATAGTTATAAAATATATTAAATCATATTGAAAAGACAGATTTCAGTATATCCACATAAACATCACATGATCACTAACATAAAGAACTATGATGCTTATATATATATATATATATATATATATATATATATATATATATATATATATATATATATAACATTTTTACATTTATTTTAGTTTATTTTCTCTTCAGAACCAGCTTAACAAATGTCTAATTTATTTATAAAGAAATTTTATTAAACTACTTTCCCCAAATCTGTAATTTAATTACTCAAATTGATATAATTTTTTACATTCTTTTACAATTAAATTAAATTTTATAATAAAAAATAAAGTTTTTTATTTATTACCAAAATAAAACACATAACTAAAGTTAAACAGTCTAAATATTCTACTTCAGGATAAAAAAAAAACATTCCAAAGTCCCTCTTATAGAAAAAATAAAAAGACATTACTAATCTGTCCAATATCTGGATGATAAGAGTTTAATAAGGTTTTTAATCTTCTTTTGCTCACTAACTTAGTAACTAGATATTTATTTATTGAATAGTTTGCTATAAGATGACTATCTAGAAAAAAGCCTCATTTAAATCTAAGAATATTTTTCACTCAATATGGGTTTGACTTCTACTGTTAGTTATGATAGATAAAATTGCTGCCACTGCTCCATGAGACCCATGTGGTATAAATATATTTGATGATTTCATACACAATTATCAATAATAATTTTTATATTCATCTGGAGCACATTAAAATGTTTATATTCATTCTTATAGTAAAGTGGTTAAAGCATTAGTATGTTGTACCAGTGGCCTGATATTAATCATCACAATGAGTTATGAAAAAATATTTATCATGGTTGAGAAATTTTCAAGTAAATAGCCATCATTGAATTTTGGCCAGAAAATAGATATCTGGCTGTTTTAAGTAGAGAATATAATAAGTTCAGAATAATCTTGATTTGTTACATAATAAGTTAACAATCTTCATCAGAAAGATATATTTTTACAAGTATACAATATCAGAGTTCTCTTTTATCTTTGGTTTATAACTTCTATTTTACTTTTGGCTATAAACATTTTTTGATAAGAATACTCTTATAGAACTAAAAAATATCATAATAAATTTTCCACTAAAAAAAACGAACTAATAAATCATTTTGAAAATGTGTCATTTATAAGATTGCCAGCAATCAGTACTTAATAAGAAAGATAAAATAGTTTTAAATACCATACTGTAGAAAAAAACTTTTCTAGCATTTTTCCTACAGAAACAGTCAAGAAGATAGAATTATCTATGCAAGAAATTTGATGGTTTGTGAAGTTTGATATGAATTTTCTTTTTACTTTTTGTAGCTAACAATATTGGCTAATAATTAAATGTATAGTTTGTTGCTTGTAGCACAGTATAAAACACTCTAAATGTTTATAAAAAAATCCATTTATTTTCCAAGTTCATTTAAATTTAATCGTTTGCTTACATAATGCACACACACATAATTAATGAATAGTAATGTGTGATATGAGTGAGAAATAGAAATTGAAATATTAGATGGTAGCAATAATAATAGGATTGATTCTGTTGAATGCTAGTAGTTTCTGAATTGACGATGTCATGCATAGTGGTTATCTACAATATTTCATTTATCATTCTTTTTTATCAATTTTTTCTCCACAAACAATGTTCTTTTTTTATGGGTGGAAATATAAATTTTTAACAAATAAATCATTTGATATTTTAATGTACCTAATATATAATAAAGCAAAAACATCTCTATATTCCCTTTCCATATATAATAAGATTAAATAATCAATGATTATGAAATGATAATATAATTACAAAACTTTGGCTAGACTGATTTCTCATTTTTGCTTTTATAAATAAGACTTAGGATTCAGAGCTTACTATTCAAAGTAAAAGTATAAATTTAATACAATTCTCTAATCATTTGTAATATTTATTATATTGTTTTTTTTTTCAGCTTTGAAGCCCAAGACTTAATGATAAAGGCAAACCCAGAAATGGTCTGAGAATGGGAATTAAAAATATACCTCTATCTGGAAACACTGATTACTCCAGCTTAATATAGACAGCAATAGAGAGAAACTTATTTATCACACACTATGTAAACTATATTCCAGACAAAAAAGAGATAATGACCATTAGAAAAAAAGATTATTAAAATATATACTTACTGATTCAAAGTCATATCTATATAACTATTCAAGCACATTGGCTTGAATTAAAAACTTTAGAGGATTTTAAATTTTAGACTTTTAATATGACTATTGAAATATAATTTAGGATTATTCCTTCATGCATAATTTTATAACTTTCAGAAGTTAATGCAAGTCTTATTGATAATTACAAAAACCATAAACCAATCTATGGAAATGAGATTTATAAGTAATACCATGAGATAATAACTATCTTAATATAAACTGAGCACTGATTATATATATATGTAAGAGATGATATACTGGACTTAACTGATGAGTGCTGGTTCATCACAAAATATGCATATTGAAGATCTTTTTTTCCACATATACATGGTTATGGGTATCAGTTGTATAAAATGGAGTAGATAGAAATAGGAAGCTTGAATGTCTGAATTTAAATCCCTTCTAATTACTCAAGATTTTTATAGATGGCAATAGAATAGAGAGCTGCTCTTTCTTTATTACATTATGTGTAAACTAAAAAATAAAATGAAGTGTTAAAATTTAAAATTTGTAGCCAGGGGAGGGGGATATTTGCAGTTATTAAAAAAGAATATTATTAAAGTACACTGTTCTAACAAGGTGGCTCGATTTCAAACTTTTTGATTTTTAGAATGATTGATAGATTCATAATTGCATTATTTCCAGCATTCAATTTCAATCTTTCTTTGTTAAAAATGTAAAAAAAAACTGATTTGGGTTAAAGTTTAACTTCATTACTATATGATATCCTAAGATTATTCAAATGGCAACAAAGTAAAAGACAGTTTTTGTTTTATTACCACATGCATTTATAAATTTGTGGTTTTATAGTCTTCATTAGATCCAAACTTATTAAATCACAAAACCATCACTTAATATAAAAATTCAAGTCAGTCTCTCTTACAATACATGTATTTCGATATCAATCATTTTAATTGGGTGAGATAAAGGCTTGATAACCTGATTTTCATATATGATTAGTTAGATATATCTATGGCACATTATGTAATTATTACACATATTCTATTTTATATTGAATTTTAAATGAAATCTGATTTTATCATAATTCATGCATTTGTTCCCCATTAATAATCTAAACGCAATGTAAGATTTATTGTGAAATTATTCATATATTAAAAACAAAGTTAGACTATCATTATGAAGTCAAAATTCTCTGGTCATATGATAAAAATTTAGATCCCATTTTCTCATTATTATCAACATACTTCATATATCAACATGATATGTAAAAGTCACAATGGTTAGAGAGTGTGATCTAAATTTTTTGTTAGATGTTGATTTACAGTCTGATACGTTTAATAAAGAATGCATTACAAAACTATGTTTGGTGAAGGACCTAAATATTAGGTATATATTTAAAGAAAAAAATTATCTTTCCATACAAATGACTAAAACGCTTTTCTTCTGACAAAATTTCTTGTTTATATAAGTGCAAAACAGGTTACGTACATCTCCGACTTTTAACTATATCTATCAACAAGACTATAAGACCTTCTGAATCATGACTTGGTTTCTGGTAATAATTGCAAAACTTACTAAATAAAAATGTTGAGCAAACAATAACTAAATGTTACAAAAATATACTATCATAAAAATATATAAAGTATTTTACTTTTTAGATTATTTTATATAATTTGATTTGTTGCAAACTATTAGTGAAAATTAAATTTTTGCTTTATCTGGATTTTTTAAAGATTGTATAATCTAGTAACATAACTGTTTTATATTTTATTTAATTATAGTTCTTTTAATATTATAAATAATACAGTATATATATATATATATATGCGCGTATGTTCTTTTTACTTCGTAAATTATTTTATATAATTTGATTTGTTGAAAACTATTAGTAATAAATGAAGTTTTTGCCTTGTCTGAATTTTTTTTAAATTTTTTTTTAATACGACCATTTTACATTTTATTTTATAGTTTTTCTGACAACAGAGAAACTAGAAAGAGGATTTCAATTTCTAATATATAAAAAATAGGCGAGTGTTTGAAGCCTTTGTGAGATAATTGCTTTTGTCAAGTGTAGATAAATGTACTAAAAAGTATGCAAGCTTTTTCTTCATATTATATATATATATAATATTAAATACATTATCTATACTAAACATATTGTAATTAGAAGGAATTTGAACTCAGACTTTCAAGCTCTCCATATCCATCCACTCCATCCTATTATACACATGGCTACATACAAGTGAATAATATAGATCTCCAATATATATATTTCATGTTGAACAAGTACTTACTCATCAGTTGGTGGAGATCATATTCTCCCACTTACCTATATAATCAGGGTTTAGTTTTTTTATTAAAATAGAAAATCTTCAAACATTAATGGACATTCATGAATCTTCTCCACCCTTCAACTCTTCATTCATCCATATCATTGAAAATCTGATGATGGAATGCTCAAAACCCTTGTTGATGCCAATATTATTGTCATACCCATGTTGACTTTAATTCAATATAGATAATATACTTGTATATAAATATTACATAGTCAGCTTCTATTCTGCCCATCCCTTTTCTGGATATTTGAATGACATATTAAGGTCCTGTACATGAGAGATAAGAGTGTCTTAAAGTCAACATGGGTATGACAATAATATTGGAATTACCTAGGGATTTGAGCATTCAGTCATCAGATTTTCAATTATATAGATGACTGAAGAGTTGGAGGGTGAAGAATATTGAACACTTATTCATTAAAGTTTGAATATTTCCTATTTTAATAGAACCTGAATCCTGATTATATATATCTGGGAGATGGATGATCTGAATCAATTGATGAGTGCTGACTCAGCACAAAATATATATTGGAGATTATTTATTTTTTTCACATGTAGGTGGCCATTTTTATCAGTTGTATAGAATAAAATAAATAGATTGGGTGAACTTGAAAGTCTGAATTCAAATCCTTCTAATTATATATATATATATATATATATATATATATATATATATATATATATATATATATATATATATATATATATATATATATATATATATATATATATATATATATATATATATATATATATATTAACAGTAAATACAATATTATAATTTAAATTCTTTTGTAGCACTTTCGATTATGTGGTAGTCCTCATCAGCTTTAACTGAATTTCAAATTTTTTAAACTTAATGTTACGTATATTTCCATAAGCTGCATATGGCCATATTTGCAACTTATCTATTAATAACATCATTCTTATATTTATCAATCAAAATTGCCTCTTTAATGTTCCTCTTTTTATGATTTCTTTCTTCCATTAATACCTTTATTTCATTACTATTATATGTAAATTTATAAGTACAAGTCTTTTCATGGTCAAAGAATACTGAAGCTGTATTAAATTGACTATTTGCATTATTTTTAATTCGATTATATAATAATTGATGCTCCTTTAATCTTTTCTCCACAGAACATCTAGATTCACTGATATATAATTTTTGACATCCACATGAAATCTGATAATTTATATTACTTCTTTGCAATTTAGGAATTATACTCTTAGAATTATTAATCAATCGATTAACATTTGGAAGAACACAAAATAAAATATACTTTTCTTTAAATATATTCTTAATTAATTTAGATTGCATGTTATTTATAAATGGAATAGATATCCATTATTTATTATCTAAAGTAACACTGCAAACACTCTTCTTCTTATTAAATGAATTTAATTTACTCAAAATTTGGTTTTTATCATAACCAGCCTTTAAAAGTTCATTAGCAAAGAGTTCAATATTTAAAAATCTATCACTTTTATATTTACATAATTTATCATTGCGATGTAAAAATGATTTCAGACTTGCCATTTTATGCATCAATGGAACACATGATTTAAAATGAATATATCCTCTTTCTCCAATTAATTTATAATTTAAATCTGTAGCATCTCTAAATATTTGTTAATCCAAATATTTTATTTTTCCATTTTGTTCATTCTCAATAGTCCATTTTAAATTGTTTAAATTATTCAGATTATATAAAAGAACCTCAATAATGTCTTTAGGACCACAGACATAAACATCATCAACATATGTAGTATAAATTTTAATATCTTCAAAATTATAAGAATGAAATATAATATATTCATATCTTGACAATGTAAAATTATAAATTTGTGCTTCCATAGGTAATCTCATTGACCATCCTTTACCCATTTTATAAAACCTGTCATTATATGTTGCAATAATATTATCACTTATAAATTTTAGTGGTTCAATAATAAAATTTATTAAATATTTATTTACAGACATATTACATAATTCAATTTCAATTAAATTTATAGATTCAAGATGATTAATTGATCCATATAATTCTGTTACATCCAATGAAGCTAACATATCATTATCATTTATTTTTATATTTTTAATTTTATCAACAAATTCATAAGAAGATGCAATTGTATATCTTCCAAAACCCAACATATCTTGTAACAATTTACCAATATATTTAGCTGTTTTATACATAAATGATCCACCAAAATCAATCATCAATCTAAGAGGATTTACTAGTTTTTGAAGTTTAATATTATCAAATATTCTTGGACATATAAATGTAGATGGATATATATCATAATATGTACAACCATTCATAAAATGAATTTTAGCCTTCTTTGAAATATTATTTATAAATTTCTCACATTGTCCCTCTATGTTATAACTATCAATAATATCAAATCCTAATTTACTCATTTGAACAAAGAGTAAATTGGGATTTGATATTATTGATAGTTATATCAGAACTATATTATTAACATGGATTTGGAATAAACTGAAATACATATTTATTCAAGTATAAATTAATCCAATTTCCATTACATTTAGAAAATCAACTTGTGGTTATGTCATAGTAAAGTTAGTCTTATATTACCATAATTGTATATGCACAGTCTTATCTTTTTCATTATAACTGACAACTCGGACATGTGACATAACAATCATATGAAGAACTTTATGAAAAGATAATTTATTTAATTCCTGCCCTAAATATTTTTACTTTGAAAATTAAAACTTCTGCAAATCAAATAGCATTTTTATTAAATAATTGCTTTAATATACCGAGGCTTTAGCATTAAAAATATCAACTATTTTTAATACTTTTATGCAATGAATTTTTTGGCTTTCAATTTATTTAGTATCAATTACTTTTTATATTATTATTAATAAATTTGAGAAATCAAGTTAACAATATTTCTGCATTAGATGGAACAATACTGGATATTGATACTTAGTTTTGGATGATAATGAACCCCAAAATATTTTGCATTTGTAAAATTTTCCTTACTTGAACTAAAATAAGGCAGACTAGTACTCTTAAAAAACAAAAGTTATTCTAACATACGCAAGCATGTAAACACAAATTTCTACAAATATCTGTATGCAAATTGTATGTCATTTAAAATTTTTTTTTGATAATTGATATATTAGAAAAAACTTAATTTTTATTTATTACGGTTATTGCATTGACACAATTAATAATAAGTGTATTTATGATATGGATGCTAATTAGATGAGTCGTTACAAATCTATTATACCCTTGGTATATAGTTTAATGTTTTAATTTAGATAAAAAAGACATTTTTCTCAAATTGAGAACAATATTAGAAATATTAAACGCTTATTACGTAATAAGTTATTTAGAATGTTGTCTTTCAATTAATTTTTTTTATTTGTAATTTAGTCTAAAAGAACTCAATCTTGAAATTAATTGCAAATTGAGAACTCCAAATGTGTTCAAATTGAACTTATCAACTTTTAATAACTAAAGTAGATTTTAAAGTTTGTTTTAGATATTGAGTTTGTCATTATCTTTAAAGTATATATTTGTAATTTTCTGTTTTTATTAATGCATCTTTCATCTTTAAATCAGTCATATCACAAACCATTCATCCGCCCAGAAATTAGACCAAATTTCTCACATTACAGATATATTAGAAACACATGTTTTCAAGAGCTTCATATAGCACATGAACATATTAACTTCTTATACACATTATTTTTAGTGACACTTAAGCTAAACAATGTATAATATGTATTTAAATACATTTCAAATTTCTATTCTATCGCACATAACTACAAAGGTTTTACGTTTTTTGTATTTTGTAGCAAATAATTATTATTTAATATTGAATATTATCCCCAATTCATTGCAAATTCTCATGCATCTCTTAATACTTGTTGACATTTTTCATTATTTTCCACTGTTTATTGATTATTTATACATTAATAAAATAGTTTGCTGTAAAAGTTTATTATCAGTAGTTAGCATATTTTTTTCAATCCCCACACCAAGTCTAGTTTAAAAGAATTTTGAAAATTATTCTAAATCATAAGCTGATTTGAAACTTTTTTTCTAGATAATCAGTTCATAGTCCATCCAGCTAAATGTAAAGTAATAATAAGTGAATGTATATCTATTTATTTTTTTGGTTAAAATTATTCATTAACCTGGTTAGTTAGGTGAGCGGTTATGAATTTATGGGGCAAAACCCTAATGGGACGTTTACATTTTTTCAGATCTTTAGTTTTAAATCATTTATAATACCATGCATATTAAAACTGTGTTTTAAAACTTTCATTTATAATAGCAGTTTTAAAAAGTGCATCAATAAGGCACAAAATATTCTTGAATTTAGTAATATTTATAAGAAGTCTACTTAAGCCTAATTACTAATATTTTCAGTACATCTACTTAAAATAGCATTTTATATTTTTAACAATGTATTTTGTATTTATAACAAACGTTATTAAAAAGCTTTAGTGCATTATTTTAATTCATCTTTATCATTAGTAGCAGATACTGGTATGACAGTAAATTTTAAATATAATGTTTGAGGTAATCTTTATGACTTTCTGAGTAGGATTCTAAACCTTTAAAAAACAATTGGTCTTTTGTTATAAAATTTAAAGCAAATGAACTACAAAGTTTAAAGAATCTCTTTGCATTGATATTAGAAATATTCTTCTGTGTGTTACTGAAGTTATAATAATTTGATAATATAGATCAAATGAATAATGATCGGAAACTAAAGTGCCTGAATTTTAATATTACAGGAAGAGAGAATGAAAAAAGAAACTCTTTAAAGTGGGGATGGATAATATAGGAACTTACTCAGTATTCTTGCAAGAAATAAAGAAAATTGGAAAGAATGTTAAGATTCTGATTTCTAATGATGATGCAGATTGCTTATAATATTTTGCCATAGTATTTTAATATTTTATAAATTATGTAGGTTTTACAGTGTCTCATTTAGTAAATATTCTTCAGTAGTTTATTTAATTTTTCCATATATTTCCTTAAAATGTTTTTATATAGTAAACTTCTTTGTTTGAATGTGGGTTCTTTAATTTATTACTAAGTAACATTTTGCAAAACATAATAAATCTAAGATGAAATTTTGGATTAGAATTCTACATCTATTAAAAATCTTTTCTTTTAAAGTAAATATAATATTTTGTCTCACCATTTGAAAAATAAATTTTTTCTAAATAATCATTGAACTAATGCAAAAAAAAAATCTTTTAATAGTCTATCTACAATTTTTTATTTTATGTCATAAGCTTTTTTTTTAAAAAAAAAACATGATATTCACATTCTTAACATCTAACAAAATTAATCCTACATCTGGTTGAAAACAATTTAATTATTCTCCCTGATGACAACTTTTATAATTATTTAACATTTCATTGTAGTATTAATCAAATGTAATTTAAAGTGATCGTGTAACACCTTCATGCTCTTATTTTCACACCTTAAGATTTGCCCATACATAAAGTTTGGGTCAAAAGAATGGGTGGATTCATTTGATTGTTTCTAAAATACTATATCTCATGTCTGGAAAAATTGAGTATTCATTTATAATTTATCTTTAAAGCACATGTGAACTGGCTTAATTGCTAATATTATTATTATTAAAATTTAATATAAATTGAACTTAATTTGTTTGACATATTAAATTCCAAATAAAATAAAAAAAATTCTAAAAAATCATGTTGAAACTTTAAAAATGTAGAAAAAAATAATAATAAAGTTAAATGCATAATACGAAGTATGAACATTTTTTTCTGATTAGATGGAAACAAAAGCCAACATATCTCTTAACAAAAGAAAATTAGCAAAATATTTGTTAAATATAACTCTATTTTTAAAATGTGAATGAATTAAAATGAAACCATTATACATATTTTAATTCTGTTCAAAAATTTAAAATTGCATTTATAATTTTTAAAATATTATAAACCTTAAGGCTACTATAGTAAAAATTATTTTAAAATGGTATTAATGGATTAACTGTCATATTCATCTATAGTTGATTGCAGCTTTCACTTGCTCTAAAACCAGCAACTTTTACATTACCATAGTGAATATATGCTCATTTTAAAGCTTAAAAAGTACTGTAAGATACTGCCCTTTCTTGAAATATTTTACAAGTAAAAAAATCAATAATATTTAAATTTGAAGCTACAACAATGGAAGAAGGCAGACTTTCCTAGATGCTTATTGGTTTGTTCTCATTTTGAACAAAAAGTAGTGCTTCTCAATAATTTTCATCACTGCAAGTTTTTTGATTTTGAAAATGAAAATGAATGTTTTAGAGTATTTTGATAAAATATGCTGGAAGTATAATTATTTTAAAAAAGTACTTAAGATTTTAATAAAAATTCTTTACATTTACATGAATGTAAATTGAAAAATAAATCAATGATGTATAGAGCATTTTCTAATAGGTTACAAATGTTATTTTTAGGTTCATCGCTATAGAACATTTTTATAATTATAAATAAAAAATTATTTTTGAAAAAAATTCCATTCACTTTCATAATCTGACAAATTATTAAGTTGCTCTTTACAAATGAAACTAAAATGAATCTAATATTAAAGGACGGATATATTTTTATTGCTGATTCTGTAATTGACCAAATCAAATATTTAGAACTTTAATTCACTAGGCCAATAGGAAATTGTATGAACAACTAACAGTTAAAAAGTTAGCAATCTTACTATTATAATTTTATGTTTGCCATTACAAATAAATTTGCCAACTTATCTTTTTAAAAAGAAAACATACTTGAATAAAATCAAAGTGGGCAGTATTCTTCATGTAAAAATAACCATAAAGATTAAGTAAATAAGTTAAAATATCAATTTTTTTGAAATTCCAATATTTGGTCAAAATATCTTAAAGTAATGTTTAAAATGATTTCAAAGTTGAGAAACAAAGAATCTAGCATCAGTGTAGTGGTCGGCAGGACTAGATTACTTTAAAGTTCCCAATGATTGCAAAATATTTCACTTTTTCAGATTTTTTTTTGTTTGAATGAATAAATCAATATTATTTTATTTTCACTTTCTACTAACAAATAAATCTGTAAATGGCAAAATATTATCACAGGTAACTTTAGGAGAGCAAAAAAAAAATAACATCCGGTTTTCTCCAAAGGTTTTCAAACTAAGTATTTTTTAATTATTTTCAGCAGTAGTAATAAAAAAAATTTTGACTGATTTTATTGAGTAATTAAAATAAGAAGTGTAGTTTTTTCAAACTTTCATTTTAGAGTTTGTGGGAGAAGTTTAGAAAAGATCACATAATTTGTAATAAATAAAAAGTGCAATCCAAATCAAAACCATTAATTTGTTTTAGTGACAATTGCCATAATTAGTTGCACTGGGCATCATTTGGAGATGAAAACATAGTTGAATAACTGGAAATTAGTTTAATTAAAACTCAACTATTAGAAAAAGTAGCAGCCTCAAATTCAAAAACTTTTTTTTGAATTTGTGGAAGAATTAATACTTTCCAGAACATTCTTTTTTTAAAGTACTAAAATTATTATCACATAAATTATTTATGGATTTTTGGTAAATTATTACAAAATTTCCAATACTGGGATTATCTATAGATTTATCATTAGAATTAATGTTATGTTTAGTCTGAATAAATCAAAAGATTTTATTTTATTTCTATTGTTTTTTAACTTTTCATTTGTGAAATTTATATCCAATAACGATTTTTTTATTATCCATTATTAATTAAATAATTAAAATTTAAAAAGAAAATTCAAATTCAAACGTAAAAAAAATTGGAAATATTTTTCAGTTAGTAATATTATGAAAATGCAATCTAATTTTTATATATTAATACTAAACTTTAATATACACTAGGATATTATTTTATTACAGTTATTTTATACTAAAATCAGAAAGAAGTGGGGGAAATCATGTATCAGATAACATTCCTAAGCAAAAATACAAATACCTCATCTCTTATTTATTCATTAAGCATATCATTATATTTTAGATATAAAATTTTGCCACTGATGGTTTGATACATTTATAGAATATCAAATTCTCAAGTTCAAGGCCCATGGTTCATGCTTCAGCTCTGCCACTTTTGTTGCTCAAACTTCGTAAGAACTTCCGAACAATAAATTATTTGATTATTATTTTTTAATAATTCTTTTATTACTTGTATTAAAATATTCAATGAAAATATAATTTTAATAACAACTTTTAATTTAATGTTTTTCATTGATACATTATGTGACATCTCATGCTAATACTTGCTAAAATAGATCTCTCCAGAAAGGACTATCATTTTTTGGTTCTTCAGTTACCTCAACAGTGTATTTATTAAAAAGATATTAGAGCCAACTCCCCTCTCCCCATATCCTCTTCATATTTCACCATCAACTTTTCAGATGATTATATACATTTTATGCATAAATTATATCATTTAATATTCTGAGTAAAATAATTTCAATTTGACTATTTCTGCTCAAATAAAAAATTAAATCCTATACTCTCAAACGGTTTTTTCCTGCACTAACAATCAGAAGCAATTAATACTTTTTATCTTTCATCAGGATTCAACTTTCACACTCCATAGGTAGTCGCAGAAAATATGATAGCTTGAATAAATTTGTTCTTTACTTTTAAACATGTTTTAATATATCTGAATGTTCTATCTCGCTTTACATTAAAACTGTCCAATACCATACAGTCTGTAATGATTTTCCAGATGGCTGGATTTTTTTGTTGATGTTTAATAATTAAAAGATAAAAAAATATAATTCAAAATTTTAAGAGAACTTTAAAAAAAAAAAACAACAACAACTCCTATCTCTGTTCCCAGAACCCTGAATGTAATATTTAGATATATGACAATAATATACTGGCAATGTCTTCTTAAAAATATGGATGCATTATAATAATAACTGAAGTCACTGAAAATTTTTATGAGGTTATATTTAATTAATACAATGCATAATCTGATTACACACACATATAAAATTAAATAAAGTTGACAGAAATAGTGTTTAAAAAAAAAACAAATACTGAACAATAATTAATATTAATATTAGAAAAAGAACTTTTTAATGTACTTTTAAAAGTCGTTCAATATCTAATATACTTTAAGAACAATTGGTAAGATAAATAATTTCTTTTGGGTGGGGTTGCTGATGAGGAGCAAATAAGCATCAGACTATTCTTTATTTTTTAAAAAAAATATATTTTGGCTAGAATTAACATTAAAAAAAAAGAATATTAAAATTTTAAAAAAAAAACGCTATTGAAGAAATGTGATTAGAATTTTTTATTTATTTATACTTTCTTTCTATTTATATAATTTTCATTTTACGTTTGATTCTTAAGTGCATATTTTTCAAGTTACAGATAAGATAGATTGATTAACAGCTTTTATTTTCTTTTTTTTAAAATATGTTTTATTTGTATTAAACGTGTTTACAAATACAGATGTCTTGACAAGGAAAAATTTTTTCTATTCCTTTAACATAAAATATTGCAAGATATCAGCTCTGTGTAAAAAAAAAAAAACATCTCAATAATGTATCTTTGTCATGATAAGTCATTTAGAAAACATTATTTTTACTTAGAAAAGCATTAATGCAACTAATGAAATAATAGGATGCTTTTTATTTATTAAATACAAGAGCCTTATTCTTTTAAAAATTATATTAAGTAAGATACATGCTTTCCACATCATTTTTATTTCTTTATATATTCTATTTACTTTATATAATACATATTGAGAAGCATAATAAACAATTTTTCATATATATTTTCAGTTATTAGATTAATACTTAAAATGATATCAGTGATTAATCTACATATCTGTGTACTTATGAGTAAAACATATGATCAAGAGTAATCATGGATACTGTGAATCTGTCTTACAGACAAGTGAGATTTTTTTAATTAATGATATTCAAGTAATAATTAAATATAAGCTATGGGGTGTTAATTTGCTTTGGTATTTATTAAATAAATTAGCAACATATGAAGGAATAGATAAAATTATATATGTAAATTCATCACCTAAAAGTAAATAAAGTAAGTAAGCAATAAAATAAATACTCTAATCATGAGATAACATATGGAAGTTTGTCATTACATGTGCCTTTATAACACATCTTATTAGTATTTCAATTATGGAGATATACCATTAATGACATAGGTAGAATAAAACGATTTTGGAAATAATAATAAAAAAAAAATAGTTACATTTTTAGGGCATATATTAAAACATAAAATTCTACAAAACTAATTCTGAAAAAAAAAATGGTTAGAGAAAGAACAAGAATGATATGAGTGAAAGTGGATTCATATAGTTTATAAAAATGTACAGAAAATATTTATGATAACATTATTTTAAATATATGATAGTCAAACTGCTGGAAAAAATGGCATATAAAATATTAAGCATTTTTAAAATTTATTAAAATTCATTCACAAAATATCTTCCTGATGCATTTTTTAGACATTATGCTAAAACTAACTTATCAATTATAAATAAATGATAACATAGAAATATTCATCAATTATTTTGAGTCTTAATTTTCAGAATTCAATCACTTTTACTAAAGATAAGACATATTCCAATATATATTCCCACCTAGTTGGTGGTTCATTTGTAACTAAATAACATTACCGCATATATATCTGAATATCACATATGGCATGACAGCTTCTATAATTGGTAATTAATAAATAAGTGATGATATCTATTACAAAATGAAACCTGAGGCCATTCTGACTTTTTCTCATCTCAGGTTTATGGCCTATCTCTTACTCTCTTTGGATAGCCACTTTGTAATTATAAAGAAATATCTAAAATATGACAGCCGATTTGTAATTAACAAAAATATAACACCATAGCCCATTTGCAACTATCATAAACATTGATTTAGTCATGCCAATAATGAGATAAATAAATTATCCCATTTCTAAACACACAAAATAAAAATGAAAATTTATCACTGTCATCATTTAAGATTTAAAATATTTTCAATATTGGGAAGTCATTTTAACTAACAAAATACACTAGCCATTGTCATCAGATAAACTAATATGAGCTACAGCCACTGAATAAAAGTACAGTGAAATCCATGAAGTGCATTATTCTTATCTCCAATATTAGGATCTTTCAATAAAGAATCCTTCCCATTCTTCTTTCCTCATATATAAGACCATTCATAATCACATGCACACACTGGCACTATTTATAACAACTTATAAAAAAATATCAGAGAAAGTTAATATTATCAAGTTGGAAAAGGGACTTGATCACACTTATTCAGTTTAGCTAAGTACATGTGTTTTCAATGGGCACCACTAGATTGTTTTAAACCTAGATAAATATTATATGTCCATAGTGTACCAGGTTCAAACCCATTTGGTACATTCTTTACTACACATGCACTTGGATGAATAAAAAATGACATTCTTATATTTAATGCATGTCAATAGAATTATAAAATCTCAATACCATAAAATTTATATATCCAACACTCTCATAGATATTACCAGCTCAGTTTAAATATATTGATGTACAGATGCATGTATACTCTTACTAATGGCTTCCAAACAAACATAGTGAAGACCATTACTTACATATATGGCCATTAAACCTAGTTATATAAGTTAATTATTCATCATAATATAATGATGATGATGATGATTCCAGCCCCAGCTTTATAATGAACTTATAACAACAAATTTATCTTTTATAAGCATATAGGCACTTTCTGAAAATCATATTATGTTTAAAGTGGGATTTAATTATAATACTCACTAGCACTTATAAACATTTATGGTTATTTACTTAAAATACTTTGTTAAAATTATGACTCAATAATCAATATTTACCAGTGATGATGAATGATCATCATGAATCTCACCACATGATATTTAGCTTTTTATAAACTCCTATTTACTAAACATATTAATTACATTTAGGATTGGATTTAATTATTGCTATTTATTTAGCGATGATAGTGATCATAACTAATCTTATATCATAATATTTAGATTCTGATAAATCTATAATTATTTACCTGAACAGTATTATGCTTAAACAGTGATTTAACCCATATTATAATATCCACCATTGATGAAGATGATCAAAACTCATGGGCACAACATAGAATTAGCTTTTTACTATTAACCTATAATTACTCAAAACTTGGTTATATGTAAGTGTAATCCACTTAACATTTATGAGTGATGATGATCAATTATAGCAAAACAAGATTAAGAAAAAAAATATTAACAATACTACTAATAATAACTTGGAAACTAAATACAGTATAATTATATTTATTAACACTCTTCTATTTAATAAATCACATTGTTAATTATACAATTGACAGCAATTATTATATTAATTAAATACGTAATTAGGACAAAATTTATATATGCATAACCAAATAAACCTACATATATATGTTTATGTTCCTATCTATTTTAAAATAAGCTGGCTTAAAATGACATAAAAAATATTGCATTAAATGCTTATTTAATATATTTCCTGCTTATTATATATGTCACTAAGTTAAAATTTTATTTATGCAAGGTGTGTGTTTTTTTCTATACTTTCACACATGTGTGAAACCCTGCTCTTTAATTTGTTACCTTAAAATAACTATGCATAACCTATTTCAACTGGTTGGTATAAGCAGTCACACATGCACACACTCTGTGATATGTCAACATATATATTAAAATGTGTCCCTTTATATTATGCATTGATACATAAACCATACATATATAAAAATATTATTGAAACTTGAGCAAAACAAATTATACTAAATTTAATATGCAAATAGATAAAAAAAAATTATCAAACATATATTGATAGGTTGCTCAATTATTACACTGAATAAACAACAATAATAAAAATACATTTTACTATTACAATATATCTAAAAAAAAAAAAATTATGAAAAATTGAGTTTAATGAATTTTAAACTGTGTGTGTGTGTAATGTTACACAGTATTGATAGTAATACAGTCAATAAACAAACTGTTAATGTTTATGTATTAAAAAGAAAAAAAAATGCTTGACTGTAGAAATTAAAGTTTATTTCTAATAAGTAAATAAAAAATTTGTTAATCAAATTTCAAAGTCACCCGATCCATTTTTCAGTTCTTATTAATGTCTCAGGTTCAAATATCAGACCTCTCTCTTATTTATAGCTTCCACTGTTTGTTTTGTCTTGTTCCTACTATGTTAAAAGTTATTGCAGGCAATCTGGATAAATATGAAGAAACTTTAAAAAAACTGCTTTTCAGAATAGTTGAGGTGGCTTGTAGGACTTTTATACATCTTCTTTCTTCTCTTTTTTCCTCTTCTCCCTCCTATCAAAGATAATGATATTTTAATAGGCCAGAAGACAAAAAAAGTCTCTCAGATAGCATATATGGTTAGCTTTAAATTTGGACATTCTTTGGGTATGGATTGTATATGAGTCCCCAGATAGATTAGGGAATTTAACAAATGATGTGGGATCTCAAGGAACAAAATGACAAAATTAGCATTGCATCTTCATTGTTTTATAAATATCTAAAATATACAAATACCATTTTTTTTATATTATTTCACCAACTTCTTTTAAGAGATTCAATTTTGATCCATCTCTTTAGATTAATTTTGCTGTGGGATTATTTATATAGCTGCACATCTCCCTTTATGCTGTTTTAAAGCAAAAGTTTCACATTCTTTTTTAACTTTTCAAAGAAAAAAATCAAACAGCTCATCTTGAGCTTAAAAGAAACAGATGCAAAACTGCTGCTGACTAGCTTTATCTGCCAACTCTTTAACTTTAACTGCCTTATGAAATATCATGCCTCTCACTTATATCCTGTTTTTCTAATTAAAAAAAAAAATCTCCTACAACAAAAACTGTCATTTTGGAGATAGCAATCAGATCCTTACAAATTGATGTCTAACATAATTAATAAGAAGATTAATAATTATATTTATTCTGTCAAAGCATTTTCCCTTTCTTTAAACAATCTAAAATCCAGATAATGTAGTCAATACAGATATGTGTAAAAAATGTTTTATGTTTACACAGCCATACTTTCTTTCACACAGGTGTGCATTTTTATCTATTGATCTCTGACACCATCCTTTCCAGCCTATTTTATTAAAAAAATAAAGCTAAATAACTGAATGCTTTTTTTTAATAATAAAAGACCAGTATATTAAATATTATTTCTTATAACATTCTCTCTTTATTACTGCCCATTAATAACTATTGTTTATTAACTATATACAACAATCACACACACACACACATATATATATATATATAACAAATTTTTTTTCTTAATCTAAGAAAATATATATATATATTCTGACCTGTCTCTCATGCATCCTCACTTCAGAATAGTATATGATATAAAATAAAATGGGTTCTATCTCAGTTAATAATTAATAACAAAAATATTCAGCATTAAAATTAAAATATTTTACTAGCTCAAATTTAAAAATTCGAATAAGGTTCAATTTATAAAAATATATTAAATAAATATTTAATATTTTCATGAGACTTGAAGTGAAAATACAGGTGACAAGATATATTACATTGAGCCAATATCCCACAGGATACTACCTCAATGGCATAAGAACACTATCCCCCCTTTATTACTATTTCAAATAACAAACTCATAGTATTCTTACGACTTTAATAACTTCTACTCACTAAGATTAAACTAATAATTAAGTCCTAATCTTCTATTTAATAATAATCTAGCTCAAATAAAATAATCTCAGGTTCATAAAGTTTATTCTAAGTTAATAAAATATGGTAGTAAAATATGAGAAGGGATTTTATGTCATAATCTACTACACTGAAACTAATAATAATAAATAACAGTAATAATATTCTTCATTGTTTAACTAATTCTGTGTATCTTTTCTTTTTACTATAATTTTATTACTATAATAAAATAATGAAATAATATAATATGATCTTATATCTTCATGTAATGATATAATAAATACGTGGTAGCATTTTAATAATCTGATAAACAAAATGTGCATGGCAACTGATAGCATATAATTTAATATAATATTGTGATAACTGATTTATGACCAATAAAACAATGTAAAATTATGATTATTTAATTATAATGAATACCAATAAAATATTTAAAATTCTTAAAATAATTCTCTATTTATCTTTTGTGCAAAATTATATATTTGTTTCAATTATTATGCATATATCGTGATTTCATGCAGCGATGTGGAGAAATAAATAACTCGGACACAAAATTTTTGAAATAACAAAATTTAACAATGTTTATTACTAACAACAAATAAATAAACAATTTATTTACACTATTTACAGTGGATATCCTTAATTTTTTTTATTTTACAGTTTGATCTACCGGGTTATAAAAATAATAATTTATATTTCAATTATATCTTTATTTAGATTTAGGATAAAAAAAATGTTACTATTTGGTTTCTCATTATGATTAACTTATTACAAATATATTTATCTACTTTATTAGCAACAGCATTTTATCCTTAATATTATTAAACTATCTTATTTTAAAAATTCATACTTAGAAAAAAAAAATTCTATAGAAAACAAAATTTTATAATGAGTATGGATTTCTCAAGATATTTTAAAAATTTCATCTTGCAAAGTCAAAGATGTTACACAAAATATTATCCAAAATTCAGTACTAGATTTTAGTATTTATCACACAATGTTTACTAATCATAATATATTCTTCTTTAAGCCCTACTTTAGTATGATATAAGTGTAATCATCAATACATGTCTGTTAATCAATAAACAAAAAATATACTATGCATATTGTTTACATAATTTACTTTGTACTATTGTATTTTAAAATATGCAATACTTATTTTTCTCTTAAAAAAAATAATACTAAAGCATTTAAAATTATTATCACTTTAAAGAAAATATCTTTGTTTAGATACTTTATTTTAAAAAAAATTATATTTCATTTCCGAAATAAAATTCAAAATATATTCTATGATTCTTTTCTTTCCTTAGGATACTTTGGATCTTTAATTTTAAGTTATAACGTCCTATTCCTTCTAAGCAAATAAACCAATCTTATACAAAACGATAACATAACATAAGTTCTAAATTATTTATCATTTCTCTTAAACATATCTTACTAAATGATGCAGTTACATGAAATAAAGATAGCGAAAACAGATGCATAGGATTAAGGAAGAAAGCTAGAGTATTACTCTTAACATATCTCAAAATCATGGTACAGTGCAAAGAGGTGTGACATTTACCTGCCTAATATCCTCTAGTACAGGGACAATGTTAAAGCTATTTCTTCTGCTTTATTAGAACATCAATATTTAAAGAAATATAATCACTGTCCAAATAAAATGTGTATCAGTCACAGGGCTTTGTTAACTATGCTGATATTCACATTAAGACTAAATATTATTTCCATTCCTTATAACATCCTATTTCTTAAAACATCATCTTGGTTTCCTGTTCACGATGTACTTCCAAGCCACTATCTCAACATTATTTCTCAAGATTTTTCTATATCTTACATCGATAAATAACTATCTGCATTTACAAAAACAATAAATAAAATTCATTAATAGTTAAACAATCTAACTGTTCCACAAGAAAAGTCTGCTTACTTCATTATTCTGTATGTCTAATCATATACAATCTACTTAGACAAGATTTGAATATCCCATAACATGAAAATTTTAAAAGAATCACATAATTATTTGTTATGTTGGATTATATCACTAATTTAAAAAAAAAATGTTGTATGCATATTTTCAAATCAATCCTATCTCATAATGTTTTTTTAAAATGTTGTATGAAAATGTGTTACATATAATTAAAAAAAACTTTTACACTTCATTCTTCCAATTTATGGAATGATCTAAAGAAAAAAATATATATACATTATAAATTATCAATAGTTATTATTATTACCAATAACCTTTATCTAGTCATCCTGTTCAGTAGGCTTCCTTTATCCACTTAAGCATTGCAGATATAAAAATATTCACACCCATACACTTTATATTAAAATATTTTTAGCTAAATTATTAGATTGTTATATTATAAAATTTTAATATTAATAAATTAATATTTTTATGTTTTCCTAATGTTATAAAAAATTTAGATTTAAACTAGGTTAACAAAATAAAAGGAATCAAAACTATAGTTACATATTTTCTTGACGATAGTTCCTGATAAGTCCAAAATACTTATTATTTTCTCTAGAGTTTTCCAAAAATGTTCTCCTCCAAGCGCGTTAAAGTTTAAAACAACAATTATTAATCCATTTAATAAAATTTATAGAAAATAATCCTTGGTTTTAGTATTTAGGACAATAATTATTAAATCATAATATTAATTAATCCTGTGAAGCTTCTTAATCTTCTCTACCAATATTCTATGCATATCCGATGCATCAATCCATCTAATTTAACTTTAAAAAAATATTCGATAAACTTTTAAGTACTATTTGTATTTCCATGGATCCATTTTTTTTATTCATCTATGTGTTCACTTTTTATCTATGTTTCCTTCTTGATACATTTAAACTTTCATTTGGTATTTTTTATAAATCTCTTTTAAAATAAAAACTTCAAGTACTTTTGAACAAATCTTTTCCAAATACATTTTAAATAATTCTAAGAACGGATATTTTAATGTCAAAAATGCTTCTATAACATAATCTCCTGGGTTCTTTCTTAAATTTTGCACTCGAAAATATTTTTAAAAAAATGTTAACTTTAGAAAGGATATAACATTTTATTCCTTTGAATATCATATTATATAAAATAATTTATGCAATATATACTTATCTTATTACCATTTAAAAAATAAATCATGAATAAGCTTATACATAATACATTTCAATGCATTTTTTAGACTCCGTATAATGTCCGAGCTGTGGTTTTTTATGTACCAGAACAGTTCTTCGTTGAAATATTAATAAAGTTGTATCAATAAATATTCCAAACATTTTTACAGTATTACAATTTCTATCCATTTTATTCCACAGTATATCCATTTTTATTGCGTAGTCTAGGTTAAATTTTTAGATAAAATACTACTGATAAAGGAACTTTAAAAAATTTAACAAAGCATGTTAAATGAAATTATTAAAATATTTTTTTAGTTTACACTCTCTTTTTTGCAAGTTATTTTTAAAATATTAATTAGTTTTTGCAAATAAATTACGAGAGAGCGCAAAAATTGACTAAAATAATAATTTTAAAATACTATCTCTCTGATAGCTATAATTTACCTTTCTCCAGTTTCAATACATTATTAATTTCCCACTATACCCCTGTGCAATTCATATTTATAGTCTGTAAGAATACCTATTTCTATTGGTTAATTCTTACTTTAGCTTGAGAACAAATTTACATATTTCCAATTTCAAGTAGAATTGAATTTCAAAATTAGAAATTATGACATAATAAAATTTAAAAAATATTATTTAAAATATTACTTTTGAATCAATTATTATTTTATTAAAATTATTTAAACATTTAAAATAACTTTTAAAATAACCTTAATAACCTATTCCATTTAGCTATTTTTATTTAAACAAAATATTTAATTTTTATTATATCTGTATTCGTCTTTATTACATTACTTAAAACATTATATACGATAGTTAACTTAATATTTATTACTATTTACTTTTATGATAGGCAATAATTCTATCCAATTCTATAATATAACTTTTAAAATATTTTAAACTTTATTATTATTTCAAACAAGCATGTGTGTGAACATATATAGTATACAAGTCACAATTAATAACTTTGACAGACGATTTTCAATCTATTTCTCTGCCCAGATTAATAAAATTGATACACTTATTATATTATATAAAATAATTATAAAAATTTGGAAGAACAATTTAGAAAATATAAAACTAGATATAATTTTCACCATTACAAAGTTTATTTTAAAATATACTATATTAATTTTGACTATTTAAATATGATTACAAATTTAAATACTGTATTTATTAACTTATCAGTTTTAAACTATTAAAATCGAATTTTTAAATATACTTTTAATATTTATAGCTGTGTTATTTAATATGGCCAGCTTTTACAACCATATGAAACAATATTTTAAACTTTACTTAACTACTTTTTAAATAATTCGCTATAATTTTATATACCACGTATTTTCTTTAGCTTTAAATTGTACTTTAAAAATATAATCAACTTAATACAATTACCATATTAAAAGAACATATTCTAAATTTAAAATTTTTAGTAATTGACAGTTATGAACTATTAGTGACCTATAGAAAAGGGCACAATATATATATATATATATATATATATATATATGGAAATGAGATACATATATGTACAACATATATTGAGCATAAAATGTTCAATAATATTTTTTACTTCTATTACTGACTGCTAAAAGATGGGATATTGATCCTAACCAGTTCTTTGTAAACCATTCACAAAACATTTTCTATAAAAGATATATAAATTGGATTATACCTAGATAAGAGGACTTGAATTATTGATGTTTAAAAAATAGTAAATTAAGTAATTCAAAAATATAACTTTGTATTACAATTTTTTTAATACATAGTAAATAAAGACCAAATTATCAAATAACACTTTTAGTAAAAGTAGTTACAACTAAACCCAACAAATTGAAGTAATTACTTTTATATATTGATTTACAATATACTTAAATAGAATATAACACTTGAATATTGGAGTAAGTATATTTATCTAAAAACATGATATAAATTAAGTAAACTCAAAAGCTAAATATTTTACATAAACAATAATAAAAATAATCATGTTACGTTTACATAGTATTATTTTTTTTTTGTTTGTCATTTTTGAGAGAAATCTACTTTATATTCAAATTTAAAAATCAATTAGAAAAAGAAAGTAGTTCATAGTTTTAACATAACGATTAAATAAGTTTTTACTATTATATGTTCAAGTAATTGGTAATAAAATATATTTTTAAAAATTAAAATTTTTCAAATTGATAACAGCTTTATGTTTTCTTATTTACTAAATACAAAAGAAGTTTAATAAAGTATGCAAACTTTTTTTAAAATTGGAAGCATTTCAAATATAAAATAGATTTATCTCATCTAACTAGTTAATTCAATATTCTTTTTACAATGTAATTATCTTCAGCTGTCAAAAACTTATTTTGATCGAAAGGTCAGCGCGACTGCCTTGCACTTGCAGGCAGTTGCCCAGGTTTTGGGTTCGCGTCCAGGCCGATGCTATGACACTTGAAAAAAAAAAAAAATTACCTGGATAAACTTTTTAAAATTATTTACTTATATTACTTATACTTTATGAACGTTTATATTTTAAAACACTTTTTTTCATTTCAGTTTATTACTAATTATGTGAGACTTTAGTGTATCCTTACTTTTATTTTCAAATAAAAAATGATATTCACATTTTTTTTTTCTAATTTTACATTTAAGATGAACCACAATGCTGTTCATTAAGCTTAAAACAATTGATGCTGTATTAAATATAGCTAATATATTTTGACTTTTTAAATATAAATATATAAATAAAAGCATTCTTCATAATTTGAAATCATTATCATAATATTTTTCTGAATTTGCACAATGTGAAAATGTTTATTTTTAAGTTTTAGGATTCTTAAGATTTACTAAGGCAATAAACCAAGAACATGTGCGGTTGAAAATGCGAAGGCAGTGACCTCCACAGGTCTTAATCACAAACTTACACATTGGAAGAAAAAATGGGAACCTTTCTTTACTTCAACCTACTTTCTATATAAATAGGTGAAGCTGAAGTGGTTAGATCTGAGAGCGTGAAGCTATTCAATACTTCACTGATTAAGTCCACAATTCCTATTGTACATTAGTACTCATGAAATCTTTCGATTTACAATGAGTTAATGGAAAGATCTTAAAATTAGAAATCTATTATGATAATTTAAGATCCTGTTTTATAAAGCTGCAATGATTAATTTTACATTTTTTAATTTCTCACTAGTGGTGGAGCAAAATCATTTATAAAAGGTGAATAAAGACCTTTTGTATATTGGTTAATTTTTCTGCTCTATTGCACACATACTCTCTCTCTCTCTCTCTCTCTCTCCATGCTTGTGATATGTATATATAATGTTGGAGAATGGAAGGAGTTATAAACTTATCAAGCATTCAGGAAAAAATGTAGTCACATGATATCCAGAGGAAAATTTTACTGTTCTCAGCTTACAATCTTTCTGTATAAAAAACTAATTACATTATGTGAAACTTGGTTCAGAAAGACAATTAACCAATCTTTGATAGTTAATAAAATAAACTTTAAAATATTTAAAATAATTATTGATTAAAAGAGGAATTCTTTTAAAAACATTGTGATAAAATGCAAACTAGTCAACACTTTAATAACTCCATCATGTTAAGTATCTAGCAGTTTAGTATTAGGCAGATGCCATTAAGAGGCACCAGGGATCAAATTTAAACCTTATTTAATCATCATGCCACCATATAAGTAATACAACACTATAAATAAGGCCATACAATTGAAGCTTTTAAGACAATGATATCAAATAAATAAACCCAACAAGTATATAATAAAAGGAAGTAAGATTTGAAAATCAAATTATTCCAAAACAAAAGAATAAACAACTAAACTAAACTAAACTAATATACCAATTGTTGAAAGAATAAAATTGTATCAAAATAAAAATAATAGAATAGCATGTATTTAACTTTTTAAGAACAATTATAAGTAAAACAAACACTTGATGCTATAAGTGTGATTAGTGTATCAGGACTGACTTTATATCCTTTTGCCAAAATCATTGATAATATAATAACAACATTTATTAAATAAAAATAAATGTTATATATCATATTTATATTTTTCAAATTTATAATTTAACAAAAATTTTCTGAATTTTAAATCCCTTTCAATTCAAAAAAAAATTTGCACAAGCATGTGTGTTTGGTTATAATGGTAATAATACATATAAAAAAAAAGAATTAAATGAGTTTAACTTTTAAATGAGATTGCATTTTAAGTATGCTGGATATTATGGTTAATTAATCATAAAAGTTAGACATTTCTATCTAATAATGTACTGGATTTCAAATAATTGCCTTGTCATGATAATTAAGATCATAGTATAAAAAGCTCATTCTAAATAGTTTCCATGCACAATATTATATGTATCAAAGAAGTATAAAAAATATTAATTCAAGTGCTGCTAAAGGAAATTATTTCCATTTAAATTCAAACACCTTAAATATTAATTTAGTAGTATAACAATTTCTAATCTATCATTAAATAAATCTAACAATATAATAAGAAACTATGCACTTACATTTTAAAAATGGGAGCATTTGTACTTTAAAAACTAATTCTATAAGATGTATATCACATTTATACATTTATTAAAATGACAAGCAAAAAACAAAATTCAGTATAAGGTAACAATAAAATGCAAATAAGATTTTAGCAATTCTATGATCCATCTTGGTGCAATGTGTGCAAAAAGATACACTTTTCCCATATTTTAGTGATTCAAAACAATATATCTTTCTGAAATATTGTTTCAATCAGAATGTTTCAATATATAATTCACACTAAATGTTTATTTTAGAACCACCTCATATTTCAAAAAATCTGTCTCTTTATAATTGGATTTGCTTTCTTAACTGAAAATAAAATCTTAAATTTAGATGGCATCTTTATAAAGTAATACAAATAAAAAAAATGCACAACTTTCTGTCTATTTCTAACTTATATAGCATTAGTAATAATTTATTTCCGTTCCCTGAGATTTTAAATAATAACAAAAAATACATGACAGAATATATTAAATAATATTTAAATTATATTAGACTCTTTTTTTTTCCATTTAAGCAACCAAATAATAAATTGACTACTTTCAAAATGGGAGATGATTTTGGGAAAAAAAAAACACGATTTAAATATAATTTGGTTTTTACTAATAATTCATTGACAAATTCATGGACATATATATAATTACATAGACAGTAAGAGATCTTACACATAAATGGATAATTTATACATGTTAAACAATTTATTACATACAGCTGTGATTTATGAACTACTGATGATTATTCAGTTAATGGAACTAATAATAATGTTATTTTTATTTAATGACAAATAAACAATTAAACAAACAAGAAAAATTTCAAATATTTGTGATGCAGTGTATGTGTTTTATAGTATTATGTATCAAACAGCTTAGAGAGTGATAAAGATGAATTGAACATGTGAATATAAATATAGAGAACATAAATATAGAATATTTATGATAAAGCAACTTAGTAAAAAATAAGTTTTATGCGAATTTCACTTATTCCTTTCAAATTAACCTCAATATTCATTAACATTATGGAAGTTCATTAGATACATATGTCATGGTGTAGTAAACTTATAATTTGTAATAAGGTTTATAAAAAAATGGAATTTGAACATTACAGCAGATATAGTGATTTATTACTTATAAGTAAATAGCATTGTCATCGATTAGCTACCAAACACCACCTGATGTCACTGTTTCCATGCAAAAGCACAGAAATATACTGTTCACATGGTCTATAGAACAGTTCTGTTCACAGATTTTGTTCTTCTCAGTACTATTGCACACGTCACAAATTGCTACAGTATGATGTGAGGGTGTGTAGAATTCAACTTGTCCTAAGTCTTTGCATGTGCATTCTAAGTACTTATTTTTTATATGACCTGACATAGTTTTAGATAGTATTAATTGTAAGATGAAAGATGCACTTCTGTACATACATATTTTTAAGGTTAAACAAATTTCAAAAGTGTACATTTCGGTCATTATATAGAAATCCCACATAAAATGTATTTTGTGCAGGGACAGCTATGAGACTTTTAAAACATAAGCTTGGTTTGATCAGAAGGGAATTTTCAAATCGAATTGTGTTTCGAAAATTGTTTTAAAATAGTGTTGAATTTTTTTTTTTGATCAGATGTTAATTGAAAAAATAAAATATTAGATTTTATTAAATAATTTTGTTTTAAAAAATGTTGTGTATGTTGTGATGGACGATCCTTCAGATTGTCAAAAACATTGGATTCCCCTCCCTGCAAATTCCAGTGCTATGCACTGTAGTAATGTAAAAAAAGTAAATTGTAAATCAGCCCAGTAACATTATATCTATTGGTTTTTGACTAGCAACAGCAACATCAAGTGGTGTTTGGTGGCTAATCAACAAAAACTCTAAATAGTTCATGATCAGTGCAAACATTGTATTTGAAATCTGGTATAAGCAACTACAAATTTTGAAAGTAGAAAGTGGAACAAAAATGGTATATTTAATAATTTATAGCACATATAAAATTGGAAATAAATTAAGGTAAAACATAGATAAACATGTTGAATTGTATTTAATTTTCAAACTTGCTGAATATGACACAAAAAGTGAAATAAATGTAAGTTTATAATAAAAATAAGTTTAATAATTGTATTACAGTAATTTGTCAACATGACATATACTAATATGTGTCTTATATATAATTAGAGGAATTTGAACTCAGGATTTTTCAGTCTTTTTATTCCCCACTTTATCTTAAGCAACTGATACACAAGACCAAATATATGAGAAAAATATACATGATCACAAGTATATTTAATTAATACAGAATCAATATTAATCAGTTGGGCCAAATCATAATCTCCCACACATATATAAATCAGTGATCGGTTTATGTTAAGATAGCAATTCATCAAACTTTAAGTGACAGGCTTCAATATTCTCATCATTCCAACTGTTCAAATCTCTCTAATTACACACACACACACACACACATATATATATATATATATACAAACAAATTACATACTGCTTTAGAATTAATATTTGACTTCTAAATTTAATAGTAGCTACTAAAATGTAAATTAGATAATAAAAATAATATGTCAGATTTAATTATTTGTAATATATAAAAGTTCAGTAATAAAATATAATATATACATGATCAAATATATTAAAGTTAATAGTTTGTAATAAATGTTTAAAAATATAAATATTTGATAATATATAAAAAATGAAATGACAAAAAAAAAAGAATATAAAAAAATATGGCATATCAATTTTTAGAGAAAAATGACATATATGTTAAAGTAGAATGTTGGAAACACAAAATAAATACAATTTTGCTTGTGGATAAAAAAATTTTAAATGGACTTTCTTTTTTTTTCTTTTCAAGTTCACAATACAATTAAATAAGTATTGGGCAAAATTGAAAATGGTAAAGTGAAACACCATTAAAAGCATTAAACCAGGCAAAACTTTCTATACATATTGCCATTCAGTGCAAGCCAGAGTAATCAATGAATGCCAGAAGACTTGCACATAAAATCCCCATCTAGTACCTACTCATACAATATCCCCAGACTAGTTTCTGGCTTGTGACCTTCATCAGTGAAGAGCCTTGGATCTGAGAGCATTGCACATAGATGGTGCACTGAATGACAATATGTATAGAGAGTTTTGCTTGTTTTAATAACAGTTATGAGCAAGCATAAGAAATGGTGATCATATGATGTTTATTGGGTTAAAATCAATCTTATAGTTACTACATAATTGCTTATGAATGAAAAAAGAGATTTTATTTGTTTGAATGTAGAAAAATAAAATAATAAAATAATATATGATTTAATATTACTCTGTCTCAAGAAATATTCTGTTAATTAAACAAATTCATAGTAATAGGATTTAATTTTTGATTACAGTATTGTAGTAGAATTTATTTCAACATCTAATAAATTATTATGATAAATTTGTATAATGAATTCTAAATTTTAGAAGGAAAAAAACTCTGAATAATGAAATATTTCACATGTTATTCATATATTTTGCGTTCTTCTATTTTACTCAATATATATTTGAAAATAATAAAAAAGTAAAGACAATTTATCTTTATTTGTTATAACCCTCTCTCTTCCAACAACATATAGGTTGTATAATTTCAATATTATTTATCTATGTATTTTGCTAAGAATTTTATTTTTGTTACTCTCGAAAAAAAAAAATAGATTTTTTTTTTAAATTATTGAAAATTATTCTGCAAAAGTAAAATTTTACTTATTATCATATAATTTTTTAAATTGACTATTATATGTCTTTAATGTGGTAATATTTTTTCTGTAAAATTTATCATGTTATAAAGTTCTATCTCTAGAAATCTGATTGAAGATTATTTAACAATTATACAGTCAAAAGAAAGCACCATTCAAGTTTATACAGTAATAGACTAAAAAACTGTTGGTTTAAATTTGAAAAATTGAGTATCATATTTAAAATATTTTTTCAGAATTAATAGTTTAAAGGTGTCAAAAACAAGTTTGAAATAGAATAGAATCTTTATTAGAAATTTAACGGATTGACCTGTTTTAACCAAAACATTGGAATGACATTAAAAACAAGGCTCATATTGCATTTCCATTATCATTTTTCAAAATGTATTGCAAAGCATATTCAGAAATTTAATAAATCAATTTAATAATATTGAATAAAATTTACCTGAATCTTTGTGTGTGATATTGATTTTTCTTTAGTTTATGTTTATAATTCAAAATACGCAAAAAAAAAAAGAAAAAACAACAACAATATTTTAATGTTAAAATGTTTTTGGAAATATTGAATCATTGTGTGTGTATATATATATAATGAATAATTATTATGTTGGCTATAAGTAGATATATGTAAAAAAAAAATGAGATTATTTAATAGGTTTCAGCTACTTGAAAACTTTACAGGTGCATTAAGGCCCCTTTGAATCTTAACTTGGAATACTAACAGTCAAATGTTTTTAAAATATTTTTAAACTTGAAAACACCATTGAATTGTTGGTCTAGATTAAATAATGGGCACGTTTAACAGTATTCAGAGTAGAAAAAGAATTTCTACTTGACTATACCCCACATTATATGAAACAATTTAGTGCATTTTTTCTTTATTTACTGATTCATAAAAACTTGCATAGATGAATATATAAACATACCATGTCTATAACCCTATTATTCAATTTGCATTGTGTAAAATATTTATTTATATATGTACATATTTGCAACCATTTGTTTTTTTTCTCAAAAGTAACCATTATTAGTTAAAAGATTACAAAAATTTTTGGGTACACTTACCCATTGAGGATTACAAAGTGTTTAATGTTACATGGTAAAACAATTATTGACAAGGTTTGTATAAAGTGCATATGCTTGATAAAAATTATGTCCATACAAGGGTTACTATAATTTTGATTAATGTGTATCCGTACATGGATTATAAACTCTTGACCTGCAGCCGAGCCATGTCAAGACTATTATAGGTACCTCTTTCTCCCAATTAACAGTCCAAATGTGCAGGGACCACATTTGGTCTACTGCCCAAAATTGGAAAGCCAACTAGGGAAAAACTAACAAGTAACAAGCACAGATCTGCAATGTCCAAAACCAACCTATCAAGGGCACAGCAGCTGACCAGAGCAAGAGTGGCACTGAGACTTTGACCAGGTACCCTCCTGGCAGGTTTTCCAGGTAGCAGCAATAAATTGTCAACAGCCTGCACCAATAAACCAGGCCACTAACGACTGCCACCACCTCTGGAAAAGAAAATAGTAGTGCAGACCCATGCCTGCAAAATTATTGCAGTAACAATTTCATCAAAGCTACAAAATATGTCAGTGGCCCAAAGCAGACCAATCACCTTACAAATGCTCTAATTTTAAAGTTAACTAAGGAAACAAAAATAATAATGAGCTCAAATCAACACTGTTCTAATAAACAATCCATCAAGGCAGGTGCAGCAGCCTCTCAGGGCAAAGTTCAATGGAGGGCAGTGACCCTCACCTGGGCTTGGCAGTGATGATCAACCACCCCCACAAATGAACCAAGCCTATTATCACCACCCCCACCACACATGAGGAAAAGAAGAGGAGTGCAGACCCATGCCCACCAATGCAACAATGGATTCATTGTAATCTGTAATCAAGCCAGATTTACTTGCACATCATGAGTATACACCACTTGTCCATATCACATTGCACACTGAGGTCAATAGAGCTGAAAGTCTGTAATCATTACCAATCTCCTGTGTCTGCAAATGTTCAGAATATCTGTTCAACCCACCCAACCATAAAGACCTTCAGGTTTACTATGATTCTTATTTGCTGAAACTAATTGGATTCTGCTTTTTTGGATTGAATTCTGGGTCTTGGTTAGTAGTCAAGGATTATGTTGTATAATCTGAAAGTTTGTTGTTAAACTTGGGAATAATCTCGATAATTGTTGAATTAAAAGGATGAATCATTTGTGGCTTCAATGGCTCTGTTTAGGTCTAAAACATCATTTGGACTAATTTTGCCTTTAAATCATTGTTTTGTAGCTCAGGAATCATTTCATTGTAATTTTGTGTTGATTTGAATTTTTTTTATTTTTTGTGGTCCCCCAATCACACCGGAAAGTGGGCTAATAACTTCTATTGTGATCATCGGAGAAATTTGATTTTTGTGCAGGAAGATAGCTCAAGTCCTAATCTATAATGTTGAATTCTAAAATTGAGAATGAATTAAAATTTAAAATAATTTATTCACTCTGGACTGATTTGCCATATTCGGCAACTTCCGGTTGACAGACGATATAATAATTTTATTCCTATGAACAATTTAGCACTGGGATTTCTTTTTTCCTTAATTTTATGATTAATTTTTGTATTTATAATGTTTCTTAGGCTGTTTTATGTCTTCCCTGATTGGTTTTCAGTCATGGAAACTTGTTTAATATAACTAATATCTGATGCAAGGATGAAGATTTTAAAACTATCTTTGTTAGCATTTTTATTTCCAATATTTTCAATGAGATTTGATGTCCAAAATGCTTATTTTTTTATTCTATGAATAAGATTAGGATTTCTAATGTCTCTATTTTTTTTTTTAGAATAATTTGGTTTCATTTAAAAGTGTTTTCCAAAAATTTATGTTACTGTAATGATTCTAAGAATTACTTAACCTAGTTTTGCCTATTGCTAATGGCAGCCGTTTACATAAAACGGAACAAAAGGTAATTTTAATTATTCTTGAATGAAAACTGTTTTAAAATTTCTTGTACAGATGAAAAAACAATAAAACAGGTATTCACTTACATATTGGTAAACTTTTCTTTTATGAATTCGCAACTAAACTATAACCTTGGTGAATAAAACTGGGAGCCTGTAACAGCGTGAACTGGAGTCCCAGGCTCTCTCTAGTGGACTGCAACCATTTGTTTATGAATAATATTTAATATACAAACTATTCATGACTTTATATAACATTTTTGTTTTTACATTCAAATTATATATTTACAAGGAATGTGCTTTTTAAATTTTTATTTTTAAATCGAATAAAAAAATTTAAAAACTGTAATATAATATATTAATTCGAGATTTGGTTTTGTGAGAAAGAAAAAGTATATGCGATGCTAGGAATACAGAATTATAATTTCGAGTTCAGAAAAAAAAAAAGAAAAACAGTATTTTCACAATAATAGTTTTTTTTTTTAAAATAAACAACTAGGAAAAATAAACAAAAGCTTTTATTGCAAAATTTAAATAGAATGAATCTGCTTATTTATTTTTCTAAAATTATTAAACATAACAAAAAATCTGGCATTTCATATTTCTACGGTGAAAAAAAATATTGAAAATGAGAACCAAACTACAATTAAATGCAAATAGTTAACTAGCTCTTAAAGTAGATAATAATTCTAAGATTAAACATATATTTAACTATATATTTGTGCATCAATCGAGTAAATTATTTTATTACAGCAATGATATAAAAATATTCAAAATTATTTGTTTCTTAATAGATCGGCATAATGCAGCATATATATATAAACGATACTAATGTTCCTAATTTATATTATAAATTTTTATTAAAATTTAATTACCACTTTAGGAATGAAATGTATTTTATTATTTCAAACATTTTATAGAGAGAGACTTGTTCCGGTTTGTAGGCTATCATCTTATTTAATCTTATTTCTTACAATAAAAATGCTTCACTATTCTCTACATTGGTGAATAGATTTCGACACACACTACATAAAATGTTACGTTTTTATATTTTCATTTATTGCCTTAACTCCATATCAAATTTAAAAATAACATCTGAAGTAGACAGTTTATTCACAAATGCTTTCATTGATGAGGTATTATCTATTGCAAGAAAAAGATTATATATATATATAAATTTTCTATCGATAGATTTAATTAATTTCATTTATGTATATGCATATTTAATCTTCTTCTTATAATAGATAATGGTTCATTATTGGATACATTTGTGAATCAACTTTCCAAATCAACACTTATTAAAATTTTAGATTTGGCAGATTTTGGAGTTTAAGATGCATTGACTGTTTCCAGGTTCAACACTTATAATGCACGAACTTCTTACAGGTACTTAAGTAATAAAGCCACTTCCTTATTTATTTATGATAGTAATTATTTTGTTTTCTTTCATTCTCTTATCAGTTTCTTTTACTTTTCTGTGTGTAGAAATTTAGATTAGTATAGAACCAAGTAAAGAAAACAATAAAACAGAATGATTAATCATTTAGGAAATTAGGTGATATATATATACTGAAAGTGACAGATGTTAACTTAATCCAGAACTATTAGCTTATAAAACTGTCACTTCGCTACTGCATTATATCACATTATTTCCAGCCTCTTACATTTCGAATCATTTTTCTGCACTTACTGTGGCAACAAGGGAGTATGTTTTACAACACTTTCACTATTTAAAAAGACATTTTTGATTATAATCTTATTTTTCTTTGCTTAACATTTTATTTTTCCTATTTTTCTTTTCATTTTTTTAGAGTTATAATGGCAAAATATATTGATGAGTAATTGCAAATAGTTATTAGTGGATTTTAAATATAAGTGATAAAATTTGACGTATGGCAAATTTTATCTGATTTTAAGCGTATTGAGAACTAATATTTTGTTACTATATATATATGCGTGAGTATAAAACAAAACGATTATCAAAAATATAGATTACTTAGAATGTTTAATTGCAATCAAAGAGAATTGTAAAAATATTTATATATACATAATATACGTTTTTTGAAATAAATATACATACACAGACACGCATTTTTATTAAACTATATTTTATAAAATAATGTTTCTAATTATATCCAATGTTAGCTTGATGTTATATTTTGATAGCTATGATTTTAAAACTCTGTGATCTTAGATTTTTACATCTTCCCAATTGTAAAGATTTGTATCATAAAATCGCTGTTACAGATATTTCTTCTAATAGAAAAAGTTTCATAATAAAATGTTCTATTCAGACTTGAAAGTTATTGAAGAGAAACATTTTTCTTCTAAAGAATAATATGATTTTAATAAAGATCTTCTTACTTTGTTTTATTTATCTGTACTGTTTACTTTATCTTTTTTAAATAAGTTTTTTTGCTTTTTATTAAACCTATGTACAAAAATATTAGATATTTTAATATCAATACTTCAAAACATTTTAATTAAAAATATATAATCTTTTTAATATTATGAACTATAACTTTTGCAATAAAGTTTTCAACACATCTGTTTATCAAATATGTAAATAATATGAAATAAAATTTTATATTATGAAGATACATGTGTAAAATAATTTTATCTTTGCTTTTTAATGAAATGAAATTTATTTTCCCCTTCTCTCTTTCTAATATATATATATAATAATAAAACAACGTTTTTTATCATAGATGAAAAATATGAATACAATTTTCAGATTCATCCAAGTGTGTGTTGTTGCTTGTTATCAATTATTTTAACACAAACGTTTTAGTTGGATTTCATTGCTGCTATTCAGATAGTAGTGTCTCTAGCATCAGTTATTGAATACCCATACTATCCAGATGATAATAAATGTTATCCTGCTGATATATTAGTGCAGTAAAATAATAATAATAATAATAATAATAATAATAATAATAATAATAATAATAATTAGTAGTAGTAGTGGTGGTATTAGTAATACTACTACTAACAACAACAACAACAACAACAACAACAATAATAATAATAATAATAATAATAATAATAATAATAATAATAATAATAATAATAATAATAATAATAATAATAATAATAATAATAATAATAATAATAATAATAATAATAATAATAATAATAATAATAATAATAATAATAATAATAATAATAATAATAATAATAATAATACATCATGCGGCAGAGGAAACTCAACAACACCTCTTTCAGCAGTGTCAATCCCTCAACTAATTCAGGATCATCATGCTAAATATATACAGGAAACAAGTTGCATATATATTAACAGCTAATTCAATCCTATCAGAAGATACACCCTCCTCACCACAGCATGTATAACAACTTTTACCCCATATACCTTTTGGTGCACCCACTGCATATTTACCATTGACAACAACATCAGAAAACACCTAGATACATTTCCAATAAGCTTCAACAAATCAAGCCCTGGATTAACAATATTTTACTCCCAGATATTTTTTCAGCCACCTGGTCACTACTAAAACAACAATCCAATCTATAAAAGGTCCTAGTCCAACAATAATCACATTGAATAGCAATCAATTGCACCATTCATTACTTTCAATACAGCTCATGTTTACTAACTGCCATCAACACCATCCTCCACTAGACTACAGAATTTACACTCCACTCACTAGCTGTCATGGTATGTAATTCTATTCTGAATTGACTTTCTTCTTTGTACAGCACTCATAGCTTGGATTATAAATTACCATGTATTGTACTCCAAGATTAACAATTAAAAGAACAATAATCAAGATTAATTTATGATTGTAAATAACATCCAATATAATGCCAAATTTTACAATCTTAAGTCATATCTAACTATCTGTAATAATCAGAAAATATTATTTTGTGGAAGAGCAGCATAAGGATTTTCATTCTTTTCTAACTATCTACGAAGTTGAGTTTTATAGTAAAGGATATTTTAAGACTTTTATGAATCATCTTGATATCCATCTTTAAATATTCAAAATTAGCAGCAGCATTTGTAAAAAAAGATATCTTGAAACCTGATTAGTGTAACCCTTAAAATTAATCTATATAAATTTGTACAACATGACTGCACCTGTAATCCTTACAATCAATATTATGTAATGCTAAGTAACCCAAAAGGTTAATAAAGATTATTGTTGAAACATCATCATCATTATAATAATAATAATAATAATAATAATAATAATAATAATAATAATAATAATAATATAACAGCAACAACAACAACAATAACAATAATAATAATAATAATAATAATAATAATAATAATAATAATAATAATAATAATAATAATAATAATAATAATGCGCATCCGCGTGTATGCCTAAGTCATCAAGAACAAAGGTCTTATTAATAATCTTTTTTTTCCCATATTCTAATCGTTTTCACACTTAAAAACTGTGATATATATCTGTGATAGATAAAGACAGCAATGGCTAATTACTGAACAGTTGTTTTCTAGCAAAAAGTAAGTAATACGGTCGTTCATAACAAAAAATAAATTCTACCGTCATAAACAAGCATGGCTTCGCGTCAAGAAGCAAACGACATAAATTGCGCTCAAACAAACGGCAAAAAAATGAAAACTGCCACTATCGCAAAAACATACGCAAACGTAACAAAAATAAACCAGCAGCTTCACAGCATCGAAAAAAGTCCAGCATTAACACAGACAGCAAGATTTAGGAAGGTAAATCAAGCTGACATAAATTAAACCTCATGGAAAACAATAATGAAGAGCCCACCCCAACGATATGGAATCAAGATGAACTTCAAGAAATAAATGTTAATTTCAACAGCACCATCCCAAAAAAATTATTCGCAACTTTCCAAAAATTTTTTTCACTGAGATCATTAGTGTTAGCTGTCACTGATAGGAATTTAACACTCTATAAATTCCCCAGAGAGCTTCTTTATGAGGAGCTGACAGCAACAGCATTGTGGGATACAGTCTCTAGTATTGGAGAGCATCCAAACTCGTGATACGTTGCAATTCAGTTTTTCGCTGAACATCAGCGTGCAAGATTTCAAACTAAAGTAAAAACTTTGAGAAGCTACGCGCTAATAATAGTCGATCAAAGCTTGCAAAACTATTGTAACGGAATAATTAAAAACATTTACTTCGGATATACCATTCAGGATTTTCAAAAATTAATAGTCATTTGGCAAAGCTATTTATATAAAACAAATCTACTTATCTGACACCCCCATACCAGTTTTCAGCAACAACTTTCATTTCAAAATAAAGCTGAATGACAATGTAAACCCGGAGGATATTCCAACACAAATAATTGACCAGAATGCAATACTGACTATTCACATAAAAGGATTAAGGCTGAGATGTTTTGCGTGCGGTGAAACCGGATACTTAGCAATCAATTGCAAAACCAAAATCAACCAAAAAAACCAACCGATCTCTGAAGATCAACCAACAGAAGCTCACCAACCGGAATCAAACAGTACAAAACAGATAACGAAAACAACTAATAAAGAAGAAAAAAATAATAAAATAACCACAGATCAACAGCAATTGAATAATAAAAAAACTGCACACACGTTGCCAGCACCTGAAATTCTGGATTTATCAACAAAATCAACCAATAGAATTCAAACCCCCACTGATAAAAAAACAGAAAGTCAACAACCTCAAGAGGCTCCAATGGAAAAAATAGCGCATAATCTAAGTCAGCCTACCAAAAGTACTGATGAAAAAGAGATAATAAAAGAACAAATAAACTCACGCAGTAATAGTGATCAAGAAAAAATATATATAACATACCAAACACCCAATATTAAAAATAATACAACAATGGAAATTATGGAAGCTATCACCCCAAATATGCCTCAAATCACCAAAGCTGACACAGAACAAAGAAGAAGACCAGGTCGCCCACCAAAGAAAAATAGAGGGCCCAAAAAAATCAAAACAGAATCCAACCTTAGCCTTTCTGATCACAACAATACAACTACAGTGGAAACAGATGAAGATCTGGAAATGGAATATGAGAATGAATGGGAAGAAACACCAGATCAACCCTAATATTTAAATCTCAACCCAAAAACATATAATGAAATAAAAATTGCAACCACACTTGCTTGGTATACTTGAAACAAAAATTTATGCAGGATCACAAACTGACCCAGCCAAACATTTAAATATGGAAGGTTTCTGTGCATGCTCCAGAGACTCTTCCTCTCCCTCAGCTGGAACTGGACTCATAATTGCTACAAATTGCCCATTCACAACGTTCAAAATAATTCACATTGACATGAACTTATTAATTGCAACCCTCAACCAAAAAAGCATAACAATAAATCTGGTTTTTGTATATATGCCTTTACAGGATAAAAAAATAGATACCATAATTGCAAACATTATTTCAAGGTTAGCTACAACTTCAAACCCAACCGTCTTAATTGGAGATTTTAATTTAAAATATCAGGAATTTACCCAACGTTGGCTTCACAGAATAAACATACCACTAATGAGTGGCCAAGTTTTTTTGCCAGATGATGCCATCTCTTTCCACAATAATCGCTTCTCTTCACTTATTAATCTGTGCTTTTATTCTCCAATGCTTCACCATCTTATTGAAATAAAACTAACTCCCTCAACTTTTTCTGATCACTCAGCTCAAATAGTCACAATTGACTGTGCCCAAATTCAAATATCACCCTTTCCACTTACAAAAACAATAAGAGTTTTCTCCCAGAAACAACCCCTGAATTTCTGTTCTCTGAGACCTACATAATGCTAAACAAAATCAAAGATATGACTTTGAACCCGGTCCAGAAATATCTAGAATTTATGGGAATGTTGTCCTTTAACATCAACCATATAACAAAAAAACAACCTCCACCATCAAGACTTTTGTCTCTGGCAGATCAGTTACACCAGAGAATAATCATGATTAATCCATCACACTGCACCCAGCAGTATATATTCAAGATTACACATGCATACAATAAAGCATGTAAAGAACTCAAAAGCTATCTGAAGATAAAGAAAAACAAGGTATGCCTAACCAGGCCACACACTTGGACAAGAGATTATATAAGATGGGCACTGGGGAACCAACCAGATGTAAAAGTGCCAATGGCACTATATACAAATAGTGGAACATATGCAGGACACAATATGATTATGCCAATTTTTGAATATTTTAAAGAGAAATTACAAGAAAGACAACCATATAAAATACCACATAATCTGTTTGGTCCACCAGAGACAAAAACCCCATTCACAAAAGATCTATTCACAACAAAACTAAATACTATTCGAAATACTTGCCATCCAGGTAGTCCTGGAGTTCCATTGTTTGTATTAAAGCATCTAAGTAAATTAACAACAGAATATTTGTGTGAGTTAGCAAACCATCTAGCGCAACAAATTCAACCCATGGAGGGTGTCTATCCAATAGCCATAGTACCCTATAATAAAAAGAAAGCAATTATTCCACCTATTACAGACCTCAGACCAATATCTATGGGACCTTTGCCGATCAAAATTATGGAGAAAATTATTAAAGATGAAATTGAACCGTATATAATGCCACTTATTTCCGAAGCACAATATGCAAAGAAAAACTCTTCAACAACAGAAGCAGCTTTATTCTTCAAAGCAATTCTAGCAACAGTAAAACAGCGGAAAAAATATGGACCCATTGTTGTGCAGCTTGACATAGAAGCTGCATTTGACTCAGTCAATATATACACACTTCTAAAAATGCTAAAAGACACAGAAATTCCTAGAACACATCTATATATAATTTCTAACCTGCTTCTAAACAGAGAGATCCATATAACTTTAAATGGAAGAAACTCACCATCTTTCACACCCACCAAATCTATATCCCAAGGATCCCCTCTTAGTTCACTATTGTTTATATTTTACATCAATCCCCTTATTAAAAGCATACAAAGTGCATTTACTGGGATCGAGATACCAGACACAACACAGCGCACTACATGCATCGCCTATATGGATGATGTTACCATATTCCTAACATCAAAAAAACAAATACCGCAACTCCAAAAGATATTACAAGAATATTCACAAAAATATGAATTATCATTTAATCCAGAGAAAACCACAGCCTGGTCTCTATACACTGGTAAACCATGTACATCAATTTACAAATCAAAACCAAACTCTTTCCTTGGGTTCCCATTTCATATGGGAATTACAGGAATGAGATGTCATATCCAAAATAAACTTAAAGAAGAAGCCACAAAAATTATAAACTCCTTGTCCAAGGCATATCTTTCACTATATTCCAAAGTACAGTTAATTAACCAGCTTATCACAAACAAAATAACTTACTATGTACCGGTTATTTCATTCTCAAAGGGGTTCATTTCAAAAATTAAAACCATATATAATAAACTACTTTGGGCCAGAAAAACAGTAGCAATTTCCACAAAAAAACTTAGCCAACCTCTAATAAAAAATGGACTTGGCTTGCACAACATCAATGTTTTTCATATACAGAAGTTAAGGAACTCAATAATCACAATACTTGCCAAATACCCCAAAATTAACCACTTGCTAGAAGTTACTCCAACAGATAGACCACCTCCAAAAGGTTCCTTTTTCACCAACATTATATACCAATGCAAAACCACAGACAAGATTCCAGAACAGTATTTGCATAAGTATTCATACTGGGATATTTATGGTTTAATAAACAGAGAAGCAGATACTAATGTTATACAACCTATGCTAGGAATTAACAACAAGAGACTACTCAAGGAATATAAAAAATGGGCTCTAGAGCCCAAATACTTTGATTTTATCATGAAAATCAATCTCATTGCCTTGCCAACAACCCACTTTCTTTATCATAAAAGAATGTAAATATCTATTGACCCCTTCTGTGGACTCTGCCATCGAGCAGAAGAGACACTGGACCACTTTATTTATCAATGTGTAGCACTTAACCAAACACGACAGATGATGTGTAACACCTACAGAAAACCGGGTACAATCATTAATCACATAATAGCTGCTTTTCAGGGAAGATCAATACCTAGCATTAGGGCAGCCACATTTGTTCTATATGCGTATTGGTGCACCTGATGTACTTTCTTAATTGGCAATAACACCAGACGACACCCAGCTACATTTAGCAACAAACTGCTACACATTCGAAATAGAGATAAAATAATAACCAACCCCCACTTATATGCAGCAACATGGTCATTGTTAAAACAACCATCAATGCTGTGAATGCTGCAAAGAAAAACTATCATACAACTAACATTTAAAGTGACATGCGGACAAAACTAAATAAGCTCCTCAAATGTTAGAACTCTGATTATTTTTGCTTTTTTAATTTTTATATTGTTATAGTCCATTAACCACAAAGTGTAACCAATAAATTCATTTATATGTGTTTACCCTAATATTATTCATTGTATGTTAAATTTCAAATTTTTCTAGATGTAAACTTATGTAAACCATTGAAATCAATAAAGCCTTTATTGAAACGTAATAATAATAATAATAATAATAATAATAATAATAATAATAATAATAATAATAATAATAATAATAATAATAATAATAATAATAATAATAATAATAATAATAATAATAATAATAATAATTTAATTCATTTATATTTAAGTGCTAAACAACAACATATAGACATTATAGTTTACATATTAAAACAAATAAAAGAAATAAACATAATGCACAAAATAATAATAAAAGAAAGTAACAAACAAAAAGTAAAAAAAGTATACATAAATAAATTAAATAAATTTTAACAATGACATTTGAATTTAACAATATTACAACATTGCTTGTAATATAAGGTAAAATGATTAGTATTACTACAAATCTGATTATATGAAGATAGCAGTCTGATTGAGGGAGAAAATTTAAGCCTATTGGAATGACAAGTTTGAATATAACAGCCAAAAGCTGACCAAATATCATGATAATAAGAGCTAATTACAGTAATTGAAATTATATCAGATAGAGTAATTTGTTGATTAATGATTTTATAAACATATTTAAGATCTCTATATTTCTTTCTAGAAGAAAGATGATGAACAACATTATTCTGTAGAGAAACATATTTACAAAACTTACTAGATACTGATTTTAATAAATTACATCCTTGTTTAGAGGTAGAATTCTAAATGATAAAATAATATTCAATGATGGGAAGAACCAATGACAAAAGTAATTTCAACTTTGTATGATTACTGAAATAATATCCATATCTTACTATACTCATGATTTTAAAAGCTTTACTAACAATCATTTCTAAATGATGAAGAAAGGACTTATTACTAGAAAATAACACTTCCAGATCATTTTGGGATTCAACAGAATTTTTTTGTGAGAATTAATAAAATAACAAAAATGTAAAACTTCAGATTTCGTAGGATATGAAACAAGGGAACATTTGTTGAAATTAACTGTCATATTATTTAGATCACACCAAGTACTAAAGTTATCAATATATTTCTGAAAAGATGTGCAGTCAATCACTGCTGTGATTATTCCCCAAAAGATAAGAATATTTTAGGCGATCCTTGAGGTCATTAAAATAATGGGTGCTAAATTGCATTGAAAATTAAATGAAATATTATTATTGAATTTGAAATTTGGTTAAAAACAATAAACAAGTTTAGTGGAAAAACCCATTTTATGTAATTTGTGAAGAAGAATATTGTGATCTACTTTGTCAAAGGCTATTAATAAATCAAAATTAATAATATCAAGTTTCTGCTGATTCTCAATCACACATCTAAATGCTTATAAATTGTTAGCAAGTTACTTTCAACTGATCTATTTTGTTGTGAAGAAGGAATAATTTTACTAATATCTAAAATAGCTTTATTGAAATCAGACCTCTCAAAAATTTGAGCAATAGCACCAATTCAATTCACTTTATTTACTGTACGAAACTACAGCATTAAGCCAATTACAGATTTGCACATAATTAATATACAATAATATAAATAAGCAAGTATAAATATTAAATTATGAATATGCCTGCATATCATATTTTTTATAAGATTAGTAGCAATTTTTTAGAAATCTAATACAAAAACATTTTCATTAATAAAATCTTGTTTATAAGTGTTAGGCAAATGAAACAAAAGTGAAAATTCTAATGTGTTATAGTGACAAATCTTAATATAAAATAAATTAAATTTGCATGTTTTAAAAAAAAAAAAACAATTATTAATTGTATTATTTGAGATTTTGTTTGTTAAAATAATTTCTGAGCAACAAAGTTATATAAGTATTTAAGATCTCTAAACTTTCTTCTAGCAGAGACAGGGATATATAATGGTTATTTAATTTAATATATTTAGAAAAAGTTGTTCCTAGTCTAATTGAATTCTGATAATATTTCAATTAAAACTTGGGTTGCAAACAACAGATCCATATTCCAAAACTGGCAGAACCAAAGCATGAAACAATTTATCTTTTGTAGAATTAGTAAATTATCTATCATGCCTTAAAATCATACCCACAATTATAAGTTTTATTTACCATAATTTCAAGGTGATAATGAAATGACCAATCACTAGCAAAAATATTCCAAGATCTTTCTATACATCAACCAAATTTATTTTATGACCTTCAATATAACAGTTAAATATTTTATATTTTCTGGAATAAGTAACAGTTGAACATTTATCCATATTAATATCCATCTTATTATTTTTACACCCACAAAATTGTTAATATCTTATTGTAAAAACATGTAGTCAGTAATTGAATTAATATTCCTAATTATTTTACAATCATCTGTATAACCAAAATGTTGCAAGAATTCAATTTTTCCTAATATGTCTAAATAAATGTTAAATAATAATGGTGCAAGGATACTGCCTTGAGGTACTTCTAGATTGCGATAGTACAGATTAGAAAACTTATTAATAACTTTGGCATAAAATAATTATTTGCCTAATAAAATATTCAAACCATAGTATCAAATTGTATGAAAAACCCAATTTTAACATTTTATAAAGCAATATAGAATGGTCAACTTTATCGAATGCTTTGAAGAGATCAATATAGACAGCATGTAGATAACATTGATTCTCAAAAGGCATTAGCAGTATGATCAGCTATTGTTAGATTAGTTTCAGTTGATCTATTAAGTAAAAAAAAACATATTGCACAGGAGCTAAAAGCTTAGTTATGTCATTAATAATTTTTTTATAAATACACCTTTTAAATATTTATACAATTGTATGAAGCACTAAAATAGGTTTGTAATTATTTATATTATCTCTTGAACCATTTAAAAATAGGTATAACTTTGAGAAAGTTGGGAAAAAAACACTTTTTAATGGAATACATAAAAATGTAACATAAGGGAATAGCAATGAATTCCGCAAATCCTTCAAAAATAAAAGAAGATTTATTATCATAATCTAAACTTGAATGTAATTTTGGTTCTTTGATAGTAGATATAATATTATTATTGTTGAAATAATCAATAGAAATACTATCATTAAAACTCTCATTAAATAATATGTACTCAGAAGATAATTAGGAATTTTCATACAATTCAGAAAAGCAAAGTGAAAAATCATCAGCATTTAAAGAGGAGCTATAATCAATTTAAGACTTACTTTTGGTAATGCCAGAATTTTTATCAAAGGACGAAAATTTTTTAGGGTTATCTGACAAGTTGAGTTCATTAATTTTAATATATTTTTGATAATCAATTTTCTGAATTGTTTTAACCAAACTTCTTTAATTAACAAAGCTATAGTAAAAAAAGTAAATTTTGAGTTTTATAAAATTGCTTATGATGATAAGATTTCCTTCTGATAACTTTTTCAAGGGTATCTAGAAACCAAGAAGAAAAGCAATTGTGAAAAACGTGTTATTTTGGTATATAAAAATCAATTAAACCATTAAATTCCATATTATAATTAATTTATGATGAGGAATATAATGATCTTCAATTAAAATTGGAAATTGTCTTACACAGATTAAAATAATCCTGTTCTTTATAACGTCCTTTGATATTTAGAAAAAAGAGAACATTTAAAATAATGTATACTAACCAAAAATTCATGTAAATTGATAGCAAAAGTTTGACATGAAACACAAAACATTTAATTCTCAGATAATAATAATTAATAATAATATTAAGAAATTCTAATGATAGACCCCTCTCTCTCTCTCTCAGCTTCATATCTCACCACATTTTACCAATTGAACCTGTCAATATCCAATCAATCAACTTTCCTTATGATTAATAAATACACATACTGGTAAACATATGCTATACTATATCTGGAAGCCAAAAAGATTTTCCTTCCACCATGCTTGTTATTAATAACCAATAGTTAAACCATTACTTCAAAAGATGGTCCCTGGAATTTATTTTTTGATTTCCTAGTTGATCTTAACCTACATGTATTGCTGACTTTTCACTTTCTCCTATATTGCTGTCTATATAAAATATAAATCCATTCTGTACCTTATCTCATGTGTTAGAAAAAATGCAACAACTTTTTTCCAGCAGTTTTAAGCCCTCAACCAAATCAGGATTATCATGCTAAAAACATACATATAATGAGTTACATCTATACAGGAGCTAATTCAATCTTATCACAATATACATCCCACCACAGCATGTGCAACAGCTTTCACCCTGAATGCTTTGTAGTGCATTCACTGTATCATCGCCATTGATAACACCATATGCCATTCAGCCACATTACTCAATAAGCTCCAGCTAATCAAGGCTCAAAACAATAATACTGTACCCTCAGACATTTTTGCTGCTACCTGGTCACTACTGAAATTACTATTCAATCTATAAAATATCATAGTTCAACATAACATTGAATAGTATTCAATCATACCATCTATTACTCTCACTAACTGCCTTAAACACCATCACCCACCAGACTACATAATTTATATTCAATCTAATACAATCTACCAGCTGCTCAGCATATATTGTTCTACTGAATGGACTTGATTCTTCATACAGCAACCCATAACTTGATTTTATATCACATGAACTATAAATTACCTCCCTATTGTACTCCAAAATTAATAATTTAAAAAAACAATAATCAAGATTTAGTGACTATAAATAATTTTCAATATGATGCAAGATTTTACAATCATATCAACCTATTTATGAAGTTGAATTTTATATTTACTGTTTTTTAAGACTTTAATGATTAAACTTGATATAATCTCTGTATCCAAAATTAGTAGTAGCATTTGTAAAAAAAATACCTTGAATATTGATTAATAATCCATATAAAAACCTGTACAACATGATCGCCCTATAATCTTTACAATCAAAATTATATAATGGTATAGCCGAAATACACAGGCTTATATATACCTGCGTCTATATATGTAATAGACAGGGTATGAGCACAGACCTATCTTAATATATATCTGAGCACTTGTAGCATATATGTGTAGAGATGGTAATCTGGACCAACTGATGATTGCTGGTTTAGCATGAAATATGTATATTGGTGATTAGTTATCTTTTCAACATATGTGTGTTCAGGTGTATCAGTGTTATGAGATAGTGTGGAGAGTGGTGGGTCATGTGAAGGTTTGTGCTCATACCCTGTCTATTATATAATGGTATGTAACTCAAAGGATTAATAAAACTATTGTTGAAACTTATTACTGCTGCTACTCCTCCCTACTACTGCTCCTACTCCTATTACTACTACTGCACTACTACCATCATGTCTATGACTACCACTACTACTCCTCCTACTCCTCTTTCTGTTATTTCTCCTATTATTACTACCAATTACTACTACAACTGCTACTACTATTATTACTACTACTACTACTACTAATACTACTACTACTACTACTACTACTACTACTACTACTACTACTACTACTACTAGAATTGTTCAGGAAAAGACAAAGTGCCCTAGCTTAACCAGATGTGTTTGCAACCATGTGGTCACACTTGAAACCAAGATCCAGTCTATGAAACCTAAATCTTATATTATAGGTGTGGCAACTTTATAACCAACAGTGAAATAAAAAAACAAACTGAACTAAAATCAGATATTAGAAAACCAGAATCTAAAATGAAAAAAAAAATCATCAGAAATATATAAAGGGTCACAAAAGTAATTAAACAGCCTCCTGGTAACTGAATAGTGAAGTCTTATGTAATGAAATTTTGTCATACTTTGTCTATTTTGCATAGTTGTAAATTTGTTTCACAATTGCTAATATTGACAATATGTAAATTAATATACTGCACAGACTTACACATAACTGCACATATATAATATAATATATAAGGGATTCTAACTCAGACTTTCACATGACTCTCAGCTCTTATTCCCATCTCATATTACTGATTCACCTGATCACACACATGTTGAAAAGATGTAACATAAATCAATGTATCACTATATGTGACTCTGTGACTCTATGATCTTTTAAACTTAATAAAGTTTTTTCTTTGAATAATAATAATAATAATAATAATAATAATAATAATAATAATAATAATAATAATAATAATAATAATAATAATAATAATAATAATAATAATAATAATAATAATAATAATAATAATAATAATAATAATAATAATAATAATAATAATAATAATAATAATAATAATAATAATAATAATAATAATAATAATAATAATAATAATAATAATAATAATAATAATAATAATAATAATAATAATAATAATAATAAAGGATAATGTCAGACATGATGAGTTAGAACTAGTGAAAATATTAGGGGATAAAATGAACTGGGAGCAGAGTCTATAGTATATTCACAAAAAAGAATAATAGAGATTCCATGTTCAAATCAGACCTCAGAAAAATATAGGTCCATCAGACAAAATGCAAGAGAGATGAGCAATACCCCATAGATGAAAAGAAGTTAGCAAAGAAATTGAAATAAAGGAAGTTGAGGCTGAGGTGTTGGATAGAGGATAAATCTTACTGAAACCACCTAAAGGAGACACCAAGGCTAAGGCAGAGAGCAAGGGTCATTGGGAAAATCTGATCTTTGAAATGGAGAGTAGTAAAGATGGTGCCAGTGTTAAAATGGGAAAGATAGAATGGGAGAAAAAGAAAAGGAAGGAAGACACATAGGCAATTAAGATGGGAAACCAGATAAGGGTTTAAACTCAGAAGCCCTGAAAGGGACATGGTTGGGAATATCATAAATATTTTCTGTTCAGAAAAAAATCAAATCAAACCCAGCTGAAATGTGAAAGTTATGCAGGAAGTTTCATGGGCATGGTAAGTCATATAGACTAGAAGTATCAGAGAATAATCACCCAGATCCTACTTGAACTAGATAGCTTTATATAGGGACCCTTTTCCCTTCCCCATTTTAAATATGTACATATTTTATATATAAATTGATATTCATATACACCTGGGTCTCATTTTGTGTGGATTATTTTAATGCGATTTTGAGTTATGCAATTCATGTTTCTTTTTAATATTTTTCATATTTCATTATATTTATTAGATATCAATACATTTAAATTATTAATATCTTATTTTCACTTGAAATACTTTTTTTTCTTTTAAAAATATAATGTTATATTAGCAGCTAATGTCAATATGGTACGAAGCTCAATTTAGAATTTTAGCTTCTATGTAAATAACCTATTTATACTAATGAGTAAATAATAATAATAGATTTATACTTACATATAAAAATATTGCAATAAATATTTAAAAAAAATTAAACTTTTAAAACATATAATTTGTTATATATAACAGAAATAAATAATCTTTTAGATTTTAAAAAAAAAATGAAGATATTATAAACTGAAAATAATCTTTCTAATAATAATGTATAATCTTTTTGTTTTGATTTCAATCTTATTTTTTTAACATAGAAGCAGAAAACCATTAACACAGCATAAGACTGAAAGTAGTGTTAGATAAATATCACATCATGAACAAAAATAAAGTGGCTAACAGGTTTCTCCAGGCATAATTGCTGAGAGATTCTTGACATCATTTAAGGAGAAGCTACAATACATCACATCATATCGAGTCTAATTTCTTTTCAGTTTACAAACAAACACTAGTGGGAATGATTAAAATAGGTATGAAAAATGTAAAATTAAATATTTTAGTTCATAAAAAAAAGAAAAAAAAAGTTTGTTTTGTATTAATTCTTTTCAAATATTTGAAAATTTTTATTAGTCATACTTTATTTGCTTATTTTTTTAATGCGAATTTTAAAGTAATTTTTCTTTGTTGCTTTGCTTTTATGTGAATTCTGAAAATTACAGACCCTATCCCTCATTTTTCAAGGAAAGTTAAGTTTATTTTTGTGTGATTTTTTTAATGCGGGTTTTCTGTGGAACCTATCTACCACATAAAATGAGACCCAGGTGTATATATTTAACAGGACAAGTATTCACTACAAATAATGAAATTTGTGTGTAACATAAATTTTATTTTTATTAATTGCTTAGGTAGAATATTTAGTTTATTGGTATTTTTATTTTGAGCATTGGTTACACCATAAATAGTGGTGATGAGATGATTGGGAGTACAGGAAATTTATTGTCTATTAAGTAAGATTAAAAAAAAATCCAAATGTTAAAATTTAATTCATGATTGAATACAAAATTATAAGTAAAGTTACTTTCCCCCTCCTTATTTTTCAGACTTTAGGGATATGAAATGGTATTTTTTATTCAACATCCCATTTCAGCTACTATGTTCCATAATAGTATTTATCCTCAGTGTAACCTCCTCCAAGTCCATGTATATTAATGCATATTAACATATATTAATGTATATGTATATATATTTATGTATATTTGTGTACATTTGGGTATATTAATGTCTGTATGCATTTTGTTATATATGCATATATATATATATATATAGTTATAAATTTACAGAATAAATTAAAAGTTGTGTGGACATTGTTGTATGTGTAGGAGAGCACATATATATATATATATATATATATATATATATATATATGGAAAAAAGTGCAATGCAACATATTTTATAAGCATTGTAATACTATTTGAATTATTTATCTTTCAGTTATTATAAAATTTAAGTACAGATTTATCTTTGTTCGCATATAAATTTCAATTCTAGAGAGGACAAGGTCATGTATATAACATAATGTTTACATAACTTAAATCTGTTTAAAGATCATCTGTTTCTTTGAAATTATCCTGCCATATGCACCTGGTTTAATTTGTGGTGAAACCAAGAGCAGATTTTAAAATAACTTTAAAATAAATTTTAAACAAAGGCAAAATCAGTCAAGTTATACTATTTTATAAATTACTTAGATTTCATTTTTGTCTTTTCTAAATTTAATAAAGATGTGTTAAAACTTAAAATCAAAAACTTAATATTCTAAACAAGTTCATGGCTTTTGTAGGGAGGGGGCAAGGAGTTAGTACAAAAAACCTCCAATTTTCAACACTAAAAGTTCACTCTCTTAAATTATGAAATAAATAGTTGTTGGAGGCTATGCCCACTTTAATAATGGAAATAAGTAGATAGAAGGCTCAAAATTTTGCTATCTTCCTTCAGAAAACCAGTCTATGATAATGGAGATCAAAATCAACAGCCTGCTAAGAAGACATAAGAGATAAGCCAACCCAGCAGAGAATGTCAGTGTCCAATGCTCTATAAATAAATCTTAAATTAAATTAATTTAATACTTCTCTTAAGCTAGCTATAGTGTTGAACATTTTTAAATAATCCTTATAATTCCTTACTAAACTCCATGATGTAAATTTAATGTAAATGTAATAGCTTTTAATGCAACTTTTGATAATACTATTTGTAAGAATCTTGTCTCTATATTAAATGAATAATCATCAATAATAATTTATGTGAATTAGAATACCTGTACTCAGTTATCATTTTTATATATTTTCTAATATGTGGTCATACCTATTTTATTTTATCTATTTTATTAATATTTATGATATGCCATGTTTCAATAAGGAGATTAGTAATATTAACCATTTTAGAGAGAAAATTAAAAGCTCTCATGTAATTGATTTAGTTACTCTTAAACACATACAAAAATCTCCCTTTTGATACTTATTATATATATATATATATATATATATATATATATAATAAGTATAAATATATATATATATATATATATATATATATATATATATATATATATATATATATATATATTTAATTAAGCTACTATGTTTTAGCTGATCATGATTAAGGTTTGCATGATATGGATTTATGTCTAGTTACTTAATTACAAGAATGATATTAGAAAGCTTATTATAAATATAAGTAAGTCTCATGTATGCTTTAGTTCTTTTTAGTCCATGATATAAACTATACAGATTTAATTTTTAACCAAGATTACATAGATTAATCTTTCTTATCATGTTTTGTAAATGCTAATCCAATAACTGGGGTGCTGTGGTTATGCAGACTGAAACTATATTTATAATTTATGTGCACTTATTTTGTTATTAAGAATACATATTAATTTTTGTAATAAGTGTTGCAAGTGTGTCTTTAAAAAGTATGTAGAGTGCATAATGCGTAAATGCACTTAAAATACATCAAATAAAATGAGTAACAAATTGGTGCTCATATATTTACAAAAAAAAATAAATGAATTAAAAAATAAAAGTCAAAACATAAAAATAATAAAAACTTATTAATGATGGGTCCACTATTAATTAAGGCTGTTCCCTTTATAATTTCAGATTTAGAACACCAAACACATTACTGACTTTAAGATCAGAACATTTGAGTGATCATGTGATGTTTAGTGATGCCCTTTTATTCTAAACTTCTAAATGTAGCAGTTTCTTTTATTTTAAAATTTATACATTCATAATTTTCTTATAAATTTGTATTTTAGCTGGTTCAGGGAATCTAAAGATAGATTTTCTCAAGGTTTATATTTTCACTTATATGTGAACATACTTTGTGTAAGTGTTTTTTTATTAATACTTGTATTGATGAATAGTTAACTCCTGTGTCAGAACTCATACCACTTTTTTCTAAAATATACTTAATAAAAGAATTCTTTAAGGTTCAAACTATGATTACAGAAACAAGTCATGACCATCCCTTCATAAAATTAAAGCATATAGAGAGTATATATTTATATAAATTTATTTTCAAGATACAGTAGTAATATCATTAAATTGTTATTATATTATCCATATAATAATTATAAACCTCTTATTTGTTTAAATCAAGAGTTCCCAAAGTGGTCGATATTGCCCCCCTTGGATTAATTTGAACATTCTAGGGATTGATAGTTTCAATAAAAAAAGTAGAGTTGATAATAACAAAAATAGACTCCATTACTACTGCTATTTGTTTGTTACTTCAAAATATATATGATTCCAATAGATAAGTAATTAAAAAATAAAACAATTAAAAAAACACTTTTTTGATAAAAACACCATGGTTAAATGTGTCATTAAAAGAGACACTCAGAAGATGGCATAAAAATTCACGTAGCACAATCATGTTTGTGCATTGTCATCAAATGTATCAAAGCAAGTGCAGACATAAAAATTCATTGCAAGTCTGCACTTTCTCATGGTAGGATGAAATGATATTCAATATTAGTAGAATATATCAGTCTTGTATGGTCATGCTTTCATAAAACACTTTAAATTGATTCATTTGGTGTGACATGTACTTATTCGTGATTTGAATTTTGAAGATAATTATTATTGAAGAGCAGTACTACAAAAAAGAAAATCAGAGGACACAGTTTTTTTATTTTTAAGTTTGAACAAAAATCTTCTGTTTCAAGTATGTACATACTTTATTGTTTTTTTAATCACAGGAGCTGTTGAAATTGTTTGTTAATAAAAGTTTTTATGTCTTATAATAATTATATGACGGAACCAAAAAAAATGCAGACAGTACAGCTTGAACAATTTAAATCTATGATTTTTCCCATCATTATCAAACAAATATTTAAAAATGTGACTCATATGCAAAAAAAGCCTTTAGCAATGACACTATAAAAGCATTGAAACTAGCAGATCTCTTGAATAGAATTCACCCTGACAAAAAATAGATTTGTCATATTTTCAATCACTTAAAAATAAAATTCTGAAGAGAAATGTTATTGATAATATGGTTGTTTCATCATCGAAGCAAAATGATAATGAATTAAGGACATTGTATAACACATCCCTACATATTGCAAAGTTTGGTGAGCAACACACCATGGAAAAGAAACTGATTCTACCAGATATCATGGAGGTATTGATCACTAAACTCCATAAACCTGCACAAGATGTTATAAAAAGGATTTCTTTGAGCAATAGCGCAGTTCAAAGATGTATTGATGAAATGAGTCATGACATGGAAAACTGTATAATCATTTGCAAAAAAAAAAAAAAAACATTTTTTCCCTCCATTAGATGAGTCAACACTATCAAATAATGAAGCTTTTTTGCTGGCATACATTTGACTCATTCAAGATTAGAAAGTGTATAAGAGCTGCTTTTTCCTAGAATTTTAGAAACTGACATCAGAAGCAAATCAATTTGTAATTTAATAGAACTATTTTTCAGAGAAAAAGGGATTCCATTGACAAATATAATATCTGTTGTGACAGATGAAGTACCAACTATGAATTGTCATTTTGGTGCTTTCATATGTTACCTGAAATAACATTTATCTGAAGTGTTGCAGTTCATTATGTATTGCATAGGCAACATTTAGCAGCCAAAAACCTTAGTGACAATTTGTATCAATCACTTATGTTTGTTATAACAACTATGAACTAAATTCAAAATTATGCTTTCAACACTAGACTGTTGGCCTGATTATGCAAGGACAATGATGAAGATTTGCATTGATTGGTCCTCCAAGACAAAATCTGCTGGCTTTCAAAAGATTTATATTTGGCAATAGTTTTTGCAATTTTTCAATCTGTTTTAGAGTTTTTAAAAGATGAGCATTCCGGTTTGAAAGAAAATTTACTTAAGAGTAAAAAAAATATTGCTTATTTAACCAATTTATTTAAAAAATTTAATGATATTCGTTTATAACTGAATGAATCTCATAAAAGAAAAATTGGTCATATTGGTTTTTGCTGCCAGATTGATGTTTTCTAAGCAAAATATTGCAAGATCTGAGCTTTCTCATATCCCCAAATTATTTAAGATAGATACAATCCAAGAAGAAAACATATTGCTGTACATCAGCCATGTGGAGGCTCTTCAACCCATACACCACTAGTGCAGAACCAAATATAATTTTGCAAGATGAGCTGATAATCATTAGAAGGAATGAGGACCTCAAGGTACAATTCAAACAGGGTTATCAAAAGTTTTGGCTGCAAGAAGACATTTAACTTCTGTACTTGTCTCTATAGACTGTTGTACAAAAGTATTTACTGGCATTTCCATAGTTATATATGGAGATTTGAAAATGCAAGTCACTAATTAAATCTGACATAGATAAATTGTTGACAGATCACCAGATGTACCCATCTCATTAAATTCAGTTTTCCAAGCTAATTTATTTGGTATTATTATTTTATAATTCTGAATAAAATCTTTTATTGTTGTAATTTTGTTGATGTTTAATTCTGTCTGAATATGTTGATTTTTTCCACTTCATTTTGATGTTTAATAAAGCGATTTCAATATTTGTACTTATTTTGAATTTACATATTTATTTCATAAATGTCAAATATTAAAAAAAATACTCTATTCGTATTTTTTGCTTTAATTTTCGTTAGTGCAGATTCCGATATTAAACGTTGCACAAGATAATGCCATTTTTCGTAGTTCTTTTATCTTTTTCAATCATTAATTACAAGTGATTAAAATGCAAAGTTTGATAGCTAATGAAATATTTAATATCGCGTACTGTACAAATTTAATAATTTGAGTAAGTGAAGTAAATGACTAGAGAGTCGACGGTTTTAAAAGTTTTTGATAGCGGAGGCTGAAAAAAGTTCGAGAACTTTTGATGTAAATTATAACTGTGGTTATGAAGCTAAATCATTTGTCTCTCTCTATATATAATAAGATAAAAATGTCACTATGATAACTTATAGTACATAATATAAATCAGGCTGGTGATTTAAATCAAGCTCGAGTCTAATAAACATATAAATTGCTAATCTAACAAAAAACTTAGTGAACAGGATTAAAATTATTATAAAGCATTTAAAATTACTTGAATAATGTTACAAATATAAATCATAAAATATATGTATGCAATATCGATATATACAGCAGTAGCATAAATGTGAAAGAATAGTTTCTTTTTGTAACAAACATTTAAGCAATTATTCAGAGAGAGTTAAAATATTTATATAGAGTTAAAGAATTAAATAATATATTATTCTTTTGTGAAAGGGTATTTAAAGACGAAGGAAAAAAAAGAAAGATAAATTGTTATGGTCGCTAAAGTCAAATTTCAAATTTTGCGATGTCAGGAATGTGTAATGATAAAAAATAATGAGACAATTTTGAATACGAATTGATGATATATATATATAAAATTTACTTAAGCGAACAATAATGAAAATTGTTTTTAAATTAAAATTTAACAAGACTTATATAAAAAAAAATATTTAAATTTATATGTTTTGAAAGTACATCTAAATGAAAAGCTAAATGACATGCTTATAAAAGTTAATTAAAACAAATAGACCATTATCATATTAAGAACGGGGACAAAAATGTTTATCAACTAACATGGATGACATAGACAGTTGAGTTATTATAAATTGAAGATTTGGTTGAGTTATTAGTCAATCACATTATTTAAGAAATTCAAATCATTTAGGTTGCCATTTGTCTTATGGTTGTAGAGTAAAAAAGTTGCAGAGAGAATTAAATATATAGGGTATATGAGCACAGACTTTCACACCACCCAACATTCTCCACACTATCTAATAACATTGATACACTTGAACACATATATGTTGAAAAGATAAATAATCATCAATATATGTATTTCATGCTAAACCAACAATCATCAGTTGGTCCAGATTACCATCTCCACACATATATGCTATAAGTGCTCAGATATATATTAAGATAGCCAATCTTCATACTTTAATGGACAGGCTTCAATATACTCCACATTCCAACTCAAGAGACAGAAGAGAGTCTAACTCACTAGCTTTGCATAATTTAAGTCAAACCCATCCACAAAAGAATTTGTTCCTACAAAAGAGTGAATTGTAAGTATCATTATAATTTATTTATATTTCTAATAAAGCTAATTTTTAAATTATGGATAACCTGTCAAAAACAGCTAATGATCTTCTCTTTATGAATTATTATTTTCTCCCAATGATGTAACCTTATGGCAAATGTAAAGGTAGGACAATCAACTAAACCCCTGAATATTAAAAAAAAAAAAAACAATCATTGCCTACTAAATTCTGAATTTAATAAAAAAAAGAAGTGATATCTGAAATATATTTTCTACCAGAAGATATTGAATACTGAAAAAAAAGTTGCAAAACACTAGGATAAATATTAAGAATCTCAGCAATTAAACAATATTATGTAAAGAAGCTTTGATTATAATCCCATGAAATAAATTAATCAAATAAGTTAAAATGATATGTTTATGCTATAGATATGTTATTTTTTAGTATCAATATTGTCCATGGTCTTACACACAGTGTGAATGAGAACTAAAGAAATATAATGTAAAGTTTTACTAAACAATTTGTATAGTATTGTTAATATTTTGAATGTACTACATAGCTTGGCCAAATAATGGCACCAAGCAATAACATACATACTCAGCAGTGATACCAACATATAATCATAATACAATTATATGTGATAAAGCAAATTTGTATAATAAAGGACATTGATGTATGAAATAAATGAAGAACAATGGTAAAATTATTATTTTTTTAGCCAACTAAAGTTTCTGCAAACCAATTGCATTACAGATATATTATATCAATGAGGTATAGATAATATATTAATATATATTGTAAGCACTATATATCATTATTTCTTATTTACACCATAGTTATTTTATTTTCATGTAACTATGATGTCACATTGTTAAAAATGGACTACTTCATTAAAACCAGCTAGGAATAAGTTCATCAGAAGTTCCACCAACATTTATTTATAGAATTATAGGTAATTAATAAATAAGTGTTGAGCAATAAAACACCCACAAGCTCTGGTACACATATGGAATTTTTTTATATTTGTTGGAATATATGATACCAATAGAACCATTGCATGTCATATAATATTTTAGTCAAGTGCTTAGTTATGTATTGACAATACATGAAAACAATAATGCTGCTGAGATAAAAATAAAAAGAGCTATCAATTTTTATATAATAAATAAGGGTACAGTAATCTGCTACTTTTAAAAAATGTCTAGTTTAGGTAAATTATCAAAGTTTAATGATATAGAAAATATTGTTGAGTGTTCATTGAGGCAGCAATTTTAAAAAATAAGTGTTTAGAAGTAAAATTCACATTTTTGTTTGTAAGATATAATTTGTAAATTGTTCTTTCTAATGCAAAACACCACGTGTGCAAGATATAGGTCCAACTATCATACATCTATCCATCTACACATGAATTAAAAATTTTAATTTAAAATGTACAATGAAATATTATTTATTTATCTTTAAGCAGATTATTTACATTGTTTGGATTAATCCAGAGGAAGCAAGTCATAGACTTATTTCATATATAGCAGATAATTTTTAAAAATCTTTATTACTTTTATAATATGCAGGCAGACAGATATAGATATATTCATAGGTAATCATTTATTCTTGTTAATATTTAAATGTTGCATTAAAGATGAATAATCAAGTCTGACAAAAAGAAATCCCAAAAATATGATTTTATTTCAATATTGTTGATTTGTTTTTGTTGTTGTTTTGAAATAAAGTAAATCAATTTTTTTAAAAATTATCTTTGATTTGTATATGAGTCGTATACAGACAAGATCAGTCATTTGTAAATATATATAGCAGATTATTGCAAGTGTATTTATATCCTGAAAAGCATCATTATCTACAGCTGTTTCTATATTAGGATGAGACTTTTCTCAAAGAGATCATACATGATGAATTAGTCTGGATTTGAATTAGGTATAAAATTATTGGAAGGGTGTGAATGACTATTTGCAATTGAATATCAGAAGGTTGTAGCTGTCATTGATTACAAAATGGCCTAATAAACAATTGATAAAATTAATGAAAATTGAAACATGCATTTGCCATTAGTGTATATGCATATATGCCCTACTAGTCTGCTGGTTGAAATATTGAAACAGTTTTATAGAGAAGTAATTGTGTGCTTTTATTTTATATATATATATATATATATATATATATATATATATATATATATAAAAGCACATAATGAATATGCATTATATATATATATATATATATATATATATATATGCATATTCATTAGGATATTCAATAGCTAAGTCAGTAGGTTGTTGTTAGTGAGATCAGATTCCATGTAGCTGCAAAAATATTAGCTGGTGCATGATTCTGATCTCTGGTCCTAATATTTTTTTCGAAAGAGTGATTTAGTATTGTGAGATATGGGATTAAAGAATAGATAGGATCTTATGAACCAATGTGTGAAACAAATGAATGTATTAATAATTATTATATTGGGAAAAGGACCACTTTGTATATTTTTTGTAAAGTTGTTGATTGCTAATGAGTTTGAATGTGCCATGTTAGTGATAAATATACGACAAGGAAGAAATGAGGAACAATCCATAAGAATGTGTTCTGTTTCTTTTTATGACAAAAGGGCCATAATGGATCTATATTTGTGAAGTGACACTTGTAGAAGAAAGGGCCTTGACATTTATTTCTATTAACAAGACCAGGTATTTGGATTATAAATGCCAATTTCTAAACTTTTGTTAGTAGAAAAATATACACTCTATATAATTTGAAGTCTTTTTTTCATAGAGCATTTATAAAATTTACCTAAAAATAGTTGTATTTATAATGACACACAATTCAAAAATGTTTGAATATTTAAATAATAATATTCACAACACTTAAGATGTTACTTTTTATTGAATTTTATTTTTAATAAATAATTTCTTTTGCTATAAACTTTTATTCACTTTTTCATTACATATAATCATTAAAATATTCATTAAATAATACACTACAGAACAAAATCCAATCCACTCTCCCCTTTCGTAGAGTATATTGAAGAAGAAAATGTTATTCACCAAATATTTTTTTTGCTCTTATAGCTACAAATAAGTATTTATTTACCACCAAATATTTACTGAATGGCTAATTAAGTTATTTGTGAGCCAGTCATCAGAAAAAAGTAATTAAGTCAGGACCAGATAAAATTTGAAATTTTTTAATTTATGAAGAAGTTTAGAAATATTTAGGATTCAATCAATAAATACTGTAATAGACTATATATATATATATATATATATATATATATATATATATATATATATATATATATATATATATATATATATAGTAAAAATCAGTCATATATCACATGACCTATATAGCTTGTATTACCAATATGTAATATATAAAGAGCCTGCTACTAGCTCTAAACAAGCTTTTTTTTTGATAAATGCTACAAGAGAAAATACATGAAGCTTTTATCTATGATGGTCCCCATCCCCAGACCAGTTTCGAGCTATGGCTCTCATCAGTGAGAATCTAGGACATAAGATTCAAAATATTAACTCAAGCCAAGCATTTATCTAATTCTTAAATATTAAGAAAAAGATCCAAATCTTCAGACACATAATGTAGGTCTGGGGACCATCATAGATAAAAGCTTCATGTATTTTCTCTTGTAGCATTTATCAAAAAAAAAAAGCTTGTTTAGAGCTAGTAGCAGGCTCTTTATATATTACATATATATATATATATAAGATTTTTTGGGTAAAACCATATATTTTTTATTATATACTGATATTTCGACGAATTAGCATCTGCCATTGTCAAGGCAACCTCTTGAAAAAAAATTTGCTCGATCTCAAAAAATCTTTTATCTATATCTTATAACCATGAAAACATTATATATATATATATATATAGTTGAAAATAAAGATTCTAAAATAATTTGGGTTGATCAAATGAGGGTTAGTGCATTCTCTATAAAAAGATATAATGTAACTTTCATCACATGTAGGAATATCTCATATTTATTGAATATATAGTTTACTTTTATAACAAACCTTTAATTTTCATTAAATTATTTTTTAATTCTGTTTAAAATTTATATTTTTTAATAATTTTTTTAAAAATAAAATATCCTTAGGTGTATGAAACCTCTTCTTACCTGTAATAAATACTGCATTGTATTATACTTATGTTTCATTTTGTAATGTGTATATTAGAACAACCAAGGAACCATTCTGCTTGCAATGATATCCACACAATTTAATAACAGTTTTTATGGTGTGGTGTTATCACATCCATGTGTAATATCTATAATCTGATTTCAAATCAGGCTTAGAATTTTTTAGATGGCTCATTTTTAGCCAAGCTAGATAACAGCCAAGTACTGGATAATACATAAGCATCTAGCTATATCTAGTAGAATATAAACCAAGAATGGGTAAATCATTAAATCTTTTCCACTATAGTAAAATACACCTTTTTAATTAAATTTATATGAGGGACTGTCATAAAAAACATTTTCTCTTACAGTAAGCAAGTTAAAAGTGATTTTAACTTTTTTTAACAACCAAAGTTAAATATCCAGTAGGATTGGCTGAAGATCTAAATTCCCGAACAAGAGGTTATTAAAAAAATTATAAGTCAATTTTCAAGATCTACCTGTGTATGAATCTAATTCTTAAACATAAAAACCCAATGCACTTATTGCTATACAGTGAAATCTTCATATTTGTTTTTTCTATTGAAATTTCTTTTTATTGAGAGATCTCCATTGTAAATTTATAAACATCAATCGATATCTGTTGTGCTATGGATTTACATTATTGCAATATACAATAGTAAGAATTAGAGTAAATAACTGTTAGTCGTTTCTTTGAAAACATAATTTATCATTTTTCATTTGTAAATGTTTATGTAATGATTTATTCATTTATTTATATTTTTAAAAATTATTTTAATATTTTATAAACTTTGACGACATCATAATTCACCGAAATAAACATTTTTTTTTATCAAAAAACATTCTTATAATCAATAATTTTTTTGTTAACAGAATTGTATTGTTACACACAAATAAAACTTGTATGAATTCTTTTTGCACAAAAGGGGTCAATTATGTTTTTAATTAAAGATTGATTTTATTGATTTTTCATATCTTCAAAATAAACTGTTTTTTTTTTGTAAATTTTGTTTAAACAAACGATGACTTTTAAAATTGTTCTAAATGTTATATAAAAAAAGTTTATTTACAAAAAAAAAATACTGCTCACAAATATAAAATAATAATAGTAAAAAACACACACAATTTGTCAGAAGTCTTCATGCAAAAATGATTTAAAATATAATGAATGTTTAATTGGAAAATAGATATTAACGAGATTGTGCGATATTTAAATGATTTGGATATATCTTATTTACTGGGATCTGAAAATAAAATTACCAAATCACAAAAAACTGGAATGAAATTAAATAATATTTTTTAAATTAATTGCATCCAGTATTCTTAATCTATCTGGGAATAAAATTAATATAAATGCATAAATATGTTTGATATTTAAATAATTAGGAAAGTTTGAGAAGTATGACAGTTTGAAAACTTTTATAGGAATAGATAATAATTTATTAAATCATGTATAACGTGGATAAAGTTAAATATGTTATTCATTTAGTCCCAGCTAGTGGGTTAACCCTATTAAATGTCAATATATACAAATTAGAATTTTATTTAGAATATACACATTGATAAAATTAACATAAATATGTGTAAATTTTAAATAGTTAGAAACATTCTCACATTCTTGACAAATAACTGAGTATAATTATGGGTTTTTTTTAGACATTAACAATTAAATGTTTAATGTGTCTACTTATTGGAGTTTATCTGCTTATTTATACACAGTGATCAATTTTTAATCTCTACTAATGAGTGTATGGCTTTTTATATATTACAATTTTCAGAAATGTATTTTTTTTCTTTAGAATTTTTTTTATACATATTTTCTTTTATGATTCTAATTTTTATGCTTACTTTTAATTGTGATAATTACATTTTCCTAATAAACATTTATCTTGTTCTGTAATTTTGTATAATTACATTGAACATTACTTTTTTATATTGTTTTTGTATATATTAAAATAATATACTTTTCTTGCATTTTTAAATTAACACATTTACTCTTTGTTGTTTTTTCTTACAATTTCAACTGAGTAGCAGGCTCCTTCAGATTACTATTTGCCTTTTAACTATTGCAAGTATCATTAAAAATTACCAAAATTATATTTTTGAAATCTATTGATGCTATACATTTGATTTGACTTGGAATAACTAACAGATTTTCATAATTATGATGTAAATAAAATTATGTTTCTTCACAATCATTATCTTCTTTAAGTATACTATTAACAAATATTTCTGTCAGGGCTGATATATTATTGTTTATCTATTTCACTGTAAGAAATACTATTTTATTAGTTGTAATATTCTTTTAACACAATACCTAAAAATTAAAATGCATTTCTATTTTAAAAGAGCAAAAATGCTATATTATTTTGTTATATAATTAGATTTTAATTTAATGATATTTTAAACCATAAAACTTGCAAAGGTCAATATTATATAATTTAAAACCCTTTATTAAATGTAATCCCAAAAGCAAAAATGAATGCAATTATTAAATGTAAATGTGTAAATATATGTATATTCACAAAACATATAAACACATTTTTTTCAATATAATAGAAATCTTAATGTATTAACTCTTTTCACTACAATATGTTATTCTAAAGCACTCATTGACTTTGAGTTTAGATGAAAATATATAAATAATAAGCATAAACTAATTAATTGTACTGAGTCAGCTTTCAGAAAAACTGCCAGAATTATATTGCTGAATGTCTAACAAATGGAATATATAATTATACTTATTAACATATTGTGCTTCATTTACATAATATGTCATATCAGTTGTATAAGTTTACCTGTACTGTATAACTTTATTCAGCACTATGATTCTGGAAGTTACTGAAACTTGGCTCAGCACAATTAATCAGTTTATGTTTATTATTTATACTTTTTCAATTGAACTCAAAGTCAATGAGTGCTCTAGAATTCAATATAATAGAAATAAACACTTCACTAAAGCATATAATATAGTTCTAATCATTGGATAATAATTTCACAGCCAAATCCCTGAAATTGCTTCTAATATTAAGTTTAATTATTAAGAAGCATTGGATTATATCTATATATTCGGAAAACACCATTATTTTTTTGCACAATTCAAACTAATGACCTGAGATTCAAACATCTTAATTTTTTTAAAAATCCAAACCAACTCTTTTGTACAGCTCTACAGATCTGATACTATGATAAAAAATCTATATCATGTTAAGAGACTGATAAGCAATGATAAACTTTCTTTGAGATGATTTGATTTTGGGAAGAAACTTTACAATTTATATTTATATATACAATTACAGTAATTATAATAAATTTATTTGGAATCCATTATTCTCAAATGTAAAAAAAAATTCTTTAGTGTAAAGAATATAAAATATACAGAAATAAGTAAATATATTTTGTAACCATATTATTATTATTATTATTTGAGCAGTTGAACATGCCAATGTATTATCATTAATCTTTGTAATCCTGAACAGTTTGTCACTGATATATAAAAAGTATTCAATATTTCATTAGAAATGTGGAGGATTACAAACAAAGCTGTGTAAAACTAAATTAGTTATTATAATTCAGTTTTTATAGCTTTAAGAGGTGGAGGTGCACTTCTTGGACTTCAGAAATATAATACTTGAAAGCATATCCTTATTTCAAATCTTTAATTGATACAGTATGCATTGAATTTGATTTAAATAATTCCAAACTGTTATTGGAAAATATATGTTTTCCTCCTAATGTTTTATGGAAACCTTGAAACTAAAGCTAGAAGTATTAAAGGAATTTCTTATTTTCTATAAACATAAAACAATAATTATGAGGGATTTGAACTTTACATATTATAGAAACAACTTGTGAAAATAAAAAAAAATAATTTAATGACTTAATACAATTACCTAAGTTTTTGGACTTAAAATATTTCAACAATAACTATAGTTATTATAAACTTATTAGTATCCAAAAAGCATCTTCAGATGACTGAAATCCCTAACATTTAACAATGAAAAGTGAATTATCATTAAATATAAAAATTAATGCAATTTAGATCACTTTCCAAAAGAAATGATGCTAGAGAATAAATTTTTTAAATATAACAATTTAAATTATATATTAGAAGAAATTTACAACACTAATGATGCTTCAATAACAGTAAAAATATTTAAGACTTCTACTTGATATTATTCCTCTATACATTTCAATTTTTTTTTAAGGTTTTATAGAAAATTGACCAAATATATAAAAAGAGTAATCGTTTTATAATATGTTTAAAAATATGAAAATAAAATATTTTTAAATGGCTTAAAATTATTAATTTTTGATTAAAAAATAGAAAAACAGGATTTTTCTTTATGCAGAGGCTAAACTCTCCATACAGTAGTGCCACTAGTGCGAGCCAGAATAATCAATAGATGCAAAAAGGTTTGTGCATAAAATCATTATCTAATGCCTACACATCAAAATCCCAGAGTAGTTTCTAGCTTGTGTCATTCATCAATGAGGAGCCTTGATCTGAGAGCACTGCATCTAAATCTTAGGATATAATACACCCTTCCAGCAGTCACCTTTTATCTTATGAGCTGACTATAAAGCTTTGAGTGCAAAACAAAAACACAAAAATGTTTTCAATTCAAGATCATTGGCTTGTATAATTATATAGATCTGAACTCAGTTCAGCATCCATAATTTATGGTATCTTTGAGTCTTTAATAACCACAGTCACCATAATCCTATTGGGCAGGATTGGTTTTAAAACACTAAACATCACATGATCATCATTTCTTATGCTTAGACAAACTGCTTAAGCAGAGGCTAAACTCTCTATACAATAGAACCATCATAGCAAGCCAGAGTAATCAATGGATGCAAAGAGTATGAATGCTACGTGCAGTACTCTCAGATCCAAGGCTCCTTACTTATGAACACCGCAAGCTAGAAACTAGTCTGGGGATATTGGATGAGTATGAACTAAATAGGGGTTTTAAGCACAAACTTTCTTGCATCCTTGGATTATTCTGGCATGCACTGGTAACTCTACTGTATGAAGAGATTAGCCTCTGTGTAAACAGCTTGTGTAAGCATAAGAAATAGTGATCATGTAATGTTTAGTGCTTTAAAATCAATTCTTCCCAATAGGATCATGGTGATTGTGATTATTAAAGAACCAAAGACACCAAAAGGTATGGATGCCGAATTGAGTTCAGATTATACAACTATAAAAGCTTATGATCTTGAATAGAAAACATTACTGTGTTTTCATTTTGCACTCAAAACTTTATAGTTAGCTAATAGCTAAAAGATGGCTGTTGGAGGGTTGCATTAAATTCTAAGATCTAGGTGCAGTGCTCTCAAATCCGAGGCTCCTCACTGATGAGATAGAGATTTTATGCACAAACCTTCTGGCATCCATTAATTATTCTGGCTTGTACAGATTGTTCTATTGTATGGCAAATTTGGCCTCTGTGTAAACAGTTTGTGTAAGCATAAAAATGGTGATCATGTGATTTTTCTTTATTCATGGAACATGTTTAAAATACCATTTGTAATATCCCAAGAAAATTTTGGGTTGTTATGAAGAGGTATCCTAATACCAAAAATACAGAAAACGTTGATATTATGCCAAATAATTTTATGAACATTTGTTATTTTAAATGTGACATATTATTGAGAGTTCACATAAATACTGTTTTGCTATTAAAATTATAGAAAACAACAGACACACACACACACACACACACACATATATATATATATATATACTTTAAGTGTAGATAAGATTATAAATTAATCTGAATCATTGAAGCACAAAAGACGTAGCTCACATGACATTATATCTGTATTTATTTGTAAAAATGAAATTGATATTTTAGCTCTTATTCTAACATACATGAGTAATTTAAAAACTTCTAATGATACTTATATATATATAGGATTCACTGAATGTTATTGAAAATACTCATTGTAATACTCTTTGATTAGTTTTGTATTTTTTTAAACTGAAATATATATATATATATATATATATATATATATAAGTACAATATATAGATTATATATATATATATATATATATATAATCTAACCTTGTCTTGTGCATCCTCACTTCCAGATAATATATGATATAAAATAAAATGGGTTCTATCTCAGTTAATAATTAATAACTAAAATATTCAGCATTAAAATTAAAATATTTCACTAGCTCAAATTTAAAATACGAATAAGGTTCAGTTTATAAAAATAAATTAAATAAATATTTAATATTTTCATGAGAATTGAAGTGAAAATACAGGTGATAAGATAGATTACATTGAGCCAATATCCCACAGGATACTACCTCAATGGCATAAGAACACTATCCCCCCTTTATTACTATTTCAAATAACAAACTCATAGTATTCTTATGACTTTAATAACTTCTACTCACTAAGATTAAACTAATAATTAAGTCTTAATCTTCTATTTGTAATAATCTAGCTCAATAAAATAATCTCAGGTTCATAAAGTTTATTCTAAGTTAATAAAAATATGGTAGTAAAATATGAAAAGGGATTTTATGTCATAATCTACTACACTTAAACTAATAATAATAATTAACAGTAATAATATTTTTCATTGTTTAATTACTTTTCTTTTCGTTATATTTTTATTACCATAATAAAATAATAAAATAATTTTATATAATCTTTTACCTTCATGTAATAATAAATAAATACATGGTAGCATTTGATAATCTGATAAACAAAATGTGTGTGGCAACTAATAGCATATAGTTTAATATAATATTGTGATAACTGATTTATGACTAATAAAATAATGTAAAACTATGATTATTTAATTAAATGAATACCAATAAAATATTTAAATTCTTAAAAAATTCTCTATTTATCTTTTTGTGCAAAATTATATATTTGTTTTGATTATTATGCATATATCGTGATTTCATGCAGCGATGTGGAGAAATAAATAACTCGGACACAAAATTTTTTGAAATAATAAAATTTAACAAAGTTTATTACTAACAACAAATAAATAAACAATTTATTTACACTATTTACAGTGGATATCCTTAACTTTTTTACTTTACAGTTTGATCTACCGGGTTATAAAAAAATAATTTATATTTCAATTATATCTTTATTTAGATTTAGGACAAAATTAAAAAAAAATGTTACTATTTGGTTTCTCATTATGGTTAACTTATTACAAATATATTTATCTACTTTATTAGCAACAACATTTTATCCTTAATATTATTAAACTATCTTATTTTAAAAAAATTCATACTTAGAAAAACATTCTATAGAAAACAAAATTTTATAATGAGTATGGATTTCTCAAAATATTAAAAAAAATTTCATCTTGCAAAGTCAAAGATGTTACACAAAAATATTATCCAGAATTCAGTACTAGATTTTAGTATTTATCACACAATGTTTACTAATCATAATATATTCTTCTTTAAGCCTTACTTTAGTATGATATAAGTGTAATCATCAATATATTTCTGTTAATCAATAAACAAAAAATATACTATGCATATTGTTTACATAATTTACTTTGTACTATTTTATTTTAAAAATATGCAATCCTTATTTTTTTTTTTAAAAAAAATAATACTAAAGCATTTAAAATTATTATCACTTTAAAGAAAATATCTTTGTTTAGATACTTTATTTTAAAAAGTTTATATTTCATTTCCGAAATAAAATTCAAAATATATTCTATGATTCTTTTCTTTCCTTAGGATACTTTGGATCTTCAATTTTAAGTTATAACGTCCTATTCCTTCTAAGCAAATAAACCAATCTTATACAAAATGATAGCATAACCTAAGTTCTAAATTATTTATCATTTCTCTTAAACATATCTTACTGAATGATGCAGTTACATGAAATAAAGATAGCGAAAACAGATGCATAGGATTAAGGAAGAAAGCTAGAGTATTACTCTTAACATATCTCAAAATCATGGCACAGTGCAAAGAGGTATGACATTTACCTGCCTAATTTCCTCTAGTAGAGGGATGATGTTAAAGCTATTTCTTCAGCTTTATTAGAACATCAAATATTTAAAGAAATATAAACACTGTCCAAATAAAATGTGTATCAGTCATAGGGCTTTGTTAACTATGCTGATATCCACATAAAGACTAAATATTATTCACATTCCTTATAATATCTTATTTCTTAAAACATCGTCTTAGTTTCCTATTAACTAAGTACTTTCAAGCCACTATCTCCACATTATTTCTCAAGATTTTCCACATCTTACATCGATAAATAACTATCTGCATTTACAAAACAATAAATAAAAGAATAATAGTTGAACAATCTAGCTGTTCCACAAGAAAAGTCTGCTTACTTCATTATTCTATATGTCTAATCATATACAATCTACTTAGACAATATTTGAATATCAAATAACATGAAAAATTTAAAAGAATCACATAATTATTTGTTATGTTGGATTATATCACTAATAAAAAAAAAAAATCGTCGTATGCATATTTTCAAATCAATCCTATCTCATAATGTTTTTTAAAATGATGTATGAAATGTGGTACATATAAGTAAAAAAACTTTTACACTTCATTCTTCCAATTTATGGATGATCTAAAGAAAACAAAAAAAAATATACATTATAAATTATCAATAGTTATTATTATTACCAATAACCTTTATCTAGTCATCGTATTCAGTAGGCTTCCTTTATCCACCTGAGAATTGCAGATATAAAAAAAAATTTACACCCATACACTTTGTATTAAAATATTTTTAGCTAAATTATTAGATTGTTATATTATAAAATTTTAATATTAATAAATTAATGTTTTTATGTTTTTCCTAATCTTATATAAAAATTTAGATTTAAACTAGGTTAACAAAATAAAGGAATCAAAAGTATAATTACATATTTTCATGATGATAGTTCCTGATAAGTCCAAAATGTTTATTATTTTCTCTAGAGATTTTAAAAATGTTCTCCAAGCATGTTAAAGTTTAAAATAAAAATAATTATTAATCCATTTAGTAAAATTTATAGAAAATAATCCTTGGTTTTAGTATTTAGGACGATAATTATTAAATCATAATATTAATTAATCCCATGAAGTTTTTTTTTTAAGTATTTTCTCTGCCGGCTTATCCATGCATATTCCATCTAATTTAGCTTTAGTTATCCGATAAACTTTTAAGTACTATTTGCATTTTTATGGATCCATCTTTTATTCAACTATATGTTCACTTTTTTATATAAGTTTCCTTCTTAATACATTTAAACTTTCATTTGGTATTTTTATATATTACTTTAAAAAAAAACTTCAAGTACTTTTAAACAAATCTTTTCTAAATAATTCTAAGACCGGTTATTTTAATATCAAAAACACTTCTGTAACATATTCTCCTGGGTTCTTTCTTTAATTCTTGAAAATATTTTTTTAAAATGTAACCTTCAGAAAGGATACAACATTTTACTCCTTTTGATATAATATTATATAAAATAATTCATGAAATATAATTGTCTTATTACTATTTAAAAATATAAATCTTGGATAAGCTTATAAATAATACGTTTCAATACATTTTTTAGACTCTGTATAATGTCCAAGTTGTGTTTTTTTATGTACCAAAACAGTTCTCCGGTGAAGTATTAATAAAGCTGTATCAATAAATATTTCAAATATTTTTTCAGCATTACAACTTATATCCATTTTATTTCGTAGTATATCCATCCTTTATTGCGAAGCTTAGGTTAAATTTTTAGTTATAATACGACTGGTAAGTACTTAAAAAAATTAGAAAATCATTTCCATGAAGTTTCTAAATTATTATATTTTAACACCCTCTTTTGCAAAAATACTTTTAAAAATTATCATTTAGTTTTTTGCAAATAAAACAATAAGAAAGTACTAAAAAAAAAAAATGATTAAAATAAAAAATTAAAAAAAAAATACTATCTCTTTGAGAGCTGCTAATATACCTTTCTTTGGTTTCAATACATTATTAATCTCCCCCGATAACCCCGTGCAAATCATATTTATAGTCTGTAAGAATACCTATTCCTATTGGTTAGTTTTTACTTTAGCTTGAGAACAAATTTACATATTTTCAATTTCAAGTAGAATTGAATTTCAAAATTAGAAATTATGACGTAATAAAATTTAAAAAATATTATTTAAAATACCACTTTTAATTCAATTATAACTTTATTTAAATTATTTAATCTTTTAAAATAACTTTTAAAATAACATTTAATAACTTATTCCATTTCTTAATATTCAATTTATCTATTTTTATTTAAATAAAATATTAAATTTTTTTATTAACTGTATTCGTCTTTATTACATTATTTAAAACATTATATATGATAGTTAACTTAATTATTATTATTATTTTATGCTAGGTGACAATTCCATCCAATTCTATAATATAACTTTTAAAATATTTTAAACTTCGTTACTTTAAATACAAACAAGCATGTGTGTGAAAATATTAGTATACAAATCACATGATTAATAACTTTGACAGACAATTTTCAATCTATTTCTCTGCCTAGACTAATAAAATTGATACACTTATTATATTATATAAAATAATTATAAAATTTGGAAGAGCAATTTAGAAAATATAGAACTAAATACAATTCTCACCATCATAAAGTTTATTTTTAAAATATATTATATTAATTTTGACTATTTAAATATGATTACTAATTTAAATATAGCATTTATTAAATTATACGTTTTAAACTATTAAAATCGAATTTTTTAAATATACTTTTAATAATTATAGCTGTGTTATTTAATATGGCCAGCTTTTACAACCATATGCAACAATCTTTAAAGCTTTACATAACTATTTTTTAAATAATTCACCATAATTTTATATACTACATATTTGCTTTAGCCTCAAGTTATACCTTAAAGATATAATTGACAAACTATAATTAATGTATTAAAAGAACATATTATAAAATTTAAAATTTTTAGTAATTGACTGTTATGAACTATTACTGACCTATAGAAAAGGGCACAATATATATATATATATATATATATATATATATATATATATCCCTTTAAACTGAAATATATGTAGATATATATTTCCTTGAATAATGTTTTTTCTAAAACTGAAATAGTGAGATTTATCTAATTTAAGATCTAGCTCTCTATTGCTAATTTGATTAAAATTATAATTTAATTATACCTATTTCTTCTACTGAACATAGTTTTCTGTCATTAATGATCTAAAAAAGCAAATTTGCTACATTTATAATATGTTATGACATAAGCTGATGACTCCCAAAGTCAACTTGATGTTATTTATTTTGATTTATCTAAAACATTTTATTGAGTGAAATGAAATTTCAATTAGTTAAATTTTATTAAGTTTTTTTAATTAATACAAAAATTATGTTCATATCAATAAAAAATTATTTTATTGATTACTTGTGCATAAGAAAGTTGCCAAGGAATTATTTTAAGTGTTATTGTTTTAGCATTTGCAATTCCACCTTGACATCTATTATAGATGGAAAAAGTATTTTCTTGTTATGTAGATATCATTAAGATTTTTTTTGAAAATCTAACATATAAATTGTTCATGAAGTATTACAAAATTATGTTAATGCTTTTTGTTGTTTGTGTAATAACAACAGAATTAAAATAAACACAAAAATGAAACAGTCTCTTGTATTAAAAACAAAACAATTAATAATGCTACAACACTGTACTAATGGTGACAAAGTCATTAAAATATTTTAAGATCAGGGATTTATATTCACTTCTAATTCTATGTTTAAAGATCATAATCCAATAATGCTTAGTATGTTATTTCAAATTATGGAGATGATTTTAGATTAGTATTTAATTTAAATTAGAAACAAATAGATTACTTTTTGTCACTTTAATTACATTTGTTCTGCACATGACATTTTGTTTAACATGCTACTTAGCATGAGAATATGCAATTATAAAAAAATTCTTTTATGATTCAAACTTTTAACTTTAAATATCATGAATTATTTCACTTAGGCATTTTGAAACATTATGTTAATTCATCTTGACATAGACTGCAAATAAAATATAATAGCTTATTTGCAGAGAATGATATACTTTTTTAAAATTAGACACAATTTAAGAATAAAATGACACAATGATGCATTCATATTATTAATGCAAATAATATTATTAATGTAAACAGTATATTAATTGTGTTTTGCAGGTGTATACTAACTCTGTAAATATTCTACCTTTTTTAAGAACTGTTTATTTACAAATACAAATAACTTGAATGAAATTATTATAGTTATTGTTTCAAGATGATCTCAATTCAGCACAAACTAATGATAAAAATATGAATAGCATTTTCATAAAATAATCTGTCATCTGCTTGGAGTTATTCACATTTTTATGTTGTAATGACCAAATTCATCCATCTTATAGCTGATGATGTTTTATATTTTTAAACTATATACATTTTCAAGCATTATGTACATTTGCATTAGATTAAGCTATTTTATAAGATGATTAAATTAAATGATACCAATATGGAAAAAAAAAACAAATGAGCACTTGTTATTATTAAAAAGAGTTCAAAATACAAAACAGAATTATAAAAATGATGATAATTTATTAGCTTCTGTCTTTTATGACCATAATAAATTATGTATATATGGTTTTGATTTTAATTATAGTAACTTAAAAATATTGGAAACTGAAAAAAATAATAATAATAAAAAATTAAAAAAGTGACGTTAATGTATAAATACAAGCAAGATTTAATTAATAGGCAAGCAGAAAATGTTAAGATCATGGAATTATGGGAAAGTTGACATCATGGAATTATGGGAAAGCTGACATTTTAAAAGTATTAGTTGACAAAAACTGCAAAGATAGTTAAAAGCACTTCTACATGACAGTTATAGATATATTTTTATAAACATTTAAATACTCTATTTTCTAATATATATATATATAATAATTCAAACAAATATATTTAACACAGTATTCAAAATTAAATAATATATTCTTTACCAGAAGTACTTTCAATTGTTTCACTGACAATCTTTTTCAACAGTTGAAAAAGATTGTCAGTGAAACAATTGAAAGTACTTCTGGTAAAGAATATATTATTTAATTTTGAATACTGTGTTAAATATATTTGTTTGAATTATTATTATATAATTTAAAAATACAGACATTTAATGGTTGTAGTTATATATATGTATGTATATATGTATATATATATGTATATATATATATATATATATATATATATATATAAACTATAACATTATAAATAATTATTATTTATGATAAGAACAAGAATTTTGGATGCTAAGTCAATAAAAATAGGATAAGAATTTAGACTAAAGATGTAGGTAATGTGGAAGGAGAATATAGAACATTTTTTTTGGAATGTTAAAAAAAATTGACAGAAAGGTCCAAATTACATAAAGATGGGAAAAATAAAAGCAATAGGGATTTTAGTTGCTTGTTTAAGCCTTCATTATAAAATTGATAAATAATATGAAGAAATATTGAAAGTAAGCTTTCTCACTTCAGAAGCCATTTCTACATCATATACACATATATGGACATATATAAATATATATCCATGCATATTATAAAATTGTATTATATCTTTTACTAGCAAGCAAGTATTATAGATCTGATAATATTCAGATAAATATTAGATAAAATTAAAAAGTAATTAATTTATAAATATTTTACTCATAACTAATAATTCTGCAATATCTGAAAATATAAATGTATAAACAAAATAATGAAATTAAAATAACATTGAATTATATTTAAAAATATTCTTTGTATATATATATATATATATATATATATATATATATATATATATATATATATATAATTAAATTTATCTTTCAATATTTTTTAAATAAACATCATAATTTATTAATTAAAAAACTTTCAAAGTATATAGTTTTTGATTTTTTTCCAAAATATGTCAGAATATATACCTATAATATAAACTTCATCAACTCTACCAATGAAAAAAGTGTTATTAAAATGTTGTTAAGACTGACCAATAAAAAATTCTTAGTCTCTGACAGTCATTATTATAAACAAAGGTAAAACTCTCCATGGAGTAGCAGCACTCAGTATAATCCAGAGGAATAAATGGATGCAGGAAGGTTTGTGCTTAAAATCCCTATAAAGCATGTACTCATCCAATATTTCTATCTTAGATTTTAGCTTGTGGAATTCATCAGTGAGAAGTCTTGGATCTGAGAACAATGCACCTAGAATAGTAAAGAGTTAATTTATGTTTACTCAGTTTTGTTGCAAATTTATATGCATGCAGTTATTGGAATGGTTAATGTTTTATAATTCACAGCTACAAAGTAATAGGATATTTATATCTGAATCCGATGCTTCCTTTCTTGTAAAGATCCATGGTTTTTTTAATTGGTTGCTATAACAAAAATTTTTAACATTTAATGTAAATTAAACAAACGATTTTAAATATGAGAATTGAAAGACCATTGTTATGGAGAAATACAAAAGCTCTGGGATTTTAGCACATTGTTTTTGTATTAATTGGTGTTTACTTTTACAAATTTTTTTAAAGACAATGTAAATTAAACAAAACATTTTAATATTATATAAATAATTTTCTGAATTTTCATAATGCTAAATTAAAATTTACATTTATATAAATATCTGTTATATTTTATAGCTTTACAGTTTCAAATATATATTTACTGGAGTGCCCTCTGAATTAATAGTTACCATTTATTAATTGCTAGTATATTATTCACCTGAACTACCATAGAAGATTGACAGACTGTGAAGGCCTAGAGTACCTTAACATAGAATTATGAATTGGCATTAGCATCTGGCCAGGACAGAATACAAAAACACTGTTCGATTTTGTAATTTTTTTTTCATTAAATATAATATATTTTTAATTGATTGCTTTAACAATTTTTTAAAGATTTAATATAAACAGGTTTTTTTATTAAACATTGCTAATTTATAAAAGTTCATTAACATTTCTAAAAATGTCATTCATCTGAACTATATTAGGGGATTGACTGTCCATGAAAGAACAGAGCACCTACCTTAATGTAAATTACAAATTGGCATTTGTGGCTCTTTCTGCAGCTGGATAGGAACCTCTACCATAAAATATATGCTATAGATCACTGGTACTGATTTTTTACCCTCAGTTTTGATATTTTATGGTGGAATTCCTTTTTTTACATAAACATAGTTGTTATGATGTCATCAGACAAACATTCATTCCCCAATAAGACAATAAAAATATGGATTTTATATATAAGATTATTTCATCATAAATACTTAGTATGTAATGGAGAGCAATCTTTAAAGTAAATTATAAATTAACATCAACATAATACTTAGTGATTGACTGAAAGTTTATGATGAAGACCTTTTATTATAATTATATGTTTGACTGTTTTCACAATTTAAAATTAATTACCAAATGTCTTTAGAAAAATTCAAACTTTATTTAAAGTCTTCAAATGGATTTAACTGTCAGTAATAGCATACAACTTTGTAAATAACACAACATTTTAAGTGCATTATTCTTTTTTTCTTTTTCAATGGTTGCTGGGCCACCCTATGACACTATCGTGTAATCTTTAGATTCAGCAATATTGAATTTAAAGTGACACTCTAATCAGTTAGGTATCTATCAAAAGCAAAAGTCAGTAGAAATTTCCCATACTTATCTGAATACATTTGACAATTACAAATTGCAACAATCTTTATTATTATTGAGACTACATAACAGTTATTTTTATCATTAGAATTATTAAGTTTTTCTTAAATAACCATTAAAAATTAAAATTGAAAGTATATTTATGGTATCAGGCTTCAAAGATCTCATCTTTTTGTCAGCTGTGCTAAGGAGCATTTCTTATCTCTCATAGTTTAATAGTGATCATATATATATATATATAGATGAAAATATATCTTTATATAATTAATAAATATTTAAACAATTAAAATGTATTAACTTAAAGCAAAAATGTCAAAAAGATAATCATTTTAATGAGAGAGCCATTGCTAATTAAGATAGTCAATTTATAATTAGGTATTAAATAATTAAAATATATGAATAAAATTATATAATTAGGAAAATATTTGGAAAATAATATTTTATGTTTCAATGTTGCGCACACATTTATTTATATTTGAAGCAAAATATTTATTTTTATTTTTTTAATAAAAGAGTATTTCCGTTCTCAATAACTGTTTATAATTATTTCCTCGAAGTGAGAAGCTGGAGATTTTAAATCAAAGCTGTTAATGAATTATTAATGACAATAAATAATTTATAACTTGCGCATAATTCATTAATAAAATATTAGTCTTAAAAGAAGCAAATTCTAATTACATTGTAAATATTTGTGAATTGTTGCTATTCTTATAAAAATTATTTTTTCTATGTAAAGTAGAAAAGAGTCAATAGAAAGATTCACGGAACAATAATTTCTAGCCTGTTTTATTAAATATCTATGAAAAATACAAAACTAAAGTTTTCAAGTAGTTTTCATCTGAATTTAATACCAAATTAATCATTGCTTGTAATATATATATATATATATCAATTTTAGTGTGATGTCAAAGTTAACAAGAGTTCGTTATAGGTGAATTTAATATCAATTTAGTATTACACATGTTAAGTACATTTAATAATGTAATAATTTCAATGACAGTGGATTTGAATTAATGGGTATATACAAATCATTTTTAATTGGTCAAATAAAAATTCAAATCTTTTTTGTTGTCACTAAAATAAATTATATTCCTAGTTTTAGATTTCATTCTTTATATGCCAAGCTAAGATAAATATAATCATAGCTTTAGATTCTAGAGTAATTAGAACCTACCATCATATTGCAATTATATTTTTATAACTAGCGCATCAATATCTTAATACCCATGATATTAACTCAATTAATTTGGAACTTTTACTTCAGTGCTAAAAATAGCTAAATATCCATTTATTGTCTACTATTGAATAGCTAGCTAATATGATATATAAAAATCATAAACTTATTTGTAAGAAGAATTATTAAATAATAAAAGTTCTAAATCAAAATCATTATTATAATTTATAATGTAAATTTAAATATGAAATGATAGATTGCTAATCATAAATGATCATAGCAACTTTGATTGTTGTACAGTTTAAATATATTTTCACGGGTTGCATATATAAAAGACATATTTTGCGGGTTCATCCGTGTTCAAAAATTTAAATATTGATATACTGACATTTCGACTTGATCACACAAGTCATCCACTGGGTGATAAACGGTAGAAAGACGGTTGTAGAGGCATTACAATCACTGACTTGAAAAAAAAAAACGTTTTAGTTCCACCAATAGCAAAAATGTTAAATTAAGAATGTTTTTTAAAAAAATCTTTCCAAATAGGAGGAAGTTTGCATGTATCATCTTGCTTATTGATACAATCTGGCCTTTTAAGTATCTCAATTTGCACTGGTAGAGATTATCACATCTGGATATATATATATATATATATATATATATATATATATATATATATATATATATATATACAGTTTTTTTTGTGAACTGCAAAAAATATTGGATTTGGATGAGCTAGTTGACAAACAAAGATAACTACTAAAGATGAGGAGTATTAATATTTGTTATAATTCATACCTTATACCAAATCTCCTATATCTGATTTGTATATGTTTTTATATGATCTAATGAATACTTTGGGAATATAGAATGCATGCATACTATTAATGGGATATGACTTTGAGCAACACTAAAACAAATTATTATGCTGAATTTGCTTCAAATTAAAGATATTTTTTTACAATAAAAGGCAATATTCATAATACTATTTCAATCTTTTTGACTAAAAACTTTTATGTATGGAAAAAAAAAAGATGAATCATTTACTGATTTTTTTTTTTTTTTTTGCATTATGCTTCTGTTTCAGAATAGAATAACCTGCAGCATTTTTTGATCAGTTTTAATATTTTTATTTTCTTTTTAATTTTTGCTTTTCTCTTACATTCTCATATTTTCCCATAAATTACGTAGGTACTCTATCCAATTTTGATCTATGTATATTCTAATATGAAAATTATGTTGAATTTACAAATTATATTTGTCTATTTGTTATTTATATATTTAAATGAAGTTTTTAATTTATTTTTGTATATAGATGGATTTTACTAATACTATTATTATTATTATTATTATTATTATTATTATTATTATTATTATTATTATTATTATTATTATTATTATTATTATTATTATTATTATTATTATTATTATTATTATTATTATTATTATTATTATTATTATTATTATTATTATTATTATTATTATTATTATTATTATTATTATTATGTTTCAAAAAGCCTTTATTGTCTCAAAAGAATTACAAATTTTGCATTTACATAGTTTGTCTACATATAATATCCTGGATTGTCCATTATCATTTGAACACCATTAGCAAATCAATTACTTATAATAGAAAGGAAAAAATTGTTGCTAAATTGTCCTTGTTGCTAATTTGACATGCATATCCTTTTAAGTTTTTTTATAATGTTTAATTTCCTCAATTCACTATAACATAGATCTAATCTTAAGTAATGACCAGGTTGCTGCATAAATGTCAGGGCTGGCCAGTCTCTTATCCCTTTTCTGTATTATTTCAAGTTTATTTGAAAAAGTAACTGGATGTCTCCTGGAATTGTTACCAATTAGAAAAGTGCATCTAGTACACCAGTATGCATATAGCACAAAGGTTGCTGCCCTGACACTTGGTGTTAATCCTTCTCTAAATGCAGAAATCAATTGATGCATTGTTACATTAGACCTCCTGTAACTGCTAGTTATGAGATTTCTTATGTGCCTATGTCCCTCACAGTGATATAGCAGATGTTATAGGGTTTCCTCAGCTCGATGGCATAACCCACAAAATGGATCAATTGATGTATACAGTCTTTTATGGCAAAGAAAATATGTGGGAGGTAATGCAGATAGATTAAGTTTTATTAGAAAATTGAAAAACTTTGGTTCTAAGGCCCATCGTTTATACCTTTTAACCAATTGCTTATTATTAATTCCCAGTATTGGTTCTAAAGCAATTGTGTTATTATCTTCATGCATTAATTCATAATTTTCCCAGTATTTGTATTTATTAATAAATTGCTCTGGGATTTTTGATTCTGTTTTACAAAGATGTATTAATTGTTCAAAATATGATAATTTTTTTGGTGGTGGTTTATCAGTTGGAATGACTTCTATGAGCTGCTTAATTTTTGGAAATTGTTTAATAATATCAATTATATTGTTCCTCATTCTCTGTTTTGCAAAAATACCAATATCATGTAAGCCCAAACCATTTTTATTCAATGGCTGACATAGTTTTGCCATTGATATTGCCACGACTTTCCTTGACCATAGTAGTTGATTGCAAATGGTCTTAATTTTGGAGATAAAAGCTTTTGAGAAAGCAACCACTGGCATAAAATAAACTATCTTAGTCATCATCAAACTATTAATCAATTGAATCTTGGAATATACTGACATATAGGTATTGGATAGAGAGTCTGCTATTTTCTGTATTTCATTTTTCAATTTGTTCTGCAAATGACATCTCATTCCAGTAGTCCCTAGATGGAATGGAAGTCCAAGGAATGAGCCTGGCTTTGCCTTGAAAATGGATGTACATGGCCTTCCTGTGAATATAGTCCATGCTGCTGTTTTTTCTGGATTGAAACTTAGTTTAAATTCCTTTGAGTATTCTTCTAAAATCATCTGTAGTTTTGGTATCTGCCTTTTTGATTTCAGAAAAACTGTAATATCATCCATGTATGCAATGCAGGTCAATTTTTGACCTGTTCCTGGGATTTCCATTCCCTCAAATGCCTATTGTAATCGGACAAGAAGGGGATTTATATATAAAATAAATAAGATGGCACTAAGTGGAGACCCTTGTGAAAGTGATTTAGTTGGTATGAAAGCTGGTGAATTTCTGCCATTTAGAGTAATGTGAAGCTCACGATTTAAGAGTAAATTTGTTATAACATATATAGGTGATTTTGGCATTTCAGTGTCATTCAATAATCTCAACAGTATAGATATATCAACATTGTCAAAAGACGAAGCAATATCCAGCTGTACAACAATCGGGCCATATCTTTTCTTATCTCTAACTGATGTCAAAATAGCCTTAAATAACATAGCAGCTCATGTGGTAGATGAATGTTTTTTAGCAAATTGAGCTGGTGAAATCATCGGTAAAATAAATGGTTCTATTTTATCTTTAATTACTTTCTCTAAAATCTTTATGGGCAATGGACCCATTGATATTGGCCTTATCTCTGATAACAAAGGAATGGGCTTCTTTTTTTTATTAAATGGCACGATCGCGATTGTATTAACTCCCTCCACTGTTATTATTCCCTGCGATAAATAATTTGCCAGCTGACACAGGCATTTGCTAGTCAGTTTGTCAAGGTGTTTTAATATGAACAGTGGAATTCCAGGGCTTCCTGGGTGACAGTTGTTGTCCATTTTATTCATTTTCATTATAAAATCATCTATAGTATATGGTGATTCAGTCTCTGCCATTCCAAATACATTTGGCTGGTATTGTATCAATTTTCCTGGTCCCAGCTTATCATTAAAATAGTTAAGAATTGGTAATATCATATTATTTCCAGTAAATGTTTCATTGTTTATTTTAATTGCTAATGGCACTTTGATTTCAGGTCCCCTCCCTAATGCCCATCTAATATATTGCCGAGTCCATGTGTGTTGATGCATTAGGCATATTCTACTTTTTTATTTTTTAAATAGCTCTTCAGTGTTTCACATGCTTTGTTATAAGCATTTGTTAGTATATGTATACGTTTCTGTGTGTGCTGATTAGGAGTTATGGCCACAATACGTTTATGAATTTGTTCTGCAAGCTTCAACAACCCTGAGGGAGGTAGCTGATTTTTCACTATATGATTAATGTTAAATGACAGGATATTAATGTAAGCTAAATATTGCTGTATTGAGTTAAAGGTCATTGAAAGAATTTTATTCCACATAATATAAGTCTCTGAAAAAATAAATTCGGGTGTTAAGATTGGAATCAACATTCTTATTGTTCTAGTTAATTGCATTCTAGAGACTTGTATATTTCTGAGGTCAATTGATATGAACTGAGCTGAGTGATCAGAAATTGCTGAAGGGATTAACTTCATGCTTATTAGATGATGAAACACTGGAGAGTAAAAACAAAGATCAATTAATGATGAAAATTGGCCATTATGAAATGAAACAGCATCTTCAGGTAAATAACCCCTTGCACTCATCAATGGAATTGATAATTTATGTATCCACTTATTTATAAACTCATCATATGTTACATTGCAGTCTCCAATCAAAATTGTTGGATTAGCTGTAGATCCCAGTGTTGAATTAATTGTGGCAATTATTGTATTTATTTTATATTTTTGCAATGGCATATAAACAAAGATTACATTTATTTTAATTATTTTGTGAAATAAAGTAACGATTAATAGATTTGCATCAATGTATATGATTTGAAAATTGGTAAACTGGCAAGCAGTAGCTATCAAAAGTCCTGTACCAGCTGATGGAGAGGTAGAGTCTCTTGAACATGCAACAAAGCCCTCACTATTTAGAAATTTTGCTGGATCAATTTGTGACCCTGCATAAATTTTGGTTTCAAGCAGTCCCATTATATGAGGTTTTGTTTCCTTGATCCAATGTTTCAACTTAAATATCTTTTCTATTGAATTCAAACCCCGTACATTAAAAGAAGCAATTTTAATTTTCATTTATAGAAATTTACTTTTTACTTTGAATTTATTTAAATTTACTTTATCTTTAATTATCCTTATTTTAGGCTGTCTATCAATTGTAAATCTTGGGCATCTTCGAACTCACTTTCAGTTTCAACATCAGTATATCTGTCCATTTGATACCGTTCTCCTGTGTCATGAAACATAATCTCTCCTAATTTTAGCTTTTTCCCTGTTTTCCTGTTTTTTGGGGTCTTCCTGGCTTTCTCTTCTGTTCACTATTAACCTGAGTAACTTGTTGCATATTTGGCATTATTGTCTGAGTAATCTCAGTATTCGTATTGTTCCTAGTTCTTTGTTTTTTAGATAATTCCAGTTCTTCATCCAAATTCATATTCTCTTCATTATATTGCTTCCCATCAACATTTTTTTTAAATGTGTGTTTGTCTATATTTTTTTCTAAAGCTTTAATCACATGCATTTGTATATCATTCCCTTTTTTTTCTTTTACTTTTGTATTATTTATCTTAAGGTACACTTTTTCCTCCAACCTTAATGAAGAATCTGGAATCTTCCCAATTTTGCTATCATCATTATTTACATTTGCAGTTTCATTTTCTTGCTTATCTGTATTCATATGTGTTTGTATAGAATTTTTTCCTTTTCACTTCCTTGAGTTCCCACATCCGATGTCAGTATTTGCTTTACATCTCTTTGTTTATAGCTTGTTTTCTTTTCTAGTCTTTCTTCTGATAAATCAAATCCTTTGTTATTTCTGTTCTTTGGACAGTCTATAATCAAATGGCTTTTTTCTCCACAACCAAAACATTGTGGTCTTAGCCCTTTAATGTTTAAGTATAATACTGCTCCATGATCCATAATTTGCCTTGGAATTTCTTCTGGTTTAATATGCTGGTGCAGCTTTATCTTAAAATGATAACTGTTGGTGTATATAAGTGTTGGTGTATCATTGCACAAGATGTGCTTAATGTATATTGTATGCCCAAATGGTTGGACCATACTTTTGAAATCATGAATGCTATACCCAAAATATGCATTTTTAATGATTCCCGAGCAATAATTTTGCATATTTTCATCAACAACAATCATTACGTATCCATCAATTGTTTTTATTTGTGATTTAAATCTCATTTTTTTGATTTTCATTGAAAAATTGTATAGCTATATATCGTGAGTTTGAATGTTCACCGATTTCTGAGATTGAATCCCATAAGTTTTCTTCTGTTAGTTTTTGATATAATAAGTCTTTGTGAAATTTATATAATGTTAGATTTCTATCTGTAATTGCCAGCACTAATGATTTATTAGAAAAGAATTTTTTAAAAGATTCATATAACTTGTTTGGTATTGTGTTATTAAACTGGATGTTTATTTCTTGAATTTCTTCTTCTGTCCAATTATCTTCAGTTTGTTCTGCTATATGATTAGGTGTCTCATCTTCATTTTCTAAACTTAATTCAAAAATGTCTAATGAATTGGCTCTCCTAAATCTGCCTATTTGTCCTTCCCCTCCGTTTTTTTTTGTTCTCTTGCTGCATAATATTTTCTAATATTGCTTTTTGTGGTTTCATTGCAGCAATATTTGCATAAGATTTTTTTTCCTTACTGGCTTCTACAACTGATTTGACATCTGTATTGTTATTTCTTTTACTAACAATGCAATTGTTATCTGCAGACGCCATTTCAACTAGATGACTAGATTTTCTTAGGACAAAATAATAAAAAAAAACTTACTTTGTTAATAGCGTCTTTTCTTATAATCGGAAATCGATTATAATTTTCAAAATTATAAGATTTTTAAACTAATAATTAGATTCTGTTTTCCTACTTATTCACTGCAGGACCGCACTATTTATATTATTATTATTATTATTATTATTATTATTATTATTATTATTATTATTATTATTATTATTATTATTATTATTATTATTATTATTATTATTATTATTATTATTATTATTATTATTATTATTATTATTATTATTATTATTATTATTATTATTATTATTATTATTATTATTATTATTAATATAAGAAAACAACCCACCAACATACTATAAATAAATGCCTCAAATAATATTTATTCAATTTGTCTAAATAAATCTAGATATGTTAAAATCCAAATATTAATTAATTAGGCATATATGTACACAGGTATCAATATATACGCGAATAGAAATGCATGAGTTTATAACAATTTATATGTAATTTGAAACAAAGTTTATTTAAATAAACACACATTTTTAGTTATAGCTTTAATTAAATACAAAAAAACAAATTTAAATTTATTTTATAAGAAGAGTGTAATAAACATTCAGTTTTAAAACGTTTATCCTAACAAAAATGAATTGGATTTTAGGTTTCATGGGAAAAAAAACCTCTTTAAAAATTATTATTAATTAGAAAGTAAGTTTCCAGATGTTTTATTATTTATAAAATTAAAAATTTCTTATGTCAAAATGAAAGAAAAAAAAGGCTTAGTCTATACTATTAATACAGATGTGAAAATCATAAAGTGCTATTAGCTTTGTATTTATGAGTTTATAGTGCTAGTATTGAATTACAGAATATTAACCAAATACACAAAATTTAAAATTAAGTTGCTATAAACTATGTAAGTAAAGTCAGTTACTATTATATACTAGATCTTTTATTAATACTTTAATACAAGTAATCGAGGATATACTTCAAACTCCATTGCCTTGCCAATAGTAAATTTTACGTATAATTTTAATTATTAATAATTTTTATTAGTCATTCATTAGACTAGAGATTATCCAATAATTATGTTTGAAAAAAAACAATCTTTAAAAATTTATCACCATCTCACTTAAATAATTATGGTGTCATTTGAAATGATGCCATCCATTATGAATAAATTCAAATATTATTTAGAAACATTTTAATAGCTACCCGACATGCCAAATAGGAACTATAGCTTTAACTATTTGATTTCATTCAGAGAAGTTGGAGTTAGAGAATAGTTGCATTATATTATATTCTATTATTGTATAAAATTTATATTTTAAAATATATTAATGATATTTTCAAATTATATTGTTATAATATATCAAGAAAAGAGGAAAGGAGTTCATAAAGTTAAAGTAGATAAAATTAGAATTGGGTATAAAAAACAATATATTTTGACTATACGTTTTTTTTTTTTTGCTGTTGTTGTTAAAAAATATAGTAACACTTAATTATATATTTCTCTGTTGTTTTATTAAGTAAAAGAAAATACAGTTTCAAAAATATACTAGACTTAGTAAATATAGTTATCAGGATTAATACAGAAATGACAGAGAAATATTTTATTGCTTGAAATTAAAATAATTATACAGAATTATGACCATTATTTAAATATTTGATAAAAGTCTAAAATAAAATATTTGGTTTAGTTTTTTTTTGTACTTTAAAACTATGATTAACAAGGTATATCACACTTAGTTGTATATGACAGAATTTACATATTATCTTTATATTAATAGAACTATGTTTATGTGACCAGATAATAAGAAAAAATTACATAATAAAAGCTACTTTGTTTATTATGATAAAATATATATTTAATATATGTGATTTTAATATATTTAAACAGACATTATAAATCAGTAAGAATAAAGTTTACAATATTATAAATCAAATAAGTATATAACAATAAATACAAATTTTGCTTTAGATTTATAGGAATCATGATTAAAGAAAAGTTTGTTTCTAGGTAACTGTTACTTCAGTCAGAAGCAAACATTTAAAGATATTTTACCTACTATCTACTTCTGCCTAGATATATTTTTAATTCAGATTTTAATAAGCTGATTGCCATGCTTTTATCAATAATGTACCATGTGCATAAAACAATCAGTTTACAGATATACATTCTAATGTTATCTCATATTAATATTACCATGTGGAAAAAACTTACATTCATTAAAGTCAAATATTGAAATTGAAATGTGTATTTAAAGTGTTATATCTTAGTACGAAACTTAATAATCAAGTCATAATTGTTCCAAATAATGATTTTTTCCCATATGTTATAGCATTGGCTGGGAGGCAAACCTGCAACAACTGTCTGTAACCAACTGCTTGCTTGAAATGCAGTTGCACTGACCTCTCTGCTAACAATGCTTGACAATATTGATGTTTTCATATTAGATATATAACTTTTTTCATTTTTGTATTAAATAAAAGTTGGAGTTAACATTAGTGACTGAATACTTATTCAAAAAAAAAAGTGAATTTCTAAACTCTTAAATTCAAAATTGATGCCAAATTTAAACGATATACTCATATTAGATGATAGATGGCAATTTGTTTTTCATAACACATAAGTTATAAAAGTTAACCAATATGACAATAATCAACTGACTTTACAGTAAATAAATTTGGATGGACTAAATTCAAATATCTTGGAATGTAAATAGTATTATAACCATAACCTTTGATAACCTGGCAATTTATGTTAATTGTATTTAATCTAGGCAAAAAATATATTTGTATTTAATTAAAAAGATGGGTTAATTTTAAATTTATTTAACTATGTAATTGTAACAATTTTATTTCAATAAGTTATTAAGATTATTGTGTCAATACTTTTGAGTCCATATTAATATTTTTGGTTTGTTTTATTTAAGGCATGAAAAATGGGAAGCAGTTCGTTCAAATTAGCCTATTATAGGTAATTAAGAAAAAAACAAATATGTATTGATTGGTGAAATGCAAAGCAATGAATATGTAGAGTATGGCAGGTATAAGTTATCATTATCAGAATAGAATCTGTGATATATCCAAAAATATATATAAACATTTTATATAATAATTTGACCATACCTTTCAATTACACGTCAAATATTATAATCATGAAAATAAATAAAAGAAGGAAATTAAATGCTATTTATAGAGTTAATTTTTATTCAGATATTTTGATGCCCAATTGGAGAATGATGATAGGATGAGTTGAATAAACCAAAAGAAAAGATTATTCATATCTTATATATCACAAAAATCTTAATTTTTATTAAAATCTAGGCATATGCAATATTACATACACATCTGTGAGGTTTAATTTAAAGAGATGAAATTAAATGAATAGCTTATATATATATATATATATATATATATATATATATATATATATATATATATATATATATATATATATATATATATATATATATATATATATCATTTTTCTGATATGCATATATAATTTAAAATCTATAAATCAGTAGTAATGTTTTATTTAATCTAATTATTATATCCAAGCTACTTTTAAATTTTTACTGGTACATGATGTTATTTATGTACTTAAATTCCATACAGCATTAATTTGAATGCCAATTGATTACTGATTCATTATATCACATATTTTTTAATAAACCATACTTCATAATTTTCCTTTTCCTATTGTTTCATCCTTTGCACATATCTTTAACATTTTCTTGGCAAAATATGACCTATTGAAGTCACCCATTTTTTCTTTTGCACTTTTATATTTATATGTGTATCAAATAATACACAATCATTGTTAGTTAATTAATTCCTCAAAAACATTAAATTAATTAATTTAAATGAACTTATAAACAACTTAAAAGATGAATCAAACAATATAGGATTCGCTATGAAATAGAGTATCCATCCTATTTGTCCATCTATTAATTTTGATAAGATGAAAGTTAATCTGTCACTGTCTATTGTTCAACACACACATCAACATTATAATAAGTGCAAACAACTGGCCATGTCTTTAATTGAGAAAAAGTTAAAATTATTTTATTTTATTTTAAGTAATATCATTATAAACAACAAATAATTACACATTTTAAATTAAAAAAACACACTTTTGTTTCAAGATTTAAAATTATATATACATGACAGTTTTCAATATATCACATAACTATTGTAAGCTTTTGATCATTTATCCAAGCTAAGAAGGGCATATAAAATGTAAATTATAGTTCCAAAATTTTAAATTTATAATTTAGATAATAGTTATGCTATAAATTTGGGTATAACAGTAACAAATGACTTAATACATAAATATTAAATAGAGAATTCTGTAGAGATTTAATAATCATTGTTAGTTATAAATAATTTATATTATACATTATTATATCATTTTTAATGATAATATTTGTCCATGTAAATAAACATTATTTATCAGTTTGACTTTAATTTATTTTTAATAAAATGCTCCTTTAAAAAGCTAAAAACAGAAAATTGTAGTCAATGAAAGAAGAAACAATTATTTACTACAAGATAAGAATTTATTTTAAAATTATTGTAATTGGAATACCTTTTAAATAAAAACATTTATTATCAAACTTTAGTAGTAAATTCAATTAAAAATATCATTTATTAAAAAGATGATCAAAACTAAAATTTGGTCTTCAAGTTTGTTGATTTCAATTATTTTAAAATAAAAACAGAAAAATATTTAAGTTAAAAAAATCTGTACAAGTTGATTTGGGATTGACCAATAAAAGTTGAATAAATATTTCTTTGATGCCACTTTATCCTGGAGTTTTTTAAAAAAAATCACAGCACATAATCTGAAAAAAAAAAGAGATTGAAAAAAAAAAAACTTAAAAAAAAAAGCAGATAGCTGTTTTAATATTTTGCTCAGCAAAATATTATAAAATGTTAAAATATTCAAAGTTTAATAAGTCAAAAATCATATTTAAAAGCAGTCCAAATATATAAAAGATTTTAAAATTATTAATACTATGGAGTGAGTAAATTAATCTTCATTATGACCTGGTTTCCAATTCTGATCATCTAATTCTAGCCAAGATATTACACAAAAACTTTGAAAAATCCAAGCTGTTTATTTTAATTTTGTCTCTAATAGCCATGAAAAAAGAAATCCAACTACAGTGCTTCAAAGAGAAACTTAACTGCATCCATGTAAAAAAGCATTCATTTATCTTTGTTAAATTAAGAGTTTTTATTAATCATAGATTGAATGTGAAAAACAGATTAAAATTCCTGGAAAATTTTTTTAAAGCTGGTAGAAATATTTTATAGAATGTTAAAGATAATTAATTAGTTGTGAGTGATGAGTGCAAAAAAATCTAATCTTTGTTTGAATTAAACTATGGAGATGTAAAAAGTAGCTTACAAAATTTTGAAGAAAATGTTTAGTCTATACTTAATGAAAAAAAGATAAAAGTTGAATCAAAATTTTTTACATTTGAATAGAAACTGAATTTTCATTATCATATAATAAGAAAGGAACAGTAAAATTGGAATGATAATCTCAAAAGTCTTTTCAACTTTTTAATAGTAAATGCCAATCATGGACAATGCACTATAATGTATAGAGTTTAATGAGTTGATTGTGATGTATTTAATATTAGAAGAGTAATAACCCACAGGAAAAAGATGAAATATGTTAAGAAACCTATTGATGAATTAGTTAAAATGTGTTTAAAAATTTTACAATATAGAAAAAACATGTGCATGTAACTTTAAAACTTGAAAGGAAGGAGGTTTCCATTTTAAAATTTAATCCAGTTAGTGTGTGCTTGTTTGTTTAATTTTTTTGTTTAAATATACATGTATTCTAAAAGACTGAAGATGGGAGAAGCACCCAAACTCTTGATGAATGGAGAATATCTACAGGGTGGCCATGATATGGAAATTTAAGTTTGAAATGGGTTTTAAATAATAATAATAATAATAATAATAATAATAATAATAATAATAATAATAATAATAATAATAATAATAATAATAATAATAATAATAATAATAATAATAATAATAATAATAATAATAATAATAATAATAATAATAATAATAATAATAATAATAATAATAATAATAATAATAATAATTTAATTTTAAATTTATTGCTAATATTTTTCATGTTGAAAATGAAATATAAATGCAAGGTATTTGTCATAGTCACAATTTAAAGAATTTATATTTGCATGTCAAAGGTATGCTTAAATATAGGAAGAAAGTAACCATGAATTATAATGTGAATGTGTGTGTGTGGGGGGGGACAACATAATGCTAACTATATATTTTGACCAGTATATTACATTAAGAAATGAAGTGTAATAAGATTATCTGAAAGGAAAGGCAAACTTATTATAAAATATAATGTATTTATGAAAGTAAGAAAGAATGAATGTTGCTGTAAGACAATAGCATGATCTCATTTGTTATAAAGAAAAAATATATATTCTATTGATTGTTGTGTAAAATGATCATAGATATGTATAAAAAATTATTGCATGGGGATATTATATTAAGTTATTAGTCCAGAATTAGTAGAGTAATGGATGCCAAATACTCAATCAAAAAAGTTGAGTTAAATTCCAGGATAGAATAAAATATCAACCTGAAGAACAGAGGAATAGTTAAGTGGGAGTAATCTATGTGATACCCATATATTTATTGGAAAGAGATGGAAGGGTTACCTACAAAGAAATGAGGATAGTATATACCATAAGTGCCCAAGGAAGAAGCCAGGAAAAATGGGGGTTGAATCATTAAGAGAATGATTGCCTGCCAAAATATGACCCTCAGATATAAAAGAAACCTCCAACCTTTTAATTAGAATATATTATAACTGAAATACAGGTTTATTATATACCTGTATGAATATATGTAATATATAAGGTATATGAGCATAGACTTTCACATGACCCCCCCCACTCACCACTCTGTCTCATATCACTGACAAACTTAAACACATATATGTTGAAAAGATAAATAATCACCAATATACATATTTCATGCTAAACTAGCAATCATCAGTTGGTCCAGATTATCATCTCTAAACATATATGCAAAAAGTCCCTGTCCATTAAAGTATGAATATTGGCTATCTTAATATATATATATATATATATATATATATATATATATATATATATATATATATATATATATATATATATATATATATATATATATATAGGCTGCAGAAAGGAGTTTGCTATTAACTGAAAGGAGACCCTTTGAATCCTCTTGAAGGCCTTAAAGGAACCGAGCAGGGCAAATTCTTAATGTCCACTCCATACGTTCTTGTCATTGCAGCTGTTATTACTATGTGATTATTCATATAGTATACGAACATGCATGGGCTGCTCACCAACACACATTAGCCAGCATGGTGAGTTTATTGGCTTTTTACCTCTGAGTTTAAGATCAAGAAACACCATGGTCTTTCTTCTCAGTGCCTGATAGGGCAGAATGAATGTTTGTGTAAATGATAAATATTTTTCCAATACATATATACAATTATGATAGACAAAAATAAAGCATGGCCCTTATTCCCAGGAAGCTGTAAAGTCACCAACCAAGGCAGTGGTTGGTGGCCAAAGGTGGAGGGCGCTAAGAATCCCCTGATTGCGGACCCAGACTGCCATTTGATGATGACTTTTTATTTAGGTACTTACAACTGCAGATCACTTTCAAGTAAAGGAAGATTGCAAGAATTAGAACTGTCTTATATTAAATGGGACATTATTGGACTTTGTGAAGATAGAAGAAAAGGAGAGGAAACAATTGATTTAAAAAGTGGACATATACTCTATTATAAAGGCACAAATATTGGAAATACAAGTGGAGTAGGATTCATTATAAATAAAAAGTGGAAGAACAATATTGTGAAGATTGATGGTGTATCAGACAGAGTGGCAAGATTAGTTATACAACTTAATAGCAGATAACAAATGCAGATAATTCAGGTTTATGCCCCAACAAGTTCTCATAGTGATGAAGTAGTAGAAGATTTTTATATGGATGTACAAAAGGCTTTTGATGAGAGTAAACAACATTTTAAAATTGTTATGGGAGACTTTAATGCTAGAATTGGTAGACAAATGAAAGGTGAAATTGCTGTAGGTAATTTTGATTATGGTAATAGAAATGAGAGAGGACATAGACTTGTGGAGTTTGCAGAAAAAGAAAAACTTTATATTATGAATTCATTTTTTGAAAAAAATGTTAAAAGGAAATGGACATGGAAGCATCCAAATGAAGGTACAGCAGAATTGGATTATATTTTGACTAACAGAAAATACATATTTCAAGATTGTAATGTTCTTAATAAATTTAACACAGGAAGTGATCATCGATTAGTAAGGTGTAAGTTATGTGTTAATGTAAAACTAGAGAGACAAAAATTATTAAGAAAAACAATATTTACAGTTGATATTCCTAATCTTCAGAATCATTCTAATGAATTTAAATTAGAACTTTTAAATAGGTTTCAAGTATTAGGAGATTTTGAACATGATTCAGATTTGAATGAAATTAATATGAAAATAACTGATACACTTTTAAAAACTGCAACAAACATAGCTGGTAGAAAAAAGCAGCAATTGACTAATAAAATTTCTACTGAGACTAGAGAATTTATGAAGAAAACAAGGAATATGAAGATATAGAAAAATGATGTATTAAAAAGAATTGAATATCTCGAAATTTTGTAAAATGGTACGGAAAAGAATTGAAAATGATATAAGAAAGTATAACTGTAAAATAGCAATGAAAGCTGTAGAAGAAAATAAAAGTCTCAAAAATGTTAAACAACATTTTGGTATTGGTAGGAAATTTATATCTGCAATAAGAAAAAAAGATGGAATTATTACTAAAAAGAGAGATGACATCATGAAATTGGTAGAATATTTTTATCAAGAATTATATAGTAATAAAGAACAAGTACCTCCTATATCTATTACATCTTCAGAATTGCCCAGAATTTTAAATGAAGAAGTGAGACATGCTATTAAGTGTATGAAGAAAGGAAAGGCTCCAGGAAATGATGGAATTATAATTGATATATTAAAAGAAGCAGGTGAAGAAATAGAAACAAGTTTAGCAAAGTTATATACCAAATGTCTAAATGATAAAGATGTACCGGAAGATTGGAAGAATGCAGTAAAAATATTAATATTTAAAAAAGGTGATAAAGAAGATATTAGAAATTACAGACCTATCAGCCTTTTATCAGTTTTATATAAAATTTTTACCAAGATAATTACAACTCGTCTACAGAGAACTTTGGATTTCCACCAACCAAGAGAACAAGCTGGATTTAAAAGTGGTTTTAGTACAATAGATCATATCCAGGTATTGAGAGAAGTCATAGAAAGGACAAATGAATATGAGTTGTCATTATGATTTGGATTTGTAGATTATGAAAAGGCATTCGATTCTATACACATTTTATCAGTGATTAAAGCATTGGATCATCAAGGTATAGATCCATGATATTGTCATATTTTAAAGAATATTTATAAAAATGCAACAGCAACAATTAGATTACATAATGATACTGGGAAAGTCAACATTGAGAAAGGTGTAAGACAATGTGACTCCATATCTCCAAAACTTTTTACAGCAGTGCTGCAAGAAGTATTTTGTGGATTAAAATGGGAAACTAAAGGAGTGAAAGTAAATGGAGAGTATTTAAGTCATTTAGATTTCGCAGATGATGTAGTTGTTTTTGCAAATAATGCTTCAGTGCTGCAGGAAATGTTGCAGGAGTTAGCAGATGAAAGTAGAAAAGTAGGACTAAAGATAAATGTTAAAAATACTAAAGTAATGTTTAATCGATTTGCTCAAAATATGAAAATAAAGATTGATTATGAAGAATTAGAAGAAGTTAACAGTTACAAATACCTTGGTCAGATTATTAATACAGATGTAAACATAATGGAGGAAATTAATCATAGAATTAAACTTGGTTAGAGTGCTTTTGGTAGAAATAACTTGATACTAAAAAGAAATATGCCTATGTGTTTGAAAAGGATGGTTTTTAACAAATGTGTTTTACCAGTTGTTACTTACGGATCTGAGACTTGGACCCTTAATAGAAGATCAATACAGAGACTTCAGACCACTCAAAGGAGTATGGAGAGATGTATGTTGGGAGTAACAAAAAGAGATCGAAAACGCAATGTATGGGTAAGACAACAAACAGGTGTTATTGACCATATTGAAAAAAATAAAAGATTGAAATGGAGTTGGGCCGGACATATTGCTAGAACAGATGATAATAGATGGATAATTGAAATTTTAAACTGGATTCCAAGAGATTGTAAAAGACCCAGAAAGAGACCACATGTGAGATGGATGGATGAAATAAGAAAATATGCAGGGCTGTTGGGGAGAAGAGAAGCTAAAGATCGGAAAAGATGGATTAAACTTGGAGAGACCTTCATCCTGCAGTGGATTGATAATGGTTGATGATATATATATATATATATATATATATATATATATATATTGCATATATGTGTAGATATGATAATCTGGACTAACTGATGATTCTGGTTTAGCATGAAATATGTATATTGGTGATTATTTATCTTTTCAACATATATGTGTTCAAGTGTATCAATTATATGTGATAAAGTGGTGAGTGGTGGGTCATGTAAAAGTCTGTGCTCATATATATTATATATTAGGATACATTATTGAATATATTATCTAATGAAATCAGTTTCTCATTGATAATGTTTTAGGTAAATAATAATACAGGAGGCATCAAAGGTAGATAAAAAATTTAAATAATTTTATATTTTTTTACTAAACTTTGGCGGAATTACTTGTAGGTAAAACCATGTACATAACAAATATTTTATGTTTGAATAGTAATTTGAATAAATTACTAGATGAGTAAAAATAACTGAGATCAAACAACACTATAAAATATGTGATAGAGAAAATGAATGCTATGATATGGAAATAGTTCTTAACTTAGTATTCATTTTAATTACATTATAAATATTACCTTTTATTTATTTTTATATTTACCACGTCTGTAATAACTTTCTTAATGAAATAGAAGTGCAATATTTTAAACCAAATTTTAAATATAGAATGTAATTTAACTATTACAAGATTATCAATATATTGGGAATTACAAAATATCATCAGGTCATATGGAAAATGATTGTGAAGACACCAGAGAAATCATGAACGATGTAACTATAGCATATTAGTATGAAAGTATACATAATGAATATTAAGATCCAACCAGTAACCACCTAAACATTCACAGTAAAATATAGTAATCAATATTTATCACTGCTGTCATGGCAACCTTCACACCTTTTAATAGCAAGAATGGAATCCTTGCTATATATATATATATATATATATATATATATATATATATATATATATATATATATATATATATATATATATATATATATATATATATATATATATATATATATATATTGTGCCCTTTTCTCTAGGTCAGAAATAGCTCACCACAGTAAAATACTAAAAATTTTACATTTTGGAATATGTTCTCTTGATGTGTTAGTTATATTTTGTTAATAATATCTTAAAGTACAATTTAAAGCTAAACGAAAATACATAATGCATAAAATTATGATAAATCATTTAAGAGCAATTAAGTAAAGCTAAAAATATTATTACATATGGTTGCAAAAGCTGGCCATAATAAATAACACAGCTATAAATATTTAAATAAATGTTGTATTTATTTTTATAAATTATATTTAATAATCATATTTAATATCATATATTTTAAAAAAGTAAGTTTTATGGTAGTGAATGTTGTATTTAATTATATTTGTTCTAAATTATTCTTCCAAATTTTATATAATTGTATTGTTTTATTTAATACAATAAGTGTAGCAATTTATTATTATTCCCAGACAGAAAATAGGATGTCATCTGTATTGGTTATATTAGTCATGTGATTTGCATAATAATATATGGTTGTACACACTTGCTTGCTAGTATTTATTAGTAAAATTCAAAATATTGTAAAATTGCATTATAGAATTGGATATAATTATTACATATCATAAAAGCAAATATTAAATATTAAGTTAACTATCGTATAAAATGTTTTAAATAATGTAATAAAGATGAGTACAGTTAATAAAAAAGTTAAATATTTTGTTAAAATAAAAATAGATAAATGAAATATTAAAAGTGGGATAAATTTATTAAATATTGTATTTAAAAGTTGTTTAAAGGTATTTAATTAATTTAGTAAAGTAATAATTGATTTAAAAGTAATATTTAAATAATGCTTTTAAAGTTTTAATACATCATATTTTTTATTTTGAAATTTAATTGTGTAAGTTTCTAACATTATGCAAATTTGGTATCAAACCAAAAGGAAAAATCAACCAATAAAACGACATATTTTCTAAGATATAAATACGGATTGCATGGGGGGTATCAGGGGTGATTAAAAATGTATTAAAGGTAGCAGAGATCATCTCGATAGCTATCAAGGTGATAGTAATTTTAATTTTATTATTTTAATTTAGTGCTCTCATACAATTTTATGTGCAAAGCTAATAGGTTATTATTATTTTAAAAACTATTTGCAAAAAGAGAGTATAAAATAAAAATATTAATAATAACTTCATTTAATATGCCCTGCTAATTTTTAAAGTCCCATTATCGGTATTCGTCAAAATCTAAATTATAACTACGCAATAATAAAATGGATATACCAATAAGTAAAACATATTCTACTTATAATATTTTAAAAATGAGTATAATATTTATTGATGCAGTTTCAATAATATTGAACAAGAGGACTATTAAAGTGAATAAATTAATTTTATGGACATTGTATGGGAAGCTCATTAGAAAAACTGTTTGCTGATTAAAAGTAAAGACGAATTATTTTATATAGCAAGATAAGTCTTATCCAGTATTAATAAGCAATAAGACAAGTATATTTTATAATAAATTTATGGAAATATCATGTTATAAGAGTAAATGTTATATCCTTTTGAAGGAAACATTTAAAATATTTTCAAAAAAATTTATTTAAAGAAAAGACTCATGGAAAATATTTAGAAAAGCATATGTTATAAAAAACCTAAGGCATATAGAGGGTTAATACGCGTATATAAAATTGTTTTAAAAGCTGATAATTTAAGACAAGAAAAACCTCTGAATATGTAATAAATAAATATAAATTTCCTTGAAGAAGAAACCTATAAAGAAATGAACATGTTAAAAAATAAATTGTGGAATTATGGAAATAAGTATTGTGCAAAAGTTTATCCAGATAATTCAAGCTAAGTCAAAAAGGACAGGATGTATCACCCAGCTAATAAGGAATATTTCAGAATAGAAGCTTCAAGTTATTATTTTTAATATTATAATTTTATTATGATTTCAATAATCATCATTCTGGACTATAGAAGTAATAAACTGTTTTTCTATGAACTCTTCCAGAATGGATTGATTATTATTTTATTTAATTTTTCAAGATTTTAAGGCATCGTAATATTTTTTTTTTATTATTCATTTTTTTTAAAACCTGAGATTTTCATACCGGAAATTTGGATGACACTTACTGCAGGAAACATATTGTCTTGTTGGTTGTCATAGCAATGGGAGAGATTTTAGAATTACTTTTGAAGAGAACATTTTATTAAAAAACAAACTTTTGAGAAACAAAATGGAAATATTCGGACTTATAAAAAACATTCATTTTCAGCTGAAGTTATGTAAATTTGATTTTCATTTATTACTATTTATTTTAAATGTAAATTTTCTGGTTTATAAGTGTAGGAACATGAACATTAATTTATTGATAATATTAAAATCCTATAATATAATAGTTTAATATAGGGTATATGAGCACAGACTTTCAGATGACCCATCATTCTCCACTCTATCTAATAACACTGATACACTCAAGCACATATATGCTGAAAAGATAAATAATCACCAATATTCGTATTTCATGCTAAACCAGCAATCATCAGTTGGTCCAGATTATCATCTCCCACACATATATACTATAAGTGCTCAGATATATATTAAGATAGACAATCTTCATACTTTAATGGACAGGCTCGAATCTACTACACACCCCAACTCTTCAACCATCCATCCAATTGAAAATCTGATGATGGAATGCTCGAAGGCCACCCTGAGGCCGAGATTCTTCTCACACCCATGTTGACCTAAGGTCAATCTGAAACCCACATGTACAGGACTTAATCCATTTAATACATATGCAAGGATGGGCAGACATCTCTACAATGTAATAACTGAAACACAGGCTTAATATATACCTGTGTCTATATATGTAATATACGGTATATGAGTACAGACTTTCAGATGACCATCACTCTCCACTCTATCTAATAACACTGATACGCTCAAGCACATATATTCTGAAAAGATAAATAATCACCAATATACGTATTTCACGATAAACCAGCAATCATCAGTTGGTCCAGATTATCATCTCCCACAATATACACTATAAGTGCTCAGATATATATTAAGATAGACAATCTTCATACTTTAATGGACAGGCTCAAATCTACTACTTATAGTATATATGTGTGGGAGATGATAATCTGGACCAACTGATGATTGCTGGTTTAGCATGAAATGCGTATATTGGTGATTATTTATCTTTTCAGCATACATGTGCTTGAGTGTATCAGTGTTATTAGATAGAGTGGAGAGTGATGGGTCATCTGAAAGTCTGTGCTCATATACCCTATATTACATATATAGACACAGGTATATATTAAGCCTGTGTTTCAATTAATATAATAGTTTAATAATTTAAATAAGAACATTTTAAATAAAGGTATGGATGTATTTTCATGTATTGCAATGTATCTAATTGATGGAAAACCAAAGACTGCAAAAATGATGACCAGATAATATCACTTGGTAATAGTTAATGAATATTGATATTTTTATGATGTATATTTTTGTTTTCTTTTTATATTGCCTATGAATTATAATATATGAAAGTTTAAATGTTTAATTATATGTAAACACATTTTATACAACACTATTAAAATTATGAGATTAGGATTTATTTTGAAAATATGCATACTATAATTTTATACTAGTAATATAACATAATATGATGATAAAGATTTATGTGATTCTTTAAAAAAACTTTCATATTATTGAATGTTCAAGTATTTATAGGATTAGTTTGTAAAGGTTTTAGAATATAGAATAAGGAAGTAAGCAGACTTTTCTTGTGGATCAGTGAGATCGCTCTAGTTATAAATGAATTTTATTTATTGTTTTGAATATGCGAGATAGTTATTTTGTCGATGTAAGACGTGATAAATCTTTAGAAAATAATGATAAGATAGTGGCTTGGTAATAATATGGCTAACATGAACCCAAGATGATGTTATAATAGGATGTGATGAGGGAATATGAATAATATTTTATAATCCTAGTGGATATGCAATTCAGTTAACAAAGCACTGTAATTGTATTTTCATTTTGGACAATGTCTATTTTTCTTTAAGTATTGATGTTTTAATAAAGCTGAAAGAATAGCTTGACATCATTAATAGTATTGGAAGACATTAGACCAAGTCATGCCTCTATTTCTTATAGATACACTGTGCCATGATATTTTTGATATATGCTATGAGTTATACTCTAGTTTTGCTTCCCTTCATACTCATCTATTTGCTATCTAGATTTACAATGTAATTACATCATTCAATATGGACATTTGAAAAAAATTAGATAATTTAGAATTTAAGATATGCTATCATTTGAATGAGATAAGTTCATTTACTTAGAAGAAGTAGAATTTGTATAAATTAGAATTGAAAATCCAATGCATCCTAAAAGGGAAAAGTATCATAAAATATGTTTTTTTTGATTTGTTTTTGGAAATAAAATTTCAAGAATAAAGTATATAAAACAAAGTTGTTCTTTAAAATGTTAAATAACTTTTAAATGCTTTATTTTGTTCTAAAATAAGTATTGCATATTTTTAAAAATATAGTGTTATAAAGTAAAACGATATAAATAATAAGCATAGGTATAATTTTGTATTTATTAAATAATAGGGAATATATTGGTAATTACAACTATATAGTATTAAAGTAATATTAAATGGGGATATGTTATATTTAATAAACATAGTGTAGTGAACAATGATATCCACAAAATCTAGTAATAAGTTATTAGTAGATATTTTATATGGCATCTTTTAACATTGCAAAGTAAAACTTGTTTATTTTTTAAAAGATCCATACTCACGATAATGCTATTTTTTATGTTTTCCATAGTATGTTTCTATGGATGTTTTCTAAAAAGAAGTATAGTTAAATAATATTTAAGGATATATATATATATAATAAAAATAAATAAATGTAATTTACCATAACTTTAATTACAAAGAGATAAATAAAAAAGGATTATTTTATTATTATTATTATTTTAAGTCAGAATGAAGACTTAAATAAACTCTGGATTGTTTTAATAACTAAATAATAAAAATGTAGAATGGTGTAAATTGAGGATATCCAATATAAATATTGTAAATAAATTGTTTATTTTATTTTATTGTTAATAATAAACTTTGTTAAATTTGTTTTCAAATATTGTGTGTCCTGACTGTTTCATTTTCCCATTACACTGCATGAGATACCCAGAATAACAGAAACAAAATATAATTTTTGCACAAAGATAAATAAAGAATTATTTTAAGAATTTGAATATTTTTGAAGATTTATTTACTTAAGCAATCACATTTTATATTATCTTATGGTCATAAATTAGTTATCATAATGGTACATTGAATTATATGATATCTGTTGCCACACACCTTTATTTGTCAGATTATAAATACTACCACATATTTATTATGTTCTTATATGAAGATAAAATATTATATCATAGTATTTTATTATTTTATTATGGTAATAAAAATTATAGTGAAAAGAAAAGATATATAAAATTAGTTCATACAATGAAGAATATTATTATTATTTGTTATTATTAGTTTAAGTGTAGTAGAGTATGACATAAAATCCCTTCTCATGTTTTACTACAGTGATTATTAAATTAACTTAGAACAATTTTATGAACCTGAGATTTTATTGAGCTAAATTATGATGAATAAGAGAATAAGATTTAATTATTAGTTTAATCTTAATGAGTAGGATTTATTAACAACGTAAGAATACTATAAGTTTGTTATTTGAAATAGTAATAAGGAAGGATAGTGTTCTTATGCCATTGAGGTAGTATCCTGTGGGATATTGGCTCAATGTAATCTTTCTTGTCATCTGTATTTTCACTTCCAAGACTCATGAAATAATAAATATTTATTTATTTATTTTATAAACTGAACCTTATTCTTATTTTGAATTTGAGCTAGTGGAACATTTAATATTAATGCAAAATATTTTATTTATTAATTATTTGTATTGAACCAAATGTAATCGTTAATTGAGCTAACCCATTTTTGTTTAATATTGAATTGTCCAGAAGTTAATGTGCAACGGATAAGGTTAGAATATATATATATATATATATATATATATATATATATATATATATATATATATATATATATATATATATATATATATATATATATATGATTAACAGGAAAAAAAGAACTAAATACTAACTATGGAAAGGGTTGATTTTACATAATAACCATTATGTACTTGTAAAAAATGAAAATAAATTGCTGTTAATGTAAAACAGATTAATGCTTTTTTAAAATTGTTAATGAAGTATTTAACTTTATATGTATAATTGTTTGTATCTATTCTTAGAGTTATAAATAAATGAATATTTTGATTTAAAGCTTATCATTGTAATTTTATTGAGTCAGAGAGTCATTTCCATCAAGAAGATCATATCAATAAAGCACATTATCTACATAAAATTATACATACCAAATTATGATTGCATGCCTCATTTGAAAAGCTATGCTTAAAATTTTATAATTAATACATTAACTAATTAATACATTAACTATTAATTGTTTTTAAATTATAACTATATTAAAGAAAACTTATTTTATTACTTGCAAAATAATTTTGAAGAACCATATGAAAAATACTATTAAGTATTACAAAAAGATGGAAGTCATTAGTATGTTTGAGAGTTACTTTTTAATTTTGTAATTCAAGTTGAAATATATTTTATATCATAATTTTAAAGTATTATATAATTTCAGAGTACTAACCAAATATATTTTAAAGTTTGAAATTCCGAAGAAGTTAATTACAGTGGGTGAATGCTAACTAATTAACAGTTGTATTTCAGTGAATTAGACCTTGTAGATAATAATGGTGTGATGAAGCTTTAATTATAAGAAAATAAGTATTCTAGAGTAATTGTTGTTAATGTAAGTATGAGAATAAATCTTAAGAAAAGTACATTAAATTATTTAAGGGAAGGTAATGAGTAGATAATGAGTGTTAATTTCCATATCTTATTATTATAGTTAGATTAAGTTTCCAATAGGAGGTTAATCAAGTTTGTGATAGTAAGTATGTTTTTTTATTAAAGTGGTTGGATCCCAGTAAAATCCCTCTTGCAATTCAGTTATTTAATTATCAACCTAATTGATATATTATATTTAGAATAGAATACTTATGATCTCTGAGATAGCCATAAGATAGCAAGAATTATTTTAAGTAATGTAATTTTGTTAATGTTCTTATTTTGAGATTCTTAAATCAAACTTTAAATCATTATTTAAATGAAATATTATGTTAGTCATTGTTTGTTATGGGGATTTTCCTAATGATTATAAGAGAATGGTAGTAGGGGAATTTTCACAATAGAAATGCCATTATGGAGTGTATTTTATATACTTTTCAATGTTAAGACCACTCTCTTGTAATCATCCTAAAGTCTATCTTATGTTTTAATATTTAGCAGGTTTTGAGCCCCATAAAGAGTCTTATATTTTATTATTGTTATACTTGATGGTTTATTATTGAGCTAGTATAACAGAGGGTAAATAGTGAAGGTAGGGTAAGGTAAGGAGGTGTGTAGGAAAAACCAGATGGTAAGGTTACAATATATACCCACTATCTTTTTCAATAATAAATCCAAAGATTGATGCTTAGTTTGTATACAATTATATATGTTTTCCTAGCACCTGGCTTTCATACCATTAAACACAATGTTAAAATCTCAAGTTATTAAAGCTATTGAATAATTAATTTTTTTACCATAAAAAGAAAAAAATACTGACTAAAGACAATGGAAAATAGTTTTTTTCTATTAGAAGATCTAAACTTAATTAAAATAAGTTATTGAAGTTTGTTCGATTTAATTTTGAAAGCCAATGATATAGTATAATGATCAACAGAACCTTCCAAACCTATCTGCCAAGCCAGGACACCATTAGGCTATTTAAACCTAGAAAATTTATAAAGGCAGCAGATACATACAGGTGAGATTCAACTTTTATCGAACTGAAAACCCTAGTCACTAGTTCATGGAGTAGCTGAGCTTAAACTATCACTATGTCTTTTTAAAAAAATTTTAATTCTTGTTTTTTTAAAAAAAATATTAATAAAAATATATAAAAATAAGTTACTACCAAAATTAATCAAAAACATTTTTATTATTACCACACACATTAAAAGAAAAATTCTGGAAACTAAATTAGTTACTGAATGAATTTAATTTACATCATTTGCACAGATGGATGAATTTAAAATTTAATACAATTTAAATATAATTTCAATATTTTGTTAAACATAAATGTACTACATAGATTACACATTTATATACTCAATTCTTTTTATTCCAGGCTACAAGTTCACTTCTAAACCAACACCAGCTTATTGATATACTGATGCGATCAATGCAAAATGAGGATGTTAGCAAAAAAAACCATGCTGACAGAAATGTGCATATGTAGCATGATATCATTTAAGAAAGAATGATCCTTGTCTAGTACAGGAATGTGCAACTGTCTAGTGATGTAATCATTTGGAATATATATATATATATATATATATATATATATATATATATATATATATATATATATATATATATATATATATATATATATATATATATATATATATATATATTTAGACATGCTCCATAATGGAGGATTGTGATCTTTGATGTCTTACTATAATAATCCCAGTGTAAAGAGATCAATGGTGTAGGAAATACATCTCTGTTCATTGACAACACAATGGCTACACTTTTGGACTATGCATTTAGTTGGGTATTATACCCTGTATGCAAACATGGCATAAGGAAATGAGACTCCAATGCACTTTCCAGATTACATTGACATACAACATCCATACATCCCTCCACCAGCACTGATTCAACTAAGAAACAAATAGCCCAAAATTAACGCACTTAAAAGTAACACAATTTTCAGAATCTATGCAGCCATTTATGCTTATTTTTAAATTATTAATTTAACAGAAATTACAAGAATGGAAATAATAATAATAATAATAATAATAATAATAATAATAATAATAATAATAATAATAATAATAATAATAATAATAATAATAATAATAATAATAATAATAATAATAATAATAATAATAATAATAATAATAATAATAATAATAATAATAATAATAATAATAATAATAATAATAATGGCTGAAATACACAGGCTTATATATACCTGTGTCTATATATGTAATAGAGAGGGTATAAACACTTGTAGCATATATGTGTAGAGATGATAATTTGGACCAACTGATGATTGCTGGTTTAGCATGAAATATGTATATTGGTGATTATTTATCTTTTCAACATATGTGTGTTCAAGTGTATCAGTGTTATGAGATAGTGTGTAGAGTGGTGGGTGATGTGAAAGTCTGTGCTCATACCCTGTCTATTAAATAATAATAATAATAATAATAATAATAATAATAATAATAATAATAATAATAATAATAATAATAATAATAATAATAATAATAATAATAATAATAATAATAATAATAATAATAATAATAATAATAATAATAATAATAATAATAATAATAATAATAATAATAATAATAATAATAATAATAATAATAATAATAATAATAATAATAATAATAATAATAGCAAACATATTAAAAGAAAATAAAACAAATAATTTACATTTTTGCTTAATCAGATAGAGACTATGAGTTAGTTACGGATTAGATATAGTTTTTGAAAAGTTCTTTTTTAGATTATAAAGTTCATACATTCCATAGATGTAGGGTTATTTGAAGTTTTTTTTGGCAGTCCATGATATGTTGCACAACTCTTATTGATATCCATTTTTATTAATATTGTTTTCAGGAAGACCAGTCCTTTGTTTGGTGCTTTTCAGAAACCATAGCTCTGGAGATTGCCTCAGCTGGTGCAAATATGGGAAACTAATTTATTGCATGACCCTTATATTTTTGAGGTCTGCAATACATGTGAATATGCTTAAATTACATTATGAACAAGAGTAATATCAAAGAACAAAACTCCACTTAACTAAAGTTTTCTTTTCTTCTTTTTTATACAGTTTTGAATTCCTTATCATCTAGTTACAGGATAGATTTTGCCTGGATTCATGCTGATCTTATTGATGATGATGATTTTCTCTGTGAGCCATTGTTCATTTACATCCATTATTGGGCAATTTACTTTTGAGTGAGAAATCAGGTTTTATTACTAATAATTTTTTACTTGGTCACTTATCTAACTGGTCGATTAAATGCCTTCAAGGGCCTGTTTACTATTGGATCATTTCATTTAAATAAAAAAAAATCATTTCTGTTCTACTAAGATTTAAACATAATTTTTGAAAAGAAACTAATTGACAGTTTTTTATTAGTTTCTTTTACAATATTTTAAAATAATCTTTTATCTTTAGATTTTAACTTTAAGTTACTTTTAAGTAATTATTTAATAGTTATCTGTGCAATTACATATCTTGTTTTAAATAAAGTTGTTATTAATATTTTTACAATTCTACTTGAGAGCTATTTTATTTATCTTTCTTTTTACCTTTTTATTGACAGTGATGTAACTGCATATATGTATACAGTTACAATACATCAATGCTTATTTGATTCTTAAATGGATATAATAGATGAAAGTTGTCTAAAATTTGTTTCACAGTGACTTATCATCTTTAGAATTGCCATGTCAGTACTCTTCATTCAAACTCAAAAAACTTAAAAAACAAAACAACCTTTTAACAGATACACATATTTTTTTCTTGTTATTTATTGGATTGGCTATTTAAAGTTTATTATCTCTCGCAATATATATATATACTTTTTTTACAGTTAATAGGAACAAAATATAAAGATTACCTTTTTTTTAACACGGATTAAAATTTACTTTAAAGTGAGACTGTTAGAAATTATTAAACATTATCACAATATTTTAAAAGCCTTTAAGGATATTCACAGTACGGTGATTACCAATATTTATTTTAAAATATTAAAAATAAAGTCGTAAAGAAATGTATAATAATAAATATATTATTAAAAAAACAGATCATTTTCTATTGAAACAGTCATTAATCATTTAGACTTTATCAAAAAGTAATATGTAGAGCAATATTTTAAATATCAAAAAAGAATTGCGCAAAATAAAATATATGTAATTCAGAAAAGTATAATTCAAATCCATTTTAAATATCAACAGAAAACTATTTAAAAATAAAATATAATTTATTTAGTAATATTATAATTTAAAATTTTCTGATTTAATAATTCTAATTCTAATTTGCTAATGAAAACTAAATATTTTCCCAGAGAGCTCTGCAATCAACAAATAACCAATATTTTATTATTATCAATGGTAAAAAAAATTATAAAGGGCCCTCTATTAGTTCATTATGTAATTAAAACATAGATGTTATATCATCATTTTTAATCATTATTAACCCATTACAGATTGATCTCTTCAAGTACAATCCATCTCTGATCTCCAGCCTGTCTTCTCCACATTACCCAACACACTTCCTTATTTCATCCATCCATCTCACATGTAATCTGTTTCTAGGTCCTTTACAATTTTTTGGAATCCAGTTTAAGATTTCACCTGTCCATCTAGCATCATTTCTTCTGAAAATATACTCAGTACAATTTCTTAATTATTTTAATAATGTTATTGACACATTTCTCCATACTTCATTGAGTGTTCTGAAATGTCTGTATTGCTCTTCTATTAAGTGTCAAAGTCTCATGTTCATAAGTAAGAACTGGTAAAACACATTTATTATTAACATTCCTTTTCAAACACATAGGTATATTTTCTTTTACTATTAAAATATTCTTATCAAAAATATTCCAACCAAGTTTAATTCTAAGATTAGTTTTATCCATTATGTTCCGATCTGAAATAATAATCTGACCAAGACATTTGTAGTTGTAAACTTCTTATAACTCATCATTATCAATCTTTATTTTCTTTTTTTGAGAAAATCCATTGAACATTACTTTAATTTTTTAATATTTATCTTTAGTCTTATTTTCTTATATCTGATAACTTCTACAACATTTCCTAAAGCTCTAAAACTTTATTAAAAAAGCAATTACATCACTTTTTAAATCTAGATGACTTAAATAAACTTCATTTAGTTTTACACTTTTATTTTCCCATTTTGAGCAACAAAATACTTCTGGCAAAACTATTGTAAAACGTTTTGGAGGTATGGATTCATCCTGTTGCATATTCTTTTCAATGATGATTTTGATAATATCATTATGTAATCTAATTGTTGCTGTTACATTTTTATAAATGTTCTTTAGATTATAACAATATCCTAGATCTATATACTTTGATAATCCAATGCTTCAATCACTAAAGAAATGCTTATAAAATCAAATACTTTTTCATAATCTACAAATCCAAAACATAATAATAACTCATATTCATTGTCCTTTCTATAACTTCTGTCAATACTTGGATGTGACCCACTATATTAAAACCAATTTTAAATCAAGTCTGTTTTTTTGGTTAGTCAAAATCCAAAATTTGTTATACATGAGTTGTAATTATCTTGAGCAACATTTTGTATAAAACTGATAAAAGTCTGATAGGTCTGTGATTTCTAATATCTTCTTCATCATCTTTTTTTAAATATTAATATTAATACTATATCCTTCCAATCATCTGGTATAACTCTATGATATAGACATTTGGTATATATCTTTGCCAAAAAATATATTTTTTCACCTGTTCCTTTTAAGATATTGATTATAATTTCATCATTATTTTGTTCTTTTCTCTTCTTCATAGATTTAATTCCATGTCTCACTTCTTCATTAAAATCCTGGCCAATAATAAATTTTTAATTTTGAAGTATGGCACTACAGAGCTCAGGACTGCTTTCAGGAATCCCTTTATCAGCCATGCCAAACTCTAATAACATAAGTGTCAAATCAGTAGAGTCTTTAATTTTATTTGTATTAAGCAGGTAATAATTGCTTTATTTTAATGTGCAAAAGATTAATAAGAACAATAATTAAGAGGATGCTTTTTATAGTTAACAAGCAATTACATAATTATATTCTGGAAAGGCAGAAATCGTAATTAATTTCAATAGTTTATACTTATTACCATGAATATTTTAAATCTATAAAAAAGTTATTTATTTTATGAAATTAATAATGTAGTATGTATTTCTGTTGACATAATTAATAAGCATATACACTAATATAGTCTTCTTTACTTGCCAACTTACCACAAACATAGTGTTATTACACACAAAATATAAATTAAGTTTATTGATTATAAAATAATCTTTTTATTAAAATTAGCAGTTAATGTATTTATATTAATAATAAAATAATAATTACAAAACTAATTTTGAAAAGATATTTATTAATCATTGCGATCAGTTTTTGAAAAGTTATATGTTTAAAAAGTAGGTTCATTGATTTAAAAAAGCTATTGAAAATATAAATATTCTAGTTGTATTTACTACTTTATTATATGTATAATCACTAGACAACATTAATTTATTCACGAGGTAAAATTGCCTTATTAATGAAATAATATGCAAATAAAGTAACAATAAATTTAAATGAAAAAGCTTCAAATAAACAAGTTTATCTTTTTGAAATATAATTTTATAATAAATAGTTTAAAAACATTGTACAGGCTTAAACCTGCATTTATATATGTAATATATGCGGGATTCGAACTCAGACTTTCACACGACCCACTACTCTCAGTGCCATCTCATATTGGTGACCCACCTGATCACACACATGTTGAAAAGATAAATAATCACCAATAGACGTATTTCATGCTAAACCAGCAATCATCAGTTGGTCTAGATTACTATCCTCACACACACATATATATATATATATATATATATATATATATATATAATCAGTGCTCAGCTTTATATTAAGATAGCCAATCTTCGTACTTTAATGGTCAGGCTTCAAACTATTCCAACTCACAACTCTTCAGCATTCCATTTCATTGAAAATCTGATGGTGGAACGTTCAAAGCCCTTGTTAGTGCCAAGGTTGTCATCCTACCCATATTGACATATTAGTCATTCTGACCCCTCATGCACAGGAAAATAGTCCATTTATACGATAATATAAAGCTGAGCACTGATTATATATATATGAGGATAGTAATCTAGATCAACTGATGATTGCTGGTTTAGCATGAAATACATATATTGGTGATTATTTATCCTTTCAACAAGTGTGTGATCAGGTGAGTCAGCAATATGAGATGGCACTGAGAGTAGTGTGTCGTGTGAAAGTCTGAGTTCGAACCCTGCATATATTACATATATAAATGCAGGTTTAAACCCATACAATGTGTTAATTTATATAAATAGTGTGTAAAAGGTCTGCCCATCCCTCACATATGTACATATAAATGGATTATTCTCCTGTACATGAGGGGTCAGAATGACTAATATGTCAACATGGATAGAATGACAACCTTGGCACTAACAAGGGCTTTGAATGTTCCACCATCAGATTTTCAATGAAATGGAAGGCTGAAGAATTGTGAGTTGGAATAGTAAGAAGCCTGTCCATTAAAGTATGAAGATTGGCTATCTTAATATAAAGCTGAGGACTGATTATATATGTGCAAGGATAGTAATCTAGACCAACTGATGATTGCTGGTTTCACATGAAATATGTATATTGGTGATTATTTATCTTTTCAAAATGTGTGTGATCAGGTGGGTCAGCAATATAAGATGGCACTGAGAGTAATGGGTCATGTGAAAGTCTGAGTTTGATTCCCACAAATAAATAGTTTTATAGATTATATTTTTAAGCCACCAACAAACATAATTCTATTAATATAGAATGCCCTTTTAAGTATGCAATCTTGGATTTAATTTATATTTTGTACTTATCTTGACAATGATTTATCAGATTAAGGAAAAACAAATGCAAATAATTTCATTTATAAAAGTTGCAGTCATTTTTATAGACCAATACTGGAGAATTATTTTTTTTACAGAGTTGCTGCAAAGTTTTATAAAAAAGTATTATGTGCATTTGTAAATCTTTTGCTGATTATAGGAGCATTCATAAAATATTTTACTACCAATTGTCTTCTACAGCATGATAAATGTAGAATTCACCATATTTTTAAATATATGATCAAATAGCTATCTGCTCAAAGATCTTGTGACATTCAAGCACTAGAAGTGACATATTGAATTTTGATAAAGAAATCTTTAGTTTACATATCTGACAGTCTGCAAATATACTAAATCACCCATATTTCATGTTCTTAAGATTCATAAATGATATATAAACCTTCACAGTATTTTCAACTTCTATAGAAACTAAAAAAAGATCTCTAATGGATGGTATTTTGAAAACATGTTTGGTATGAAAATTAAACAATTAATAATACATTGAAACAGGTAATATCTTTATTTTTAATATTATTATCATAGATTTGTTTACTGGATAAAACTTTATAATGGTTTGCTGAAAATATTGGTGAATACACTGAACAACTTCTGTAACTAAAAATCATTGTTTTATTATTTTTTTAAAATGAGTTTTTTCTATCATACTTAAGAAGTATTCTGACTAGAAGTGATTATGATTTCCATTCATCATTTAAGCATTTATGTATACTTCAGTTTATAGTAATGCAATCATTATTTAAATTCATGTTAGAGTCAACCCACAGTGAACAGCTTCTAATAAAAATAAAAGTAGTCTATAAATACCACATTAAAGGGCAAAGGTATGACTGAAAGTAACATTTATCTGGCTTTCTAATTACCAATTAGTAAGAGTTGGAGCAGTTTCTTATCTTTTATTTTGTGGCTAATATTCTATGATTGTTTTATTATATAACTAAATATATAACTAGATAGTTATTTATCAACCAATATTTGATGTTTTGTAGAGTTGATTGTAAGTTAATTATCTAGATTTGAACTTGGGTCATAGTTATGGCAACTAGATGAGTAATAGGATCCATGAAATTATTATTATAATTAAGTAAATTGATTAATTGCAATGTCATTGTCTATATTTGCAATCAACCAAATATCTTAATAAAATGTTAAGTACTCAAAAAAATTAATGAAATACATTAGAAAGTTTTTAACAGACATGATTATCAGATATATTTCTTTTATTTTAAATAGTACCTATCTAATATTAGAAGAACTAAGTTTAACCACAAAGTTTTCTTCACTAATGTATTAAAGTTTATTACTGACATTAAGCTCTCAAGTAATGTAATTAAAAGCATTTGGCATTAGAATCGAAAGAAAGAACAATTCAAGAAATTATCTTAAGCCATATATCTTGAGATAAATTGCTAGTTGGCCAACTCTAATTACAAATGTCCAGACAAAATTAAAAGTTAGTTAGATAATACGTGGTAAAATAAGTAAGAAGTAATATAATTATAAAAGTTATTAGTACTAATGAAAATTGAGGGGAAAAAATAATTGATTAAATCATACCGAAAAATACTTAGATTTCTGCAGATGGACGATTAATAATTTTTATACGATTCTATTAATAAATTTAGATTTGTTTCTCGCTATATATATATATATTATAATGAATACATTTATTCACTCATTTTAAAAAAAGGATTTCAGCAGTAAGAACTGTAATAAAACATTACTTGATTATTTAACGCAATAGTTTCTATCAATTTAATTTTGACTTTTTACGGCCACGGTCAGTTATGAAATACTTTTCCTGATATTTAGACAGCCATTCCATAGTCAATCTTCTTAACTATCCTATAATAGTCAATAACGTCATAAAATTCTGTTTGGTTATGCACATGTTTAATTTTTTTTATATACAGATGGCTCATAGCAAACCAAACCAGCCACTCAATAGATGCTGAAAAGTTAATATGTAAATATATTTAATTAAAAGATAAAATTCACATATTATTCTGGTATGCCAATGAATAAATTATTCTTTGTGCAAAATATATATATATAATTGCAACAAAATGTAGCCTTAACTAGTGATGAGTGAAAAAATGCCATGCTTTTATTGCTGCTGAATCCATTTATTATTTTATATTAAATGATAAATAGTGTTAACTAAAAATAAAATAAGAATAAAAAATTTTCCAAATTTTCATACCAGGTAACTGGAAAATTAGATAAATATTGCATTCTCCATTCTTTTCCTATAGGAATAAATGGAAAACTTTTGCATTATAGTGGGTTATGTAAAATTGTTTTATCATTATATAGAGTCTATTTAAATACTGAAAACAAGCTTTAACCTGTAACGAATGCATCTTAAATTTTTTCAGATAGAGGGACCTCACAAACCACAACACAAGATAGCAACTTATATAGAGATAAGAGTGACCTGACTAGTCTATGACATATTTATAAATTAATTAAAAGTCAACGAATAATACCAGTTACTTTTATATAAAATAACTTCCTATTGCAAATATAGAAATTATCCATTATTTAAATTGATGAAATCATTCATATTGACCCTGATGATTTGCTCTAAAAAGGCAAGCATTGGTGGGCAAGTGGTCAGCACTGCTGCCTTACAAGAAGTTGTCCTGGGTCTGTGGGTTCACTTCCTGGCCCTTTGACACGTGAGAAAAAAAAATAATGATTTAGTTGACATTAAACAACTTGTATAGCCTTTAACTAAAAATAAGTATACACTTATCATGTAAAATCACATATGTATATTATATGATGGTTACTTAAAAAAATTAAAACTAATTGACGACTACTTTAACTATCTATCTTTCTAGACTTTAATCTCAAGTCATTGACATCAGATTTATTATATCAATCATTAATTGCTCCACACACACATTTCCTCAATCATTTTAAATAAACTTTTACTTTTCTAATACTACTTACAACTATTGGCTTACTTTTATTTCAGGTGATACAATTGTAATGTAGCATTATTTCTATATGTAGAGCTGACCCACATAGGTCCCAGTGCAATATATTAATGTGGGGGGAGGAGAGGTATTTTATACATGATTAAAAAACTTAGATATTAAAAAAATATCTTATTTAAAAATATAGATATATTAATTTATAAATAGTATAAATCAAGAACAATTCTCTTTGTTAAAAGTTTTATTTATTTTAAATCACAATTCACTAATAAAAAAAAAACCTATGGAAATAATATATTCTGCATTATAATAGTCAAAAAATAATAAATTCTTACAATAGCTATATAAGTATCAAATTTTTATATACATAAAAAGCCTTTTTCAGCGCCTGATTTGGTGCCCTTTTCAAATGTTAATAATCTATTATGTTAACGAACTATTACAGACATAAAAACATCTAGTGTTCAATAATAAAATTAAAACAACCAATACCAATATAAATCAATAAAATAAATCAAAACCTACATATAAATCCAGTAATTACAAATAATTGACTATATCATAACAATATAATAAATAAAATAAATCACATGCATTTTTTTTTACAATTATATATATGTCAATTTATATAATTATCCATTCATTTTTAATTAACCAATTATTAACCAAATTTATAGAAGTCTTGTAAATATTCATACAATTATTTAAATTATTTTTAATATAATATGTTTAATATATTTGTAAACTTTTTGGATCTTTGATGAAATTTAAACATTGAATACTTTTTGTAGCATCTATTCTATGCCCATATTTTAAGTAATGAAAATATAATGCATATTTATCATCTCATCTATTAATATCATATCTTCTATTAAATAAATATTGGACAAAAAAATTCGAATTGTAATTTTAAAAACCAAGGATTTTACAAGTTCATAGGTTATAATGAGGATTATAAATCTAATCACAACTGAATTTTCTAAAGAAAAAAACATGTTATTGAGTAAAGGGCCATCTTTTATATGTACAATAGATAAGGAAATTAATAAGAAAATTGTTACTGATATTGAATTAGTGAATATATCAGTTGATGATAAAAAGAAAATCAATTGTTCATTAAATAAAGACTTATATGAAAAGAAAATGACTTATAAGGACTATATATATAGGAGGCTTGTTACTAATATTAGGAAGATCTGTAATTGTGAAAGGATTACTATTTGGAAAGATGATAAAGATAATAGATTTTTTGTCATGTATCATAAGGATTAAATTGACATGATAGAAGATGAAATAAATAAAGTAGGATATGGCAAATTATTAAAAGATTCAACTACAGGGATAAAAAAACAAATATTTAAAACTACTTATTAAAATGGAGGAATATAAAAGTATAGAAAATCCATATAATTTTACAAAGGTTAAAACTCACAAAAATAATAACCCATTGAGGCTGTTGTTTTACTTAGTAATTTTATTTTACAGAAGTTTTGTAAGTATATAAATAAATGAATGTCAGGTATTTTAGGATATGGTGAATATTCTATAAAGAATGCAGAGGATAATATTAATAAATTAAATAGTATAAAATTAAATAGGAATCAAAGTATTTTTTAAAATGGATATTAAAAAATGTATCCAAGTATTCCATGACTTAAAAGTATAGATATATTAATAAAAAAATCAAGTAAACATATAGATGATATAATATAAGAAATATTTTTGAAGAGGGTTTAAAATTAATACACTAAAGTTTATATTTTAAATATAATAATGTATTTTGGTATATACATGAGGGATGGGTTATGGGTTGTGCAATTAGTGGATTAATCTCATTAATATTTATAAATGAATTAGAAAATATTGTAATTAAAAAAGGTTAATTAGTCAAGAAATAATACATTATTTTAGATATGTTGATGGTATTTTATTTATTGGTAATAAAAAGCAGTGAATAATATTTGTAATGAATTTAATAATAATATATATAAAATTAAGTTTACAAAAGTAGAAGTTGAAGATAAAATTAAATATTTAGATATAGAAATTAATATAGATAAAGATAATAAAATTAAGTTAAAACATTTTATTAAAGAACATAAAGTAAGAAAAAATATTGATGCAGATTCACAAGAATGGGTGCAAAAATTGGTAGTTACTAAAAATTTTAAATATAGGAATGATACATATAATATAGATAATAGGGTATCTCAATTAAAAAAGAATCAATTTATTAAATTATATAAAAATTATGGATATAATCTGAAAACTATTAAAATATATGTTTTAATTCTAAAACATCTGTAGTGGGTGAAAATATTTCTGAGAAAAATGATGGTATTGATAATAGTAATAATGAATCAAATAAGAAATGGATTAGACTTTCATATTGTCCTAAGATATATAAATCACTGAAATGGAACACAAATTATATTGAGAAGGAAATAAATATTGGCTGGTTAAACAGTAAAAATCTCGATCTATTATTATGTAATTATAAGTTAAGAGATGATATAAGGTACAAAAAAGGAATTGTATATAAAATTACATGTGAAATTGTAGAATAATTTACTTTGGGCATACTGGCAAACAATTAGAGATAAGATACAAATAACATATAATGTAATTAACAGAAATGATGATAAATCTGCATTATATATTCATTACTTAAAATATGTGTATAGAATAGATGCTACAAAAAGTATTCAATGTTTAAATTACATCAAAGATCCAAAGAGATGACAAATATATGAAACATATTAAAAATAATTTAAATAATTGTATAAATATTTACAAGACTCTATAAATTTGGTTAATAATTGGTTAATTAAAAACCAATGGAAAATTATATAAATTGACATATATATATATATATATATATATATATATATATATATATATATATATATATATATATATATATATATATATATATATATATATATATATATATATATATAAAAGAAAAATGCATGTAATTTATTTTATTTATTATATTGGGTAGTATAGTCAATTATTTTGTAATTACTGGATTTATACGTAGGTTTTTATTTATTTTAATGATTTATATTGGTGTTGGTTGTTGTAATTTCAGTATTGAACACTAGATGGTTTTATGTCTATAATAGTTTATTAATGTAATAGATTATTAATATTTGAAAAGAGCACCAAATCAGGTGCTGAAAAAGGCTTTTTATGTACATAAAAATTTGATATTTATATATCTGTTGTAAGAATTTATAATTGTTTGATTATTATCTTATGGAAGAACAGCATAAAGATATTTATTCTTTTCCAATTTGATGATTCTGCACTATCTATCTATCTATCTATCTATCTATCTATCTATCTATCTATCTATCTATCTATCTATCTATCTATCTATCTATCTATCTATCTATCTATCTATCTATCTATCTATCTATCTATCTATCTATCTATCTATCTATCTATCTATCTATCTATCTATCTATCTATCTATCTATCTATCTATCTATCTATCTATCTATCTATCTATCTATCTATCTATCTATCTATCTATCTATCTATCTATCTATCTATCTATCTATCTATCTATCTATCTATCTATCTATCTATCTATCTATCTATCTATCTATCTATCTATCTATCTATCTATCTATCTATCTATCTATCTATCTATCTATCTATCTATCTATCTATCTATCTATCTATCTATCTATCTATCTATCTATCTATCTATCTATCTATCTATCTATCTATCTATCTATCTATCTATCTATCTATCTATCTATCTATCTATCTATCTATCTATCTATCTATCTATCTATCTATCTATCTATCTATTTGATTTTAAAAAATACAAATTGATATTTATCACGTATAAATAATTATTTATTATTATTTAGAAATTATTAATATGACTTTATGCAATTCTATTGCATCAATACTTGCGATACAAAGTAAAATGTATATAATGCAAAATTTATATTTAATTTTCTTGAATTTTCATTGTGAATCCGTTAATAATTTCTTTGTGATGTAATTTTTTTGGAAAATTCTGATTTAATAAATAAAATGTATGCTGTTTTCACATTAACATGACCAGAACATTGTGAAACATTTAGATATATACACATTGTATGGATTTGAAAAATCTGTGCCATTACACAATTAGTGCTTCTATAGTTTTATTTCTTTGCATGTGACAGTCATTGTAGCTCCTACAATTTATAAAGTTTTGCCAAAAAAAAGAGAAATATAGTCACCTTTAGTAAATGATATAATGTTTTATTTTTCTATTTTCAAAAAAGAATTACATCATGGAGTTCTGGGTCTTTGTGCCACTGCCCCCTTCAATTTAGCTCTGTCTACATATACACTTTTTTCTTCTGTTATCAAAAATAGTGAAATATTTTTTGGTAAATTTATACTTTTTATTATTAAATATCTAATGTTTTGACTTTTTTATTTAAGTCATTTTCAAGGTTTTAATATACATGTATATAGTATATTGAAATTATAAACACCCTACAATTTAAATATGAAATAATAATCTTTTATTTGTATCTTATTTTTAATGATAAAATAAAACAAAATATAGCAATTACTAATCTTGTTTAAAATCATCCTAGCTGTCACATTTTCAAAATATGCTGAATTATTATCTTTTTTGTTAAATCCAGTTCAATATTTTATAGAACACTGCTCTTTTTTGACAAATTTATAGTACTATTAATAATTATCTTTACATAAATCTAATTTAATTTTTATTTATTTAAGAAATATAAATCTTTTCTTCTATCAACATTAAAACAAGAATCATTAAAAAACATTATAAATAGATAAATATGGTTCTTGCCTTAATAATGACAGAGGCAAAAAAACTGTTTAAATAATAAATAAAAAAAGAAAAGATTTGTCAAAATTTAATTAATAATAGTACTAAAAATTGTTAACAGAAGGGAATAGTCTACAAAAATAAAACCAATGTAACCATAATAAAAGTATTACAATTTAGCATATTTTCAATTTAATAAGTAAAATATTTAAACATGATTAACAATTGTTTTATTTTATTATTAAAAATATGATAAATATTAAAGATTATTAAACAATGAGGACTGCCAATTCCTCAACAAGCTTTGTGATAAATGCTTAGCCAGAGCCAGCACTTAAAATATCTGTCAGGAACCCCCCCCCCAATCCCTGACCATGGTTTCATGCTTTGGCACTCCTCAGAGAGGTTCCAGGGTAGGTTCAGACACTAGATCTAAAAATACCAACCCAAAGCCAAGTACTTATATAAAAGTTATCTATTGGGTGGTAAACCTGAAATTTTCAGACGCTTACATGTCTAGCTATCCAACTCAAACAGCTATATGGGGCTGATAAATCTTCAGTCATATCATATATTAGTAGTCTTAACAATATAAAATCGCATAAGACTTAAGGCAGAGACTATAAATAGTCAAAATAAGAGTCATAGATCACATGACCTTATTCTCTTAAGCTTTTAAGACTACTAATATATGGTATGGCTGAAGATCTATTAGCCCCATATAGCTATTTGAGTTGGATAGCTGGGTTTGAAGACATGTAGGTGTCTGAAAATTTCAGATTTACTACTCAATAGATAACTTTTAGACAAGTACTTGGATTTCGGTTGGTACTTTTAGATTTAGTGTTGGAACCTACCTTGGCACCTCTCAGAGAAATGCCAAAGCACAAAACCATGATCAGGGCTTTGGGGGGGTTCCTAACAGATATATTTTAAGTGCTGGCTCTGGCTAAGAATTTATCACAAAGCTTGTTGAGGAATTGGTAAGCCTCATTGTTTATAACTTACAAGCTTAAGAGAATAGGGTCATGTGATCTATGACTCTTATTTTGATTAAAGATTATTATTTTATATTTAATAAAATACAAGAGTGGAAAACAAACAGTACTAAAAATGTGTAAGAAACATAAATATATGTAGTGTCATTTACATAAATAATGGTAAAACTTTATTTGTTTAATTTATCGGATGTATATGTATATCAAAATCTTGAAGAGGACCTATATATAAAAAGATAAAAAAAATTGCAAATTTAATAATTAAAAACTATAAATATATAAACAAAAAGTATATGCATATAGAAGCAATATTACATTGCATATATACATATATCTATATACACACATTTTCAACATTTTAAAATGATATTTGTGTCAAACTTGTCTCATCTCCATCATATCACAACCATCTGAGCAGCAAAGACACACAGAGCATCTCTTACTATGCATACATTTCATTAAAAACTTCATTTTTCTTGTGAGTTTATAATATCAAACACTTGAGTCTATATAAAAAACTCATAGTCTAATAATTAACATATCTATTTATCATGCTCATGATCTTGGATTTGGATCTGTGTAATGCTATAGATAAAATTACCAAGTAGAAATAGAACTTTTTGTGGTATCCATACTTTAACCAATTTATTTTGCATTCCCATATATATCGATAAATGACTTGAATAATATCTTCTCACTTAACTTTTTCCTTTGTATACATTATAAAGTTTTTTTATAGTGTATTGGAAATTTTATTATCTTTTATACACTTATCTATATATACCATCATTTTTTGTTATATATTTACTTATTTATACTTTTGATTACTCATTAGTTTATTTATCTCTTTAGTCTATAAGTCTATTTATCCATTTATCCATATAATTAAACATTTAATTTTCAATCAATTATCTATATAGTCATTTATTTACTTATCTATTTAATTATATAATTATTGATTAGTCAACCAATCAACTTGTTGAATTAATTCAACCTACTAACCTATTTACCAACATATCCATCTATTTTCTCATATATCTCCATATCATTTGTAATTCTGTGTATTTATTTATTTGTTTATCCACCCACCCACTTATATATCTATTTATCTATCTATTTATTTATATTACAAATGTTAAATATATGCTTCTGTTCCATAATCAAAACAAAGACAATTTTGCAAAATTTAATTTTCATGCATATGACTTTCAGTTTGAATAATATTTTTATCCAAATATAATTATTTTTAAAAAAATGTATTTCTAAAAAATAAATTTTAACTGTAAAATTCATAACTTTATTAGTGAAAAAACAAAAAAACAAAACAGATTTACTTTTTATGAAATGAGAATAATGCAACCCCTCCCCCCATTTACGTAAGTTTAAATACATCATATAATTATAAAAATAAATATATTTTACATTTATTAGATAAAAAAAAAATTCAGGTAATTTAAAAGTAACAAAAAAAAAAAAAAAAGTTAAAAATTAACTTTACAAAAATTTCTTCTTGATATATAAAATATGAAAAAATGCTGCAGTTTTGCGAAAATTGACTTCTAATTATTTAACGTTTTTTTTTTTTTCCATATGTCAAAGCATTGACCAGGAAGTGAACCCGCCCGGCCAGCTGCTTGGAAGGCAGCTATGCTAACCACTAGGCCACCGACGCTTGACTAATTATTTAACATTTGAACTATGAAACATTATATTTTACTGAAAACTCCTGTCATTTATTAATAAATAAAGATTAAAATATATAATTTTTACTGATAATTTGAAAGTATTTACTACAAATTTCAATTGAAGTTTTGACATATAGACTGTTCAAGTGTTATCCAAGATATGTTATCTCCAGAGAAGTTAAATGAAAGTACTATTTTGAGATAAAATCAAATTTGCCCCAAAAATCTAAATAAGTTAATTGTATTTAATAGAAAATAAATTAAGTAAAGGTATTAAAATATCATGATATTTTCTCTATAGCCTATTATTTAGGCATAAAGTATTGACATTAAATGACAGTTTTAGAAAACTTAAAAATAAGCAGAACTTTTTATGAGATTTGATATGTATTGAATTCATTACATATCACGTATTGTTCATTTAATAATTGCCTATTTAGGGCAACCAATAAGTAAGATAAATTTTACTAGAATGTAAAGTAATAGTGCTCATTTGATAAATATAAACATCACAGTATATTTTGTAGAGTGATCAAAATGAAAAAATAAAATTAGACCATCTTTTGTTTAAAATATTTAGTAAGTAAAATAAAATCAATATTGGCAGAAAATTAAAAAGTAAAATGATCCTATGCTAGTCATTACTCGATAAGAAAATGTAATTGCAAAAACAATCATTTAGAAAAAAAATACTGAAGATGATGAGATTAGATCTGATTAGACTTTTGTATAAAAAATCTGCATAATAGAACACATTTGTGAATGATTAAAAGAGATTGTGAAAAATATATTCATCAGAGACATATTGTTTTTATAAATAATCTTGTTAAATGCCTTGTTAAGTATTCTTTCAACCTTAAATGCTCTTCCCTTATATTTAGTTTGGAGATTTTTTAAAGATAATTTCACATTTCAGTAATAGCTTAATAAAAGTTGCTTAAAAATAAACTAGCTAACGTTTTATTAATATCATGATCTCACTATATTGTAATCATATTTAACATATTGTGTGATTTGTCTATCCAACAATCACTGCTATACAATATATAATATTACATCTTTGTATATTCTGATTCTTAATAATAATATAATCTATACGATGCACTGTTTTGAACATGAATGCATTTAGATTCCTTTATAGCAGTATTTCTAATTAAAAAAAATGTTCATTATAGTCAATCTATATATATGAACAAAAAAACTTTCTAGGAAAATAAAAAAAAAGATATACAGCCAAATCAGAATAAAGGAAGGTCTTCTGATTTTTATTTTTACATTGATTAGAATTTTATGCTATTATTGTGATTGCTGTCAATTTTTCTGACCTCGATACTGCAAGTAAGATATATATGCTAGCCAAAATGATGATGTTGGGATGAAACCGTAAATGGGCGATGTTTTCATTTCCGCTGCTCCATGAAGAAAATCAAAGCAGCTCGATGCTCACTTGTGCATTGAATTTATTTATTTAATAGCATTATTTTCAATAATTTAATTCATGAGTACTGGTATTGATGCAATAGTATTATCAAATCAATATTTTTTTTCCTTTGAACATTCTAAATCTAATGTTTGAGCATAATCTGACATAAAGGGCACAGTACCTCTTAAACAAATTATTATAAATATTATTAATCTTTGTGTGATACTTTTAAGATTTTTAGCAATATAAAATATCAATTTAGACTTCACAATAATTAAGTGGCCTATCAAAATAAATAGAAATATTTATCTGTTCAATTAAATCTTTTTTTACTGCAAGTTGAAATTTAAAAAAAAAACAAAAAAAAAAAAAAACATTTATGTTATACTTATAATTTCTTAACTGTAGAGCTGTTTGTTCTATGTTCAGATTTTGAAAAGTATATATAAAAATATATTAATATATAATTAATAAAAATTCTCAAATTTATCAAACATCCATAAGACAAGCAAAAAATCCTAAACTATCACTGGATATAAAATCTTCACTTCATGATAGAGAATTGCTTATGAAATATGTGTACACTTAGAGATGTTAATCTGAATGCTTTACACTTAGTGCCAGCTTAAGATTAATTGCCTGCTAAGAATATAACATCACAAATGTATAAGTTTTCAATGACTGCAATATTTATCAGGTGCATTTGTTTCTCAAATCAATAGAATATGACTATTGAATTAAAGAATGTAAGATAATGAAAAATAATCTATTATATTACATATATAATCTGTATTATTAGTTTAACTAAAAAAATTTTAATCTTAATTCTTCTTATAAATATGCACAATCCTTAGAATGGACCTATAAATACTGAATATTACTTTAATTTAAAAAAAATGGAGTTAAAAAGAAAACGGTTGTTGACAAAACTCCATATTGAGCAAAGTTAGAAGTTTCTGATAGACACATACTAATAGTGATCTTTGACAATATCATAGTGTGTGTAGCCATGGCTATTTGCTGTACCAGAACCTCATATAAAAAATTAAATTTAAAGCCATGAGTAGTTGAATTGTACGTTTTTGTGAACCATATCATTTCTATAAGACAATGTATAAATCAAACTGATCTAATTAAGATATTACTGTATGACTAACTATATATGAGACTACTTTATATAAGAATACAAACACAAACAAAGGTATTTAGTAGTAAATATTAAGCTATTTTACATATGATAGAAGAAAAGACAAAATAACCCATATATTTAAAAAATTAGTAATATTTAAATATTCATATGATCTAATATGCTAAAAAATCTAAGTTTTTAGTATTTAACAATAGTTACATGTTTAAAAAAATATTAGTAAATTACTTTGAGTAAAGTAATAATATGCAACCATTGTTGAAAGATGCTAATGCAACACATTTTTTTAAAAATTCAAGTTTGTTATGGAAAAAAAAACTAGCTTAAAGTCCCAAGACAAAAAGAATAAAAAGTTAAGTTATTTTTTTAGAATTTACTAAACAAAAATACTTTGTTTGTTGCCTATTTAATAGTAGTCAATTTTTATAGATTTAAATTATTTTAATGTTATAATAGTGAAGAGAGATGAACAATTTAAATATATTCTTAATTTACTACAGGCAAGTATTACAAAGAATTATTAGTAAATTGTGAAAATAATTTAGCCAATGAGTTAAGAATTAATTAAAATTAATAACTGAAATATTTTATATCATTAAGTGTATCATGCCCTATACAGGTCCAATTAATATTTACATAGTGTTAAAGTAAATATTTTGCAATTTGTGGAAAACTAATTTTATATATTTAAGTTCACATGTTTATGTGTGTATAAGTAGGTTATACATAGATGTATGCACAATTTACATATAACATAATTTAGCTTTTATTGGAATAGTTCTGTATGATTAAGTGTGTGTGTGTGTATGTCCTTTTATAAGTATGCTTGATTTACATCCACTCACCATTTACATAAATATATATTTTGAAAACAACAATTTAAATGATATTGCTATATTTATTGTTTTGCTTTAAATGTAGTGAAATTATTAATTATTTGTAAATAAGTCAACTTCAAATAAAATACTCTCTTTGTGCTATTAGAAAATATTTATTTATTTTAGGCTTTTATTGGCATTATTATTTACACTACTAATATTAATTAGTAAATAAGATTAAAAATATAACACTTTTAAACTCTTTATCTCTGAAACAAAAGCAGGCTCAGAACTTCATAATTGTCTGCACTAATAAAGCTTTTTTCTTAATACATTGTTTGTAACTTTTACTTATAAAACTATTACATATATATATATATATATATATATATATATATATATGTATATATATATATATATATATATATATATATATATAGTAACAATATATAAATATGCCATTACATTAAATTAAAATAAAAACTTTTAAGTTTGCAAATAAAAATAAATGTATTAAAAAAAAAACTAAACGCTAAAATTAAAATGTTTGTTAAATATTTGAACATTCTTTTTTATAAAAAAATACAAGATTTAAATATAAAAATATTTTAATAAAGAAATAACATAAGTAAAAATAAAAACAAGTATTAATTAATTCCTGTAATCTGTAAATGGAAATGATTGTTTATTAATTGAAAAGCAAGCTAGCCTTGGGGCTCTTGTGTAATTAAAAAGTCAGATAAAAATTAGATAAGAGATTAAAGAGAATTTAGCTTGACCAGTGGAAGCACCAAGCCTCTCGGACCTTAACGAAAATTTGGATTAGTGATGTCTTTGTTCGTTCAATCTGGAGATTTACTATAAAAAAAAATATTGAGTTCCAGTCAGTTTCTAGCTTGATTTTGTGAGAAGGGTGATGGGATGCACATATCATTCTCTCTCACTTATTTTAAAAATGAAAAGACTGTGATACCAGAATGAACCAACTAAGGCTACCTCCAGAATATCAGACCGGTCTTCCATCAAAGTCTTCGTGGGAATTGCCAACAGGAACCTGAGCTCTTCTACTGTAAGCTATATGAACTAAACAATTTTTAAAATCATAAAAAAAAAGAATAATTAAGAACTTTCATCAGGGTTTGATAAATTTAATAAACAAGCCAACTTAAATGTTAAATGGACTCTTATCTGATTTTTGTAAGTTTCAAATCAATTAATAATGTTTAATTTTATATGTTTCATGTTTGATAAAAATCATTTCCATTTATTATTTTATTTGTATTAATATATATCATTTAAATTATTAAATGCATTAAATTTCAATTGGGCATAGACCGCTTGCATGGATTTGTTCATGTTTATTTCCATTTTTGTTTTCATATATGATTAAAATATATAGACATTCAGTAAATAATGATATCTTACGGTGAATATCTAAAATGTATTTATTCGGATGTCTTTTTAGTTATTGGTGTTAATGCTGCATCTTATGATGAATGCCTTTGGGTTTCTTGTGAATTCCCTCATGCAATTACATCAATGACTTTATATTTTGATCATTTATGTTTATTTTGAGCATGTAATCTGTGTAGTCGATCTATGCTCAATAATAAAAAACAAACTTCTATAAATCCATCTGTGCAAATTTAAATAAATGTTAAATTTAAGTCAGACATGAATGGCTATATAGATTTATAAAGTTATATTAAGGGAGGGTAATCTTAGATTATTCATTTCGTAGTTGTATTGGGTCAATTGATTGAATATATTGGTGTAATTAGTAGATGTAGTATGAGGTTCGCTATGGGAAGAATCGCTGTATATGCCGCACAAAACCTTTTTGCTATGGATGGGATTGTAAGTCGGCAAAAAGGACCACAGTCCCTTCCTATGGAGTTTTTATTTTATTGTTCTTCTTTCCATACAGATGTGACATTCCTGTATTGGACAAGAGTCAATGTCTTCTCTAACTATACTGTTCAGATGTCCATTCCTGACAGTATAGTATATTGTGCTGTTGTAATTTCATGCTACATTGAATACATCAATGTATCAGATGGATTGATGCCGGTTTGACTGTGAACTTTTGGCCTAAGGTTAAATAAGGTATAGAATATTTTCTTTTCAAATGCAAATCTATGTAGTTTATTCATAGGTGACAATCTTAAAATAAATCTAAATTTCATCTGTGTAGATGATTTAAAAGTTTAAAATAATTTAAATTAAAAGTTATATTATAATCTAAAATAATGTTATTCCTCAAAATTTAAAATTATTCAAAATTTATATGTGCATAAATAAATGTTTGTTTGTTATTTACTGGCAGTGGCTTTTATTTTTTATATATATTTAAGATGCAATTAAACAAGTTATTTATTATCTCTGCATCTCCATGAGTTAGTGACAATGGGCTAATAGTCAGAGTATTTAAATAAAGTGGAATCTTAACAGCGCGTATCTGCCTACTTTATAATTTTTTCTAGCTCAAATGCCTAGATGGCGCCCCTATAGTGAAGATATCGTAGACTGCTGTCCTCCACTTTCTTCCGGATCGTTATTATATATATATATATATATATTTAAATACAAGATTAATTATTTTCTTACTTATATTCAAAAATTTTTTTGCTATCCTGATAGCTAACAACAGGAAACAATAAATTTGATAAATAAAAGTATATGAATTCTATAAAAAAAAATTTAAAATTATATGAATAATGCTAAAAAGATTAAATTCATCTTTATTGTTTACATATTTTATTTACATGATATATGAATATTTTATTTACATTCAGGGGAAGCTTATAGTAATATAGAAACAGTAGATAAGATGTTTATTTTAATAATAATCATAGTCACTACTCTATTATTTAGCATTGTTAATGTTTAGTTATATTTTTACATTAAAAAAAGCAAACACCATATTATTACATTCATACAAAAATAATTAATATTATCATTACATTTTTCATTATTGGTATTTGCTTAATGATGAAATTTATTATCAGATTTCATGTTATATGTTATTTAAATTCAGTTACAAATGGTAATCAAAAAGAGAATCATGATGATAGAGAATGTATGAATCACATTTCTAAATGGCACCACAGTATGCAGTTCTAATACAGCAATACAACTAAGAATCCTGAGCTCAAATTACAAAGTATATGCAAATTTAATATTATAATAAAAGCTAGTAACATAAATACATTGATTTATAGATAATAAATTAGTAATTATTAACATTCATATAAACTAATTTGAGGTAAGACAAATAAAAAATAATAATTTTTACAGTTTAAGTAGAGAATTGGGCTATTGGAATTTATTTATCAATAGATTTAGTTGTCAGCAATGGAAATAGTATTTTATTATCAACATAAGGATATGAGATTATCATACATTTCAATAAAAAGTGTCTATATTAAGAACCATAATGAGCTTACTCACAAATTCATATGCAGTATCTAAGTCATAAAACAGTTAGATATAACTTTCAATTAATCTTCAATTTTTAAATCCAATTTTTAAATATTTTATGAAAATCTTTATCTAAGTCTCAGCTAGTTCTCATGAGACACACTTGAGATTCAAATGTTTTTGCCAATTATAAATAATTAAAGATTACATAGCCTACACTATTCAAACTGAGATGCCTCATTGTATATTTTATTATCTAATTTTTGGATATTTTCTAGATTTTACAATTGCAGAACATAATTTTTTATATTTAATTGTTAGAATGTCAATCAAAATTTTGTAAAAGGATAGACCTATATGTTTGATAGTTGAATTCAGTTCCTCACTATCTATGCATATTTATAAAAAAAAACATTTATCTTTAGGAGTGTTTTATTTGTATTTTTTTTATAAATAGAGATGGAATAATAAGTCAGTTCTCTCATGGCTATAACGAAATAGATGATTAACAATAACATAGTGTACAGATATATTTAAAATTCATAAAGAAAAAAAGATAAGAATATACAAAACGTATTTATATAAATATTAAAATAAAGTCTAAAATGACTAAATAATAATTACATGAGGTATGTTTTTTTATATTTGAAAATGATTATTTAAAATAAAAGAAAAATATAACTTTGATATAAATGGATTATTTATTTTATTTCTGATTATAACAAAAGTTTAGACTAACAATGAAAAAAAAAAAAAGAAAAACTATTTTTCATAAACAATGTACATGTTTTGAGTTTATTTTTTGTTTTGCCAATATATTATGCATTCTAAACACAAGATTGAAGCAGCATTTAAATAATAAGCATTCAAATATCTATATACATATTAAGTAATTTAAATATAGAAATTGTAATATAAGCATGTTAAAAAAGGTTAAATTTTATTAGGAAAGAATGTTAAAAGAAAGTTTATATATTAACCAAGAAAAAACAGTTTTAAATAGAACAAGTTGTTAAACAATGATTTTAATGATAAATAATTTATAGGAGTATATAAAATTATATGTATTTCTGGGTTTGCAAGCATTTTTTACATTGGTGTAAAATATAATAAAAAATAGGTGTAAAAAGTAAAAAATAAGAGAGGTAAGTACTTGTAAAAGTAAAATTTATATAATGGAAAGAGTTACACATAGATACTAAAGAAATGTTATTATATTATGGGTTTTAAAAAATAATAATTTATAAGAATTATATATATATATATATATATATATATATATATATATATATATATATATATATATATATATATATATGTAGATCCTTGATAATGACCACAAGTTGAAATGTTGGAAACATATGCATAATGTATTGGAGAATATATATATATATATATATATATATGGATTCAAGTAAATAAATAAAATTTTTAAAAATAAAAATGAAGAAAGTAATTCTATTGGATTTTTTTACATATTATTTGGAACCATTTATTTAAAGAGAAGGTGATGATTTTAAAGAAATGCATATATATATATTAGAGCAAATATTTAGATAAAAATGTAAAAAAAAATCTCCCTGAAGATCAAAGATTTCTTTATATATCTTAACAAAGATCTAACAAGAAAAAAACAACTATCAGGCTAGTTAACTGGGAGCGATAAAAGTTATTGGAGTTTTTTTTTTATAGCTATTAATAACTCACTACTATATTTACTAACCAATAATTGGATGCCCATTGGCTATCTATCTATCTGGGGGAAAAATAAATTTGCTCAGAAATTTTAAATTAAAAAAATATCCAAGATTTAACTCATTTCAAATATGCACATGGTTTGTATATATACTAATAATTATGTCATGAGGTTTTTTTATGTATATGTATTACACATTAAATGATTGGAAGAAATATAAATGAAGATGTAAAGATAAGATGCATGTTGACAATTTTTTTCAAAATATATATTTTTAAATTCTTGCAAAAACCCACATTTAGTAAGTCTCTTATCTGATATTATACGACATTCATCTAAAATTTTAACTCCTAACATAAAAATTACATATGAGATATCTGTTAATAAATATTTAATTAATAAGTCAAAAATATGTAAATAGAAATCAGACAGTAAACATATGAAAAGGCTCTTAAAATTATAGCAAGAGACAGAGCTATCCAGATATGGATGTGCTTACTCTGCTTTTGGCATCATTCTGATTAAATGTATATTACATTATTTGTTAAATAGAATATACAATATTGTTCGTTTTTTATATATTAAATTATATTCTATACTTTATTTTGTAGAGTCAAAAACTACGGAGAGACTTTCTTTTCAAAAATTTTTTTATTGATATACAATATATAACTTCACAAATAAATATAAATAGCCAACGTTTCGTCCATTTTTTCAAGATAATAATATGGACTTTATCAAGGTTCTATAAAACAGAGAAAAAAAATATATAATAAATAAGAAAACAAGAAAATAAAATAAGACAAATAAAATCAAATAAAACAATAATAATAACAAAATAAAATAAAATACCTATAAACCAAAAACTGGAAAAATTGTATATTACAACATCTCCTTATAAAGTGAGAAATTTTTATATCAAAAAGAAAAAGAAAAATATCCATATAAAAACAGTCAAATTTTTTTTTTTTTTTTTTATACAAATATATAAGTTATTTTAACATTTTATTTAAGCAAGGATTTAAATGTTCTATATATATACTCTCTTTGTTAAATCTTTCAAAGTAATTACCAATACATTCCAAAGGTCGAATTTCATAGTCCTTATGTCCTGTTTCCAATTTATGACAAAAGATAGCAGATTTCTTATCAATTAAATGCTGATATAGTCTGGTTTTTAATTTATTTTTGCTTGTTCCAATATAGAATACATTGTTTTTGCAATTCAAACATTTAATTAAATACACTGAATTCATAGCTTCAAGCATATTAAATTCTTTATGATTAATCAAAGATCTTAAAGTTCTCTTCTTTTTGTATACAGGTTTCATATTTATACAGTATTTTTTATTAATTTTATTTAACAATTCATTTAATTTTAAAAATACAAATTTAGATAACTTAAAACCAATATAAATATTATTATCTATAAAAAATTTTATTTTTGCACCTATTATTACCATCATGTTCTTTTATTGTTTCATTATTTACCTTTTTATTCTTATAAACATTCATACAAACATTACTTCTAATTTTATTCAAATTTTTTGCAGAAAACAAATAATTTATAACTCTATATGGATACTCATTTATTATACATTCCCTTTTTATACAATTTAATTCTTTATCCAAACTATATTCATTTGAACATAATTTAAATGCTCTCATTATTCTATTGTTTATGATATTAACTTTGCATTTAAAATCAATATCGGAATTCCAGTTTGTTAAAATTCCAGTATACATTTTTTTCTATAAACCTCAGTCTCTATTCTAATTCTATTATTTTTATAAAATTTATAAATCTTTACATCCATATATTCAATACTATTATTATTTTCTTTTTCTAAAGTAAACTTAATATTTTCTATTCTATTATTAATAAAATTCCAAAACTTAAATGATTTATTCAAATTACCATTAAATATCATGAAATAATCATCTACATAACGTACATAAAACATAGGTTTATGACAAACACTAAAAAAAATCTTTTCAAAATTGCACATATAAATATCTGCTAGAAATCCACTTAAACAATTCCCCATATTTAACCCTTTTATCTGTTTATAATATTTGTCACCGAATTTAAAAAATAAATCCTTACAACATAACATAAGAATGTCATGCAACAAAGGAATATCCATTTTGATATTTTTATTTTTATCTTCAATGTACATTTCCAAAAACAATCAATTGCTTTTTCACAATTTATATTTGTGTACATATTAATTATGTCTAGTTTAACAAAGTAAATATTTTTAAATTCTTTCAAACTAAATAAAAACTTCTTAATTTTTTCAATAAACACAACAGAATTATAAACTTTGTTCCCAGCAAAACAATTAGTATATTTTTTAAATAAATTAATATAAACCCATTTTGAAATATTAACGTAATAAGTGTTAAAACAATCCACTATTGGTCTCATAGGTATATTAGGTTTATGCACCTTAGGCAAACCTTGAATTTCAGCACACATAACGTCCATTCTTTTTAACCTAAACATTTCGCTTTTTTAATTATTTCTTTATTTTCCATAATTGTAATAAATTTATTTATCTTTTTATTTAAAAAATTACTCATATCTTTTTTAATTTCAATATAGCAATCTTCTTTTAACATATTTATCATTTTTTTATTATAATCCTCTATATACATAATTACCACATTTGAAAATTTATCTCCTTTCAAAAAAACGATATCATTATATTTATTTTTTAAATTATCAATGGTTTCCCATTCATATCTATTATACATATCCTTGTTTATATTATTTTGAATATATCATTCTAATTTTTTAAATCCATACACCAAATCACTTTTTAATAATTCTTTATTATCTATTTTACCAAAAATATCTTTATCAATATAATTATTAATCATTATCATTTTTGATTTAATTTCGATAATTTGTTTATTAATACTACATTTTCCAAAAGGTACATATTTTAACCCTTTGCTTAATATATTTAGTTCATTTTTACTAAAAACTTTATTTGTTAAATTGATAACTGAGGAATTATTATCTAAAAAATCATTATAAACACTACCAAATTTATCATCACAAACAATATTCTTTTTTTGTTTATAAACTTTATTAAAATTTTTTTATTATAAAATATTAAATTATTTATTTTTTTATTATGTCTATTATTTACTTCATTCTTTAGTCTTTCTACCTTTAATAAAAAAATCTTTTTTACAAAATTTTCTTCTTCAAATGTAATCAATTTACACATTGAATTATATATAGATTTAATATTATTTAAAATATAATCTCTTTTCCTATATAACCCGTTTATAAACCTTTTTAAAATAAATCTTTCAATAAAATGAACATCACTTTGTTTAAACAATTTTTTAATTTTACTAAAACATAAAAACTTTGGAACCACATTATAATAAATACAATTTTTTAAAAATTTTATATCTAGGTTTAATTTTATGACCTTTAGTTTATATTTCATCCAATTATTAATTAACTTGATACAATCTCTAAAAACATATAAATCACTAATATTATTTCTCAAATAACCAATAAAACTTTTCATATTCATACATTCAAATTTCAAAAAATACATGTTTAAAAAATTTCAATATACAATTCCATAAAATACGAAAAATATAATAAAAAATATAATAATAAAAAGTATAATAATAATAATACAATCATATAACTGTATAAAACTTATAAATAAATCCATATAACAATATAAACTTCTTCTTCTTCTTCTTCTTTTCTTTTCAAATGTATTATCAAGTTTTTTATAAAGTCAAAAACTACGGAGAGACTTTCTTTTCAAAAATTTTTTTATTGATATACAATATATAACTTCACAAATAAATATAAATAGCCAACGTTTCGTCCATTTTTTCAAGATAATAATATTATTATCTTGAAAAAATGGACGAAACGTTGGCTATTTATATTTATTTGTGAAGTTATATATTGTATATCAATAAAAAAATTTTTGAAAAGAAAGTCTCTCCGTAGTTTTTGACTTTATAAAAAACTTGATAATACATTTGAAGAGAAAAAAGAAGAAGAAGAAGAAGAAGTTTATATTGTTATATGGATTTATTTATAAGTTTTATACAGTTATATGATTGTATTATTATTATTATACTTTTTATTATTATATTTTTTATTATATTTTTCGTATTTTATGGAATTGTATATTGAAATTTTTTAAACATGTATTTTTTGAAATTTGAATGTATGAATATGAAAAGTTTTATTGGTTATTTGAGAAATAATATTAGTGATTTATATGTTTTTAGAGATTGTATCAAGTTAATTAATAATTGGATGAAATATAAACTAAAGGTCATAAAATTAAACCTAGATATAAAATTTTTAAAAAATTGTATTTTTTATAATGTGGTTCCAAAATTTTTATGTTTTAGTAAAATTAAAAAGTTGTTTAAACAAAGTGATGTTCATTTTATTGAAAGATTTATTTTAAAAAGGTTTATAAACGGGTTATATAGGAAAAGAGATTATATTTTAAATAATGTTAAATCTATATATAATTCAATGTGTAAATTGATTACATTTGAAGAAGAAAATTTTATAAAAAAGATTTTTTTATTAAAGGTAAAAAGGCTAAAGAATGAAGTAAATAATAGACATAATAAAAAAATAAATAATTTAATATTTTATAATAAAAAATTTTAAAAATGTTTATAAACTTAATAAGAATATTGTTTGTAATGATAAATTTGGTAGTGTTTATAATGAGTTTTTAGATAATAATTCCTCAGTTATTAATTTAACAAATAAAGTTTTTAGTAAAAATGAACTAAATATATTAAGCAAAGGGTTAAAATATGTACCTTTTGGAAAATGTAGTATTAATAAACAAATTATTGAAATTAAATCAAAAATGATAATGATTAATAATTATATTGATAAAGATATTTTTGGTAAAATAGATAATAAAGAATTATTAAAAAGCGATTTGGTGTATGGATTTAAAAAATTGGAATGGGATATTCAAAATAATATAAACAAGGATATGTATAATAGATATGAATGGAAAACCATTGATAATTTAAAAAATAAATATAATGATATCGTTTTTTTGAAAGGAGATAAATTTTCAAATGTGGTAATTATGTATATAGAGGATTATAATAATAAAATGATAAATATGTTAAAAGAAGATTGCTATATTGAAGTTAAAAAAGATATGAGTAATTTTTTAAATAAAAAGATAAATAAATTTATTACAATTATGGAAAATAAAGAAATAATTAAAAAAAGCGAAATGTTTAGGTTAAAAAGAATGGACGTTATGTGTGCTGAAATTCAAGGTTTGCCTAAGGTGCATAAACCTAATATACCTATGAGACCAATAGTGGATTGTTTTAACACTTATTACGTTAATATTTCAAAATGGGTTTATATTAATTTATTTAAAAAATATACTAATTGTTTTGCTGGGAACAAAGTTTATAATTCTGTTGTGTTTATTGAAAAAATTAAGAAGTTTTTATTTAGTTTAAAAGAATTTAAAAATATTTACTTTGTTAAACTAGACATAATTAATATGTACACAAATATAAATTGTGAAAAAGCAATTGATTGTTTTTTGGAGATGTACATTGAAGATAAAAATAAAAATATCAAAATGGATATTCCTTTGTTGCATGACATTCTTATGTTATGTTGTAAGGATTTATTTTTTAAATTCGGTGACAAATATTATAAACAGATAAAAGGATTAAATATGGGAAATTGTTTAAGTGGATTTTTAGCAGATATTTATATGTGCAATTTTGAAAAGATATTTTTTACATGTTTGTCATAAACCTATGTTTTATGTACGTTATGTAGATGATTATTTCATGATATTTAATGGTAATTTGAATAAATCATTTAAGTTTTGGAATTTTATTAATAATAGAATAGAAAATATTAAGTTTACTTTAGAAAAAGAAAATAATAATAGTATTGAATATATGGATGTAAAGATTTATAAATTTTATAAAAATAATAGAATTAGAATAGAAACTGAGGTTTATAGAAAAAAAATGTATACTGGAATTCTAACAAACTGGAATTCCGATGTTGATTTTAAATGCAAAGTTAATATCATAAACAATAGAATAATGAGAGCATTTAAATTATGTTCAAATGAATATAGTTTGGATAAAGAATTAAATTATATAAAAAGGGAATGTATAATAAATGAATATCCATATAGAGTTATAAATTATTTGTTTTCTACAAAAAATTTGAATAAAATTAGAAATAATATTTGTATGAATGTTTATAAAAATAAAAAGGTAAATAATGAAACAATAAAAGAACATGATGGTAATAATAGGTGCAAAAATAAAATTTTTATAGATAATAATATTTATATTGGTTTTAAGTTATCTAAATTTGTATTTTTGAAATTAAATGAATTGTTAAATAAAATTAATAAAAAATACTGTATAAATATGAAACCTGTATACAAAAAGAAGAGAACTTTAAGATCTTTGATTAATCATAAAGAATTTAATATGCTTGAAGCTATGAATTCAGTGTATTTAATTAAATGTTTAAATTGCAAAAATAATGTATTCTATATTGGAACAAGCAAGAATAAATTAAAAACCAGACTATATCGGCATATGATTGATAAGAAATCTGCTATCTTTTGTCATAAATTGGAAACAGGACATAAGGACTATGAAATTCGACCTTTGGAATGTATTGGTAATTACTTTGAAAGATTTAACAAAGAGAGTATTTATATAGAACAATTAAATCCTTGCTTAAATAAAATGTTAAAATAACATATATTTGTGTAAAAAAAATTGACTGTTTTTGTATGGATATTTTTCTTTTTCTTTTTGATATAAAAAATTTCTCACTTTATAAGGAGATGTTGTAGTATACAATTTTTCCAGTTTTTTGGTTTATAGGTATTTTATTTTGTTATTATTATTGTTTTTATTTGATTTTATTTGTCTTATTTTATTTTCTTGTTTTCTTATTTATTATATATTTCTTTTCTCTGTTTTATAGAACCTTGATAAAGTCCATATTATTATCTTGAAAAAATGGACGAAACGTTGGCTATTTATATTTATTTGTGAAGTTATATATTGTATATCAATAAAAAATTTTTGAAAAGAAAGTCTCTCCGTAGTTTTTGACTTTATAAAAAACTTGATAATACATTTGAAAAGAAAAAAGAAGAAGAAGAAGAAGTTTAATTTGTAGCAAAATCAAAATAATAATAATGATGATTCCAGCACAAACAGTTTAAAAATATGCAATACAATTCTGATATATATATATATATATATATATATATATATATATATATATATATATATATATATATATATATATATATATATATATATATATATATATATATATGTATGAATAAATATTGCATTACCCACACATGAACAGTTTAACATTGCATTAAATTGAGACAACCTTCAATAAATGACATTGAATCATAAAGTAATTTTGGAAAATAATAATAATTAAAATTTCTTAAAAAAGTATGAGAAAAGGTCTACATTTAAAACACATGAGAAAAGAGAGGAATAATCATAAGTAACGTGCTTCAAGTTACAAATAACGACCATTAGTTTTATACATACATAACATGTATAAATAAGACATACATTGAATATAATACACACACACAACTAATTCAAAATTAATGAATAATTAGAATTACAAAATAATTCCATGTATGTTGAAAACATATAATCGTTTATAATGGAATAATTATATAAGTTTATATTAAATAATAGTTATATATTATAATAAACAAAGCACTGATATCACTAAGTTTTTCAAGGTATAACAACATAATAAATTAAAGAGAATTTAAAAAGATATTTGATTTTCAGATAATAGATATTAAAGTACAGTTATATAACGGTCAGTTTTAGGGATATATATTTTTTCCTCTTTAAATAAAAATGTTGTAGAGGTCATGTTCTAATTTATTAATAGTAAAAGGAAAAAAAAAATCTTAGCTGACAGTAAATGCAGAGAGAATGAATAAACTTAACCCTTTTTATCCAGGAATAAATGTAAAATGTTGTATATTCATCTCATAAAAATGTTTGTTAAAACTAGATCTGAAAAAAAAAAAAAAACTTTAAGAATGATAAAAAAAAAAAACATCAGGAGAAATGTCAATGGTGCATAATAAGTATTGGTGTAATAAACGTAACATTCAGATAATATGAATAAAAGCTGTATAATAAATTAGTCATACTATTCAATCAATATACTAAAAATGATATATTATCAAAATTCATACTATCTGAGAGTCAATTGCCCATCTGATGATAATTTTATAATGTAAAAGAATAAATTCTGATGCTATCATGATGTAACATCTCTGCATTCAAGAAAAGAACAGCATTTGGCATAAACTTTTATTCCTCTTATTTGCAATCCATCTTAAAATTTTGTTTTTATTGTTATTATTATTAGATTAATATAGAGGATTTGAACACAGACTTCCAAGATCCCTTCAGCTATCCACTCTATCTCATACAACTGATACACATGACCACACACACGTGAAAAAGATAAACGATCTCCAGTAAATGTATTTTGTGCTGAGCCATAACTCATCAGTTGATCCAACTCATCATCTCCACCACACACACACACACACACATATATATATATATATATATATATATATATATAATCAGAGCTTGGTTTATATTAAGTCTGTGTTCATATCCCCCGTATTACATATAAACTCCAAGTATATTAATTATACTTTCATTTAAGTATTATTCTTAATTTTATTAATGCTATTCTTAGTATTAATGTCTGTTAAAGGATATATATCTTAACAACCAGACATTCATATTGTTGACTAATAAGCAGTATTAATTAGTTAAAATAAAACATAAATAAGATTAACTATTTGTTTAAAAAATTGTTTTATTAAACTTAATTTAAATTTTGGTATATCTTGATTTAATAATACATTCGTTTGTATATGTTATATTTTAATTTTAAATTGCCTTTGAGTATGAAGTCATCACAGCCATATATTATTTCTAATATGTATATTTGCCAATTAAAAATTATGTATAAATTCATAATTATATAATTACCATAATTATTTAATTATTTACTCACATAATTGACACATCAATATTTATGATAAATAAATATTTGTCCATATTTAGAAATTATTGTTTATCTGAGATCTAGCTACTATATACGTTATTAAAATTAAATCTAAAAAATCGTCGTATTATTTAATGAACAGTATTTATCTATATTGTTTTTCAATGATCACTAATTAAGAAAATTAGGGTTTACCCATGGCATTGTGAGAAATGCTGCATAGATAATATTTTTTCAAAAATATTTTTAGGCAATATTTGCATACTTAAATACAAATGCGTATTGACATATAATGCATGATTCTGTTTACATTTTCTTTTGTTTTACAAGCAATCAATTTCTCAAAATTCTGTCAGGTTCTATCTAAATAAATATTAATGCTAGCAAACTATAGCTGAAGGCACATGAACAAGTCAAAACAACAATTGATAGTGAACATATTGGTGATGATAAATTGGACAAAGGTATAAGTATACCTTATTTTTATTAGTTGATAAAATCAAAACATATCTTCATTTTGCATAATTCTATTTCTTTATCTGCATTTAATAATAATCATTTACTTGACAAAATATTAAGATTAATTGAAAATAACCGCTTGCTTTATTTGATAAATTACTTTAAGGTAATCAATTAATGCAATTATAAGAGACAAGTAAATGTAATTACATCAATATATTATTGTACAAAAAATGAAGAAAAATAATTTACAAATAAAAATATGCATAGCGCTCATTCAATGATTATGTAAAATTTCCAAAATATAATTAAAAATAATAAATGTGAATAAATATCTCTTTATTTAATAGTGTGCTATTCTGTGTATAAAACTAAATGATATATAGGCGAAAATAATCTGAATGAACATATTTACAATAATTGTAATATATATAAAGATTAATTTTAATATTCTCACGGATAAATGGATTTATTTTTCAAATCATAAGAATTTATGTTCATACACACACATTCTTATGATTTGAAAAAGAAGAAGAAGCTTTGAGGAAAGTACTTGTTATTGTACCAAAATGTCAGCTATTTAGCTATTATATTTTTATTACTGGAAATTATATATATATATATATATATAATTTCCAGTAATAAAAATATAATAGCTAAATATATGTCATATATATATATATATATATATATATATATATAATGACAGGAGAATTTAAAAGTTTAGTATCAATTTTAATTCAGGTTTACTATCATTGCATACTTTGAGTAATATATATTTTTAATTATATGTATATAAGATATCAATTAATAATTTCATAGTGGTGGAGCAGAGCAAAGTAGTGCAATACTAAGTCAAAATATTGATCTTGTTGTTTCAGTTATACTATTATTTTAAAATGAATCATTAATTTCTTCATATTTCTATATCAAGCTATACAATATAAACACAATTAAAAACATTTCTACCAGGATAATTGTCATGCAAGACATATGCAAAATAAATAGTAGAAGAAAGTCTCATAAACATGAACATGTTACAACAATATGGATTAAGTTCATTACTTCTCACATCTTTTTTAAGGATATCATTGATTTAGCTTTGGGCTAATAAAAAGGGATCTATGTTTACAATATAAGTGGAGAAAATAGAATATCGAAACTAGTTGTAATATCATTAGTATATGTTATAGTAATCAAAACAAATTTTGAGTGAATCACATTTTATAACTGAGAGATAGGTGTAACATTATATCACTTATTTTTTTATAAACCTGTGTTAACATGCACCTACACTACTCAACAAACAAATAGTAAAATTAAATAATTTCTCCACCTGCATTACCACTGACATATATATATATATATATATATATATATCATATATATGAACAAAAGTATATTTATTTATTTACTCTAATATATATATATATATATATATATATATATTAGAGTAAATAAATAAATATACTTTTGTTCAGAAAGTAAAACATATTTTCGACCATATTAAAATTTATGAACTTTGTATGAAGAAAACATTACTTTTTAAGGTTTCTAATTATTGTGTTTGAATATTTCCTTTCTCGTTTCATCCTTTAGTTAAAATTATCTATGCATTTACAGATCAATGCTACCTGACAAACATACTAAATCTGATTGGAACTTAAAAATATACATCTTACTCAGATTCAAACCAAAGTTGTAAATATCTCTCCACAGAGAAACTGACTAAAATTAGTTTGGTATCTATTTAAACTTTCAATAAATTGGATGATTACATATATTGGTTATCAACAAGCAAATGAAAAAAAAAGATTGTTTATAATTATTTAGGTGGGCAAAATATTAAAGTTGTATTCGAAGTCAAATAGGTGGACAAAACCATTATTTCAACCATCCCTTTCATAGCTTGAATCCACACACACACACACGCACACACACACATATATATATATATGACAATAGATGGTGTTATACCAAAAACACCTTCAAGCGTTTGTTTACATAAACGTCAGAGCGAGTATTTCACTATCTCTAACTTAATTTCCACCTTCATATCATGATTTCAAGCTATTTGCTATCGTCAGTGAAAGACAGGATTAAGAAACTAGACCTAAAACACAAACTCTGAGCATTTAAGAAACAGTTTCTATTCAGCTTGAGAGCGTTAATCTTTTAGACACGTAATGTATTCAAACTCAGCTTCGCATGCCAGATAGCTACATGGGTCTGATATCAGTTCAGCATCACCACATAGTAGAAGTCTCTGCAATATATATCATTGCAAGAAAGACCTCAAAGGTACATTTATGAAAAAGAAAAAACACAAGTTAAAAACTTGCATATGCTTGTATTTATGACAATAGATGGCGTTATACCAAAAACACCTTCAAGCGTTTGTTTACATAAATGTCACAGCGAGTATTTCACTATCTCTAACTTAATTTCCACGTTCATATCATGATTTCAAGCACTTTGCTATCGTCAGTGAAGGACAGGATTAAGAAACTAGATCTAAAACAAACTCTGAGCATTTAAGAAACAGTTTCTATTCAGCTTGCGAGTGTGAATTTTTTAGACATGTAATGTCTTCAAACTCAGCATCACATGCCAGATAGCTACATGGGTATGATATCAGTTCAGCATCACCACATAGTAGAAGTCTCTGCAATATATATCATTGCAAGAAAGACCTCAGAGGTACATTTATGAAAAACAAAAAACACAAGTTAAAAACTTGCATACGCTTGTATTTATGACAATAGATGGCATTATACCAAAAACACCTTCAAGTGTTTGTTTACATAAATGTCAGAGCGAGTATTTCACTATCTCTAACTTAATTTCCACCTTCATATCATGATTTCAAGCTATTTGCTATCGTCAGTGAAGGACAGGATTAAGAAACTAGATCTCAAACACAAACTCTGAGTGTTTAAGAAACAGTTTCTATTCAGCTTGCGAGCGTGAATCTTTTAGACACGTAATGTCTTCAAACTCAGCATCGCATTCCAGATAGCTACATGGGTCTGATATCAGTTCAGCATCACCACATAGTAGAAGTCTCTGCAATATATATCATTGCAAGAAAGACTTCAAAGGTACATTTATGAAAAACAAAAAACACAAGTTAAAAACTTGCATACACTTGTATTTATGACAATAGATGGCATATACCAAAAACACCTTCAAGCGTTTATTTACATAAACATCAGAGTGAGTTTTAGGTATAACGCCATCTATTGTCATAAATACAAGCGTATGCAAGTTTTTAACTTGTGTTTTTTGTTTTTCATAAATGTACCTTTGAGGTCTTTCTTGCAGTGATATATATTGCAGAGACTTCTACTATGTGGTGATGCTGAACTGATATCAGATGCATGTAGCTATATGGCATGCGATGCTGAGTTTGAAGACATTATGTGTCTAAAAGATTCATGCTTGCAAGCTGAATAGAAACTGTTTCTTAAACGCTCAGAGTTTGTGTTTTAGATCTAGTTTCTTAATCCTGTCCTTCACTGACAATAGCAAATAGCTTGAAATCATGATATGAAGGTGGAAATTAAGTTAGAGATAGTGAAATACACGCTCTGACGTTTATGTAAACAAACGCTTGAAGGTGTTTTTGGTATAACGCCATCTATTGACATAAATACAAGCGTATGCAAGTTTTTAACTTGTGTTTTTTGTTTTTCATATATATATATTACAACCAACTATTAATAAAGAAAATAACATTTAATAAATCTTTAAACATTTGAGAAAAAAACTCAAAGCTAAACTAACATTTTTTTTTTTAACTTAATGCTAAGTGATAAGATTGAAAGAATCTAAGAAATGTAGCAATAGTATATTCACTTAATGGCTAAGTAAAATTTCCATAATAAATAAAAAAAAATTTACATTATCTGAACATAATAATGTAAATATGAATTTTTCATAAATTAAATTTGGTTCAAATAGATGATAATAATAATAATAATAATAATAATAATAATAATAATAATAATAATAATAATAATAATAATAATAATAATAATAATAATAATAATAATAATAATAATAATAATAATAATAATAATAATAATAATAATAATAATAATAATAATAATAATAATAATAATAATAATAATAATAATAATAATCATGAAATACATTTCAGTTCTATTTTTAAATCAAATTGAATAATTTAAGTATTAAAAAATATGCGATTAATTATTTTTATTCTTGCATCTTAATGTAAAAGGTTTGATTAATTTAATATATAGTCCTATATTTAAGATGCTAAAATATATTAAGATTATGTCAAGAAATGCAACTACTATTGATGATGATTAATCACTCCAACAGGCCTCTGGGCAGAAAATGCAAAATGTGTTTAATATTATTTTAAAAAAAAAATCAAAAATTTAAAAGCATTATTAAATTTTTAAAAAATATTTTGGTTATGAGTTCTGTTTTATGAACAAATAACATTTTATGCCCGTGCTCTGGGTTTAAATCCTAGTTAGGTAAAAAAAAAAACAACACAATTTTTTTTTCTATTCCAATAAGATTTTTTTTTAAGATTGCAGTCTTTTAGTCATTTAAGCTAAATATTCTATGTTGATCAATACTTAGTTATCTAGCTATTTTAACTAGAGGGTAAAAGCAGAATGTAAACTTCCAAAATCTTGTTACCTGATTTTGACAAGCAATAATTTCTCCATTATTATTTCTCTATGGAGATTCAATTGAAATGGCTTTTGTTGCTGCTAAGATATTTAAAAGTTGTTTTATTTTTTAGATTTTCAGATGTTATACTTATGGATCAAACTCTAATCTAATGATTTATAATGTTGCATATATATATATATATATATATATATATATATATATATATATATATATATATATATATATATATATATATATATATATATATATATATATATATATATATATATATATATATATATGGAGGAAGCAATAGAAATATATGGGAAGAGACTTTTGAAACTAAAATTTTTATACAACTTTATTATTGTATTCAAATCTAGCTATTGTATTTATTATTGTAACACTATATTTTAATGTCTAAATCAATAAATATAACAATAAACTCTAAAAAAGTTTATTCGCTTATCAGCTAAAGCAAATATTAATATTTATTATTGTTATTGTGGTAAATAATCATATTGGAAGTGATACTCATATTTTTTTATACTACTAGTATTAGAATATATTATTAAAATTATCCCATATGTTTATTCTGTACAGATTTTATCATTTACAAAGTCTTGATTTTTTTAAAAGTGTGGTTGATATTTAAGAAAAATAAACACAAATACAAAAACGATTTGGTAGGAGGAAAAAACATACATAAAACGATAATATACTAATTAGAATAAAAGAACATATTTAAAAATATTATTAATACAATAGTAATTTATACTGGAATAGCTAGGCAATCAGTATTACACCTAATAAGGAAAGTAATTTTTAATTTTATGTTTAAACACATGTCTGTGATTGCACAAATATTTATGCTTTATAATGTATTAAATTTGAAACGGTATAGTCCTAAAGTGCTTAAACAGATTTATTCATAGTGTTAAATAATTGAGTTTATTTATTAGTTAAAAATAAGAGCTTTAAAAATAAATAAAACAAAAATCATTTAATTTAATATTTATTATTATAAATCATTTACATTTGTAGAATAAATAATTGTGTATTTTATTGTTAAATATAGTATTTTAATATTCAAAATAATATTAACTATTATTCTTAAATAATTTTGTCCATAAATTTTTTAAATAATAATATGATTTACTATAGGAATATTTTAATAAATTATAAATAATTGTAGACAGAAGAGACAACCACAAAATAATATAAACAAGTTTTTTTAACTTTCTCTGTCTTTAGTAATTATAATTAACTAGTAGTTTTAATTTAAACTATGAAAATTTACTAAAAGAAAAATAAGTTTCACTTTTTTTTTTCAATTATTTAATAGTATTTTTAACTTTAAGCTTCGGCTCTTTAATCAGGTAAGCCGTGTGTCTTTTTTGATCGATCAACATGTTGATTTCTTTCGTTACTGACGTAAAAAGTATAAGCATGATGTCAAACAAAATATGGGCATTTGATAGTTCTTTGTCATGTGATTCCAAATATGTCTACCACAAAAAAATCTGATGAAATTTGGATTTTTTAGAGCAGTTTTAATCAAGAAGAGTATTTATTTATTTATTTATTTTCATCAATTTTGTAATTTTCACAAAACGATAAAGACAGAAAATATATCTCTGCCTTCAAATCGATATTTATGGAATGTTATTCATAAACAAGGCCTATGATGGAGCCTCAACATAACAGGCTCATAAGTATAAAATTTTAAATTTTTAAAAAATTTTTTTTATTTTTTATTTTTTGAAAAAAATGATACCTTTTATTAATTTTAATTTGTAGTTGGTGTGTATTGATAAATTATATATTTGTTTATGCTCATATAGAATTCATACCATAATTTTCTAAAGTTCTAATCCACTTATTTTATAAAAATAAACTTATTTTATAAAAATAATGATTTTCAAAAAGTTTAATAATTTATTATTATGTTTATATATGTTTCTGTTCTCAAGTAATGAGTTACAATACTAACAATCAAATGTATAGAAAGATTACATATGCAGGCAAATAATCAAATTCTGATTCTTGTTTATGCCTTTATACTCATGCTTTGGAGTCACTCTGGTTTTAGTATATGTTTCATCACATTATTTTCAAGTCTATAGCTAACAAATGAATTATATGCAAATAAATTATATCTATGTGATACAATAAATATAACAAGATAACATCACTTGTGTGCATAAAAAATATAAACATCACTGGTATCCATAAATAATATAAACATCACTGATGTACACAAAAATATAAAATAAAGAGATGAAACTCATTTTATCAGTGATACAGACAGTAGCCTACAATTTCTAGTTTTAGATAGACAAAAAACCAATTACTATGATGATTTCTTTGGTATCTTTTATTAGGATGAATCTTTATAGATGCCTTTGACATTTGGAACTTTTGGAGTACAAGATAAAAATGAAGAATTCATTTATTTTTGAGGTTCTGAAGCTATGGATTATCTCAAGTAAAACATATTATACATGTTTTGAAAGATAATTTTGTGAGGAATACAAAGAAATTATAACTGTAGACATAATTTAAAGTTAGTTCATGATGAATTAGAAATTATAAACAAACAATAAAATAATAATTATTTTAGATGTTGAAATTTCTTTTTTTTTTCTTATTTTGTAAATGGTTATCATTATTTGTCTTAGACTTATTGTTTTTCTTTGTTTTTCTAGTTTCTATTAATGTAATTTTTTTGCTCTAACATAATTAAAACTGAAGTCATTGTGAAAACTGTGTCTCAGGTCAGTGTTTTAAAAAATTCAATATGGCATTTTGGACTGAAGTAGTTAGAGAGAGATAAAGTTTGACTTTTTAATATTATTTTTTTTTTAAAAAATAATACTTTTGGTACATGAGCACAGACTTTCACATGATCCATCACTCTCCATTTTATGTCATAACTTTGATACACTTGAACACATATATGTTGAAAAGATAAATAATTACCAATATACATATTTCATGCTAAACCAGCAATCATCAGTTGATCCAGATTATCATCTCTACACATATATGCAATAAGTGCTCAGATATATATTAATTTTTCAACCACCTCTTACGAGGTCTCTCATCGACATCTGACCTCACTCTAACTCTGCTAGTTCTAATGCTAGAATATTAGTTTGACAGTTATTAATTAGGTTTTTAAAAGTTCTGTAAGATGGTGCCGTCTTCCGAATTATTTTACAAGTAAAAAATAAAAAAAACCACATTTAAAACTAAACAAAGAAAGAACATTGTTGGTGATTGGTTGTCAGCCAGCTCTCAGCCGAAAAAGACATTCTGATTGGCTGGAAAGAACAAAGAAACTACCTGATCAAAGAAAATAAAGAAAAATGCTGAGGTTTTCATTTTGAATATAATTTTAAAGAATATTAAGTATATATTGAGTAATTACAAATGATTTTCAGAGAGAATACTAAAAAAACAAAATTATTTTCGAAAAATATTGAAGATTTTAGTAAAAATATTTAAGATTTAGCAAAAAGAAATATTTACTTTTCTATAACATAAAAGGCATTTTGTCACAAATTCTTTGTTTATATTATAGCTTTTATGTTGCTGAAATTGAATATTTTATAATAAATAAATAGCAATTTATTTTTGAAAGAACTTTCGTTCTCTTCATAACCTGAAAAATTAGTAATATACTTTTTATAAACATATCTGAGTTGAATTTAATATTATAGGTGAATATGTTTTAACAATAGGCTTTGTCTTCAGTTTGTGAGTTGGCCAATTAAAAGATTTGATTTTTACCTTATACAACCAATAATATAATTAGCGGTTTAAGGGTTAAGATAGCTGATCTTCCTACTTTAATGGACAGGTTTCAATCCACTTCATCCTCCAACTCTTCAACCATCAATCCAATTAAAAATCTGATGATGGAATGCTCAAAGGCCACCCTGAAGCCAAAATTATTGTCACAGTCAATCTGACCCTTGATGTACAGAATATAATCCATTTAATATATGCACAAAGGATGGACAGACATCTCTACTATGTAATTACTGAAATACAGACTTATTACATACCTATATCAATATATGTAATATAAAAGTTATATGAAAAAATTACAAACATTAGTTGGAGTTGGTATTACCAAATAATGGCTGGGTAGAGAGAAAATTACTATCTGAAGAATTTGGGATCTCCCACTTCATTTATTTCTAATCAATCACCATCAGAATACTGGAAAACATCATAACAGGATATATATATATATATATATATCCTGTTATGATGTTTTCCAGATCTTCAATATATATATATATATATATATATATATATATATATATTGAACTCTTTCTACTAGGTCCAGATAGGTCAAATGAGTCAATTTTTTAAATAAATTTTAAATTGAGGATATATTTTAAATAGTATGACTACTGTATAATGTTAGTAATTTTTTAAAACTTTACTAAAATAAAGTGAGAGTAGTAAATATATAAAAAACTATTATAATATGTTAAATTAATAAAGTAAAGCTAAATATTGTGATTTTTGCATGGTTGGGAAAACTGGCCATAGTAAAATAATATATTAAAAGTCTTCTTAAACAAGTGCTAAAAGTTAATTTAAAAATAATGATTTGGAATTAAATAAACAAATGTATTTTAAATAAAAATATATATTTAATATTTGTGTTATAAATTATTTATTTAAATGTAATATTTTGTGGTAGACAAATGTATTTAATTTATTACAGCTTTAATAGTATCCAAATTATTATTCCAAATTATATTAGTATATTACTATTTTTAATACAAAATTTTTATAATTAGAAATTTATTTCTGTTATCAGACAGCAATTAAAAAATGTTAATTCTGTCTGGGTTTAATGTCATGTGACACAAATACACATAAATTTGTGCTTACAATTTTTCTAAAGATAGTTTCAAAATTACTTTAGAATTGTTTTAAAAATCGAAGGCATTTGTTGTCATGAAATATAAGTAAATGTTAGAGATATTTAATTTACTAGTTTTAATAAGTGTAGTTAATAAAGTAAGATTTTTTAAAAATAGATACATTGAAAATAAATATTGGATATACTAATAAAGTATAATTTTTAAAATGTTATTTTAAAATATTTAGTTTGTTTAAATAAAAGTATAAAATTAATTTAGACTTAAATAATATAATATTTAATATTTTAAAAATGAGTCATGATCTAATAGCCAATTAAATCATCAGTTCAATTTACTATAAAATAGACATTTTTATTTTTCTGGGGTGATAAATATGTGCTTTTTGTAACTTAATAACTAAATAAATCTCTTAATAACTTATTTTTTATTATTAATATTGAAGTTTTACTACTTAAAATTATTGTTTTAAAAGAGATGATTAAAAGGATTATAAATTTACTAAGTTATAATTATGTGTTGTTAAAGTAATAAAATTCCCTATCAAATATTTCTATTAAAGCTTGAGCCAACTTTGCAGTAGCTATGGATTTAATACCAGAAATAAATAGGTATTCAAAAGAATCAAGGATCGAAGTACAGATACCAAAGGAAATTACCATTTTAAAAATATTTGGAGAAAAGTTATATTGTTATTTATTCTTGATATTTTGGACATTGACAAGGAAGTTAAGGAGAAATATTCTTTGAAAATTTAGTATTTTTAATGCATTATATTTTAAGGATAGAAAACTGTATTTGAAGAGCAAAAGCTATACGGTAAAAACTTTATTTTTTAATATTTTAAAAATATATCATTAAAAAAAAATTTTTTTTTCATGTGTCATAGCATCGGCTGCAATGTGACTCCACTAATCCAGGACAACTGCTTGTAAGGTTGTTGTGCTGACCTCTCGACCACCAATGCTTGACATCATTTAAAAAATTACAGTAAATATTTTAAAAGATATTGTTTTAAAAGCTTATTTTAAACTTATCTAAAAATGGTGATAAAGATATCAAAACTGATAGTACTGTGGATATATTTTTATATGACAAGTCATCATTAGAAAAAAACCGTAAAGCATTTTAATATTCTAAAAAAAAAACTGACTTTAGAATTATTCATCTAAAAGAAAATAAATGGGTAATTAAAAATAAAATTATCCTGACTAAAATATAACTTTATACTGACTTTGTTTAAATTATGATAAAATGATATTTTATTTTAATGGGATATAAAATGTGTATTTTCCATACAAGTACATATGAATCCATATAGTCATCACTGATGCATTGAAAGCCCATGTAGGAAAATGGGAAATTTTGGAGATTATTTTAAAACTTTCCATGTGATATCACATTTAATAATTATTTTTCCTGGAAAGCTGCACACAATAAACTGTATTTTATAGACTTTCATCATGGGATTAATAATTATTCTTTGAAATATTTTCAGATACAAAAGTCGACTTCACTTCATTTTTCTTTTTTTTCCATTTACGAGTTTATGCATGCCAGAAAAAAAAAGTTTTTGTTCTCAAGTGTTGGACAGTGATTGTCTTAGCAACAAACATCAGGAAGCGAACTTCTAATGAAGAAATAGCAGGAAGAAATTTTTTTATTTTATTTGAACATTATGGTGGGTTGGACTTTTCATAAATATAAGTTTCTTTATCATTTTGTTTACTAATTATGGTAATAAGTTTTTATTTAGTGTAGGTAGGAAAATTATATTTAGATATCTATTAATCTAACATAATTAATATTGCAATGAATGTTTTAAATCTTTGTAAAATTTTATAAACATTTTTCTAAATATGATAGTAATGAATGGATATTATTATTATTATTATTTAATATATTTGTTATGTGAAATATTGGACCAGAAAATGTCTAAGAGTGACCAACCAGAAAAATTGTCACTAGGTAAATTTGTATATTGTATTAATTTTACATGATATATATTTTATTATTTTTTTAGAATTGCTTGGGATATTTTTATAGTATTACCTTATCATATGAATGTATGAACATGTGTGCATGAAATAATTACACATTATACTTTATTGCTATTTTAAAGATATAAGCTAGGATTTAAAAAAAAATGCATACTTTTCATTTATATTGCTAATGTAATATAATTTACTGATACATATAATTTTACATGATTCTTTACTGGAGAAACCCAATTTTAAAATGTTTTAAAATATTGATTTTAATATCTGAAAACAAAATCATTTGTATTTTTACTGCTGAATTTTGAAAGTGAATAAACCTTTTGTTGTTATAGTAGTTTTAGATTATTGAAGTCATATGTAAATCTTGTTTATTGTTTAGAGTAATGTTAGCTAATTTTGTGATGTAGATTGATAAATCTATTATGAAGTTTTTAAAGTGATAGTGACCTTGGGATTATGAAAAGAAACCAATGGGAAGCTTATATGTAGGATTTTTAAGGAATAGAAAGTAACTTATATTATTATTTTAGTAGTTCATGTAAGTACAGATAATGTAACTCTGGGTCTTGTATATATTTTCCATGGGAAGTGTCTTTCTTGGTATTAAATATTTTAATGTTTGAAGAAGCTGAATAAATAGCCTGAACATGCACTGTTTCCATGTAGATTATCCATATATTTTATACTATTGAGTCTATTCTCTAGTTATTTCAACTATGCCTATGCATCATATTATCATATCGCTATCTTAATTTCAAAAATTGTTGCATCATGCAGAATAGTATTTATGAAGAAAATAATGATTAATTTTTTGAATTGTTGAATTGTTATTTTGAAAGAAGATGAGATAGGTTCTTTTTGCTTTGGTTTATGTTGAAGTTAAATACAAATGAGATTGACAGTAATTGCAAACTATAATAATAAAGAATCATAAATAGTTTTCATATTTTATTAAACTAAAAAATATATATGAGATAAATTATTCAAGAGATTTTTGAATAATTTTTGGATATTTTGATTATACATGGTAATGCATATTTTTAAATAATAGAACATCCATAAAAAACAATATAAAATAGAATGAGTACTTATATTTTGTGAATATTATTTTATGTTTTAAAAACACACATAAATTCACACATAGGGATTTTTATTAGAGTAGTGCCAAGCAAAGTATATAAAAGTATGTCAATCATATTATTTTATTCAATTCAATTTATTTATTTAACGAACCAAGATAAATATTTTAAATAACATCAGCACTATCATAGTAGAAGTTTGATTAATTTATTATAAAATCTATGAACATATCTTAAAAATGAATGTTACTTCAGTGGTTCATATTTTCATATTTTCGTGTATATTTATGAAAAACATGTATTTAAAACATGTCAATTGATAGATATTATATTCAACTATACATGTATTTGTAATTGGTAGCATTATTATTATTTTAATAAATGTGCAAAAGTTTATAAGTTGGAGTAAAGGCTTATTTACTTGTTGATTTTTTTTTTTTTAATGAGGAAGTAGGTAATTTATCTAAAATATAACTGCAAATATTGTATATAATTTTTGTTAAAAGTCTATAATAATCAATTTTGTTAAATTTTGTTTTATAAAACATTGTATTGTGCTGATTATTCACCATTACAAATACATGATCATCAGATACCAAAAGAAAGATAATATTTGCACAGTACAACTATAACTATTTACTTAAGAAATTACAATGCTTCAGAAAATAATATATTTTTAGAAATTTCATTTTACATTATTATTATTATTATTATTATTATTATTATTATTATTATTATTATTATTATTATTATTATTATTATTATTATTATTATTATTATTATTATTATTATTATTATTATTATTATTATTATTATTATTATTATTATTATTATTATTATTATTATTATTATTATTATTATTATTATTATTATTATTATTATTATTATTATTATTATTATTATTATTATTATTATTATTATTATTATTATTATTATTATTATTATTATTATTATTATTATTATTATTATTATTATTATTATTATTATTATTATGGTCATAATTAATTATATAATTTATTGTATAAATTTATAACGTTATTTGTTGCCACATATTCTCAGATTATCAGATTATACCACATATTCAATTTAAGATGCCACATGAGAATTAAAGATTATATTATATTACTTATTGTTATTATTATCATTGATAGTTACCATAATATTGAACAGTAGATAAGATTAATAATTATTTATGGAAGATTATTATTATTTATTATTATTGTTATTATTATTATTATTATTATTATTAGTTAGGTGTAGTTGAGGTTGATACAAAATTCCTTATCATACTTAGCTACAGAAAATTATAAATTGATTTGAGTTATTTTAAAGAACCTGAGATAATTATAGTTATATTGTTTTAATAAAGAGATTGGAATATAATTAGTAACATTAAAAATTGATTGTTATTATTTTAAAGTCGTAAAAATGCTATGAATTTATAAACCGAACCATTTATTATTTATTAATCAGTTAGAGCTAATTGAATAGTAGATATTATCATATGATATTTTTATTATTGATTATAGTAAGATTGTAAATATTTTAGCCGAACATAATCATTTTATTTGAGCTAACATATTTTTCTATTATTATATTTCCAGTTAGTGAAGGTACAATATATATATATATATATATATATATATATATATATATATATATATATATATATATATATATATATATATATATATATATATATATATATATATATATATATATATTATTAATCAATGTCTGTATTCCAATTATAATAAAATATATATATAATTATTCAAAACAATACAATAATTAATACAGTAAAACAATATTTTAAAAAGACAAATATATACCAATTTAATAGAAGTACTTTCAACTATCTATGTAGTCATTGTCAACTAGATTCAAATTGTATTAGAAAAAACCGTTACAAATGTAAACAAAAAGTACTACATCATACATTAATTTTCCCACAATTCATTAATTTTTATATTGGCGGCCTGTCTGTTTATCAACTGTTGCTTTTCACTTTTTATTAACATAGCTTCTTTAATTTTGCATTTATTATTATTTCTTTCAATACACAAAAGCTTAACTTTATTAAAATCAAAATCAAAACCATAATTACATGTTACATTATGATCAAAAAATACTGATGGTGATACATCATCATTTCTAACATTCTCTTGTCTTGATTTTTGCACTCGTTTATATAACAACAAATGCTCCTTTGATCTTTTCTCTAATGTACATCGAGATTCCCCAATATATGCCTTTCCACAAACACATAGCCATTTATATATTGCACAACTTTGATTTAAAATACTACACCTATTTTTTGAATTATTTATTAATCCATTTAAATTAGGAGTAGTATAAAATGCAACTCGACATATATTTTTATATATCTGTTTTATAAATTTCACTTGTTCATTACAAATAAATGGTATTGATATCCAAGTATATTTTATCTTATCAATATCTATACATCTAAAATATTTCTATTATTATTAAACTTAGTAATAATATTATAAATTAATTTATGATCATATCCAACATTTAAAAAATCCATAATAAATACATTTATGTTACTTATTTTATCAGAACTATATTTACATAATTTATTATTCCTAAATAAAAATGATTTTAAACCGGATAATTTATGTGCTATTGGCACATTTGAATACCAAGGAATATATCCTCTTTTTTCAATATCTTTTATTACCATACAATAATCTAATTTATTTTTATTACGGGTAACTTTAATATCTAAATACTGAATTGACATTTTTTCTTCAAAATATTTACTCCATTTTAAACCTTCTAAACTATTTAATTCATTGAATAATACATTTATAATATCTAAACTTCCACAAACAAAAACATCATCAACATATCTGTAATAAATTTTAATACCTTGGCAATATATATTATTATTAAGAATTATATTTTCATATCTTGATACTACAAAACTACATATTTGTGAAACTACAGGAAGTCCCATAGGCCATCCGTAATCCATTTTATAATAATTTTCAAATATTGAAAATATTGTTTTACTGTATTAATTATTGTATTGTTTTGAATATATATATATATATATATATATATATATATATATATATATATATATATATATATATATATATATATATATATATATATATATATATATATATATATATATATATATATATATATTGTGCCAATGCCAAATTGGCACATGTATATAAAATAATTTTGGATAAAAATTATTATCAAAATCTTTCGGAAAAAAGAATTTGAAAGTTACAATTAATTACTTTAAAGAGGGGAGAGGGAGTTTTCCTATAAAAAACAAAAAAACAAACTAAGAGTTTCATAAAAGTTAAAGAGTATTATTATTATAAATTAAAAGTTTAAAAAAAAATATATATAAAAATCTCTTTTCATTCCAGTTTATTATAATAGATTATATTAGTGCGTGCAAATGTAAACAAAAGTATGCATGTAAGATATATAAAAAAATAAATAAATAAAGAAATGAAATGTATTTCAAAAGAAACACAGTGGTGGACTGCTAATTAAAGATATGAAAACAACACATTTTAAAATAGCTACTACTAATCAAATATTCAATCGAAAAACACGTTGTCATATAATTAATCTAAAGGAATTTCGACAACACGTATTGCCGGAGGATATTAAGACAAAAACACTTCGCAGGTATAAATAGACTTTTTTTCGTTTTATCATTCAGTCAGTTGGAGTTTGAAATTCAGTCTAGTTTTACTGTGTCAGTTTACAGAAATGCAGTGCTGAAAAGCTTTTGGAAATATACGCTTGTGCTCCAGCCTTTTTAGTCCAATAAGATCATCAAAACCTGCCTGAGAAATAATGTCTGGATAACAACACAGAAACCCTCCGTCAAAACGTGCAGCTGTCTCCAAGAAGAAACCAACGGATTACCATAAATTCTCTTCCATAAACAAAATCTAACCGGTTAGATACAATCCATCAGAAGCAGCAGAAGTAGCCACCGACAAGAAAAAAAATCCTAGGTATCTGTTTTATTATTATTTACAAGTAGTAGTCACCACTGTAATCCGTAAATATTGAAGCTTAACATTATATGAACTCTATCATACATAAAAGGAACTATTGATGTGTGTGCGTGAGTTTCAAATGTTATTAATGCTTTATTATTATTTTTGCGAATGAGAGTTAATTTAAATGTCTAAGATTATGTTGCTTTGTTCATGAAATATCCTATCATATGTTAATTTAAAAAAAAGAAAAAAAAATGTGCGTGTGTGAAATTTGGATTTATAAAATGTTTAGAATGCGTTTATGTTGGTTAGTAAATTATATTTAAACTTAATTGATGTTGATTGAAATAAATTATTTTTAAAATTAAACTTGATCTGTCGGTCAATTCTTTTTATCAATCTCTTATTAACTATAAATATCATTGATTAAAATTATACTGGGCTGGTTAAGGGAATTGTTTCGAGCGCTGGATTATGAGCCTACTACCCGAATATGTTAGTCTTCAGACTAGCTGGCGCCCCGGGGTCTACCCTGAAACAAATAAAGTATTTGGATGGTAGGGGTTTGAATCTAGCAGCCGAGATGGGCCATTGTTGATAGTTAAAGCTATTAATAAGATCTCCCATTTTGCTCGAACGTGCCGGTTCGTTCACCTAACCTTTATAATATTATAAATATATTGTGAAGGAGTTTGAAACCGGCCAAAACTTATATATACGTATAAGTAGGTGGTTTCAGCGGTTACGACCCGGTACATAAATGGCTTTACCCAACGTTTGGGGCTGAACCTAAGAAATAACAGTAAATAAATGCTTTGTTTCTTGTTTAAAAATAAAAACCTTAAAGAAATCTAAATTACGTAAGTAAAAGGGTATTAAATTAAAAATAAAAAAAGAATTGATCGAAAATTTTTTTCCTTACTTCTTTAAATGAAAAGAGATTTTGTGCTATTTACGTTCTGTTAAATAAATGACAGTTGGGTGTTTGGGCGGAGTTAAAGCATTAAGATCGGGTAGGATAAACGGACAAAGGAGAGCGGAGTCAGCGTGTATTTCCAGTTTAGAAAGAAATAAATAAAATAGAAATTAGTAAACTTATTAAAATAAAATGGTATCAAAAATAATGATAAAAAAGTGTTTAAAATTATAAATGATAAGAAATAAAGCCAAAATGGAGGCTCAAGGTAAAAATATAGAAAATATTCCCAACAAGGGAAAAAGAGAAATCATAGCTTTATTAACGTGCATGTTCGAAAAACAAAAAGAAACAGCAGAAGAATATAAAAAAATAGCCGAAGAGCTTAAAAACCAAAATAATGAAATGAAGAGTAAATTGGAAGGGCAAGCTGAAATGCTTGAAAAGTTAAAGGACCTGATCAAAATGGGCCAGAATAAAATAAAAGAAGAAATTAGGGAAGAAATAGAAGAAATTAAAACACAAGTAGAGAATAAAATAGAGACTGCTTACCAAGCAATAGAAAAAAATAAGATAGAAGATAGAAAAATAATTGTAGAAATAAAAGTTGAAGTTATAAATTTAACTGTAAAAGTAAATCAAATAAATCGTAGTCAAAATATCCCACAAACTGAAATAAAAAAGCCAGACCAGCTGAGTGCGAACATGCACATTACAAATAACTCCATGAGTCATCGTCGGAAATACATTTATAAAAAAAATCAGATGATTTACAAAAGCCCATATAGTATAGTCCATCAAACTGACTTCAATGCCTTTGTGATAGCCAAAGGTAATATAGAAAAAGGAACGTTTAACACTAGATCACTAAAGTTATTTGGAGGGCTGAATAATAAAGAACCGCCAGACAAAAATTAAAAATATGTAATCTGACGGATTTGCTGGCTTGACCAATTATTATCGACCATGGACTCGGAAAAATGGACAATGTTTGCTAAAATTTAAAAAAATAAATGAGTATCAAGTTAGTTCGAATAATTAAGGAATATTTAAGTTAATAATAGTAAATCTATAATAATCTTAGAGTTTTTAAAATGTCAAAACTCTCGATTATGTCTTATCGATTATATTGATATCCCAGCTCATAAGTCTAGAACATAGCGGAGCGTGACATACACAAAATAAATGTGTAAAATCAAAATAGACAAACGAAATGAAAATGTTTTTTTTTAAAAACGAAATAAATAAGTGTATAAGGAAAGTGTTAATGAAAATAAAACTTTAGTAAATGATTTAAAATATGATTCCGTAATATAAATAAATATGTAAACTGATGTCCGTGATGGTTTAAAAATAGTATCGTAAAACTAATATTTAATATGTTCATAAAGGTTTGAAAATAATTTGTGAGATCAGATTAATAATAAAAAAAAATATATATATATAAAGGCAATCTAAGGTGTATTGAGAGTGTGTAAGTAGGCATGGGTATATACGCGCACATACACTGTAATATTCGGTAAATACGATACCTTATGATGAGTATCTTAAATGTATTTATCCAGATATCCTTTTAGGTTATTTTCTTGGTACTGCTGCACCTTATGGTGAGTGCAAAAAGGGGTTTATTTATTATAGATTCCCTGTAAGCAAGTCCAGTAATAACTCGATATCTAGAGTATTAGTAGGTGTAGAATTATGCTGCACATATACACATGTGTTAAATAAAGATGTTCGTAACGATTTACAAATAATATTATAAGATTAGTAATAAAAGTATAAAGTCAGTCTAATGTATATTACGAGTAGGTAAGTATGCATGGGTATATACGCGCACATACACTGTAATATTCGGTAAATACGATACCTTATGATGAGTATCTTAAATGTATTTATCCAGATATCCTTTTAGGTTATTTTCTTGGTACTGCTGCACCTTATGGTGAGTGCAAAAAGGGATGTATTTATTATAGATTCCCTGTGAGCAAGTCCAGTAATAACTCGATATCTAGAATATTAGTAGGTGTAGAATTATGCTGCACGTATACACATGTGTAGGAATTATCTAAAATAAAAAAAATTAATAAATCTTTATAGTCAACAATTAAAATTGCAAGAGATAAAATGGTCAAAAATGACGCATTTTACTCTAAAACGGAGGGGGGTGTAATGTGCCAATGCCAAATTGGCACATGTATATAAAATAATTTTGGATAAAAATTATTATCAAAATCTTTCGGAAAAAAGAATTTGAAAGTTACAATTAATTACTTTAAAGAGGGGAGAGGGAGTTTTCCTATAAAAAACAAAAAAACAAACTAAGAGTTTCATAAAAGTTAAAGAGTATTATTATTATAAATTAAAAGTTTAAAAAAAAAATATAAAAATCTCTTTTCATTCCAGTTTATTATAATAGATTATATTAGTGCGTGCAAATGTAAACAAAAGTATGCATGTAAGATATATATATATATATAAATAAATAAATAAAGAAATGAAATGTATTTCAAAAGAAACACAGTGGTGGACTGCTAATTAAAGATATGAAAACAACACATTTTAAAATAGCTACTACTAATCAAATATTCAACCGAAAAACACGTTGTCATATAATTAATCTAAAGGAATTTCGACAACACGTATTGCCGGAGGATATTAAGACAAAAACACTTCGCAGGTATAAATAGACTTTTTTTCGTTTTATCATTCAGTCAGTTGGAGTTTGAAATTCAGTCTAGTTTTACTGTGTCAGTTTACAGAAATGCAGTGCTGAAAAGCTTTTGGAAATATACGCTTGTGCTCCAGCCTTTTTAGTCCAATAAGATCATCAAAACCTGCCTGAGAAATAATGTCTGGATAACAACACAGAAACCCTCCGTCAAAACGTGCAGCTGTCTCCAAGAAGAAACCAACGGATTACCATAAATTCTCTTCCATAAACAAAATCTAACCGGTTAGATACAATCCATCAGAAGCAGCAGAAGTAGCCACCGACAAGAAAAAAAATCCTAGGTATCTGTTTTATTATTATTTACAAGTAGTAGTCACCACTGTAATCCGTAAATATTGAAGCTTAACATTATATGAACTCTATCATACATAAAAGGAACTATTGATGTGTGTGCGTGAGTTTCAAATGTTATTAATGCTTTATTATTATTTTTGCGAATGAGAGTTAATTTAAATGTCTAAGATTATGTTGCTTTGTTCATGAAATATCCTATCATATGTTAATTTAAAAAAAGAAAAAAAAATGGGCGTGTGTGAAATTTGGATTTATAAAATGTTTAGAATGCGTTTATGTTGGTTAGTAAATTATATTTAAACTTAATTGATGTTGATTGAAATAAATTATTTTTAAAATTAAACTTGATCTGTCGGTCAATTCTTTTTATCAATCTCTTATTAACTATAAATATCATTGATTAAAATTATACTGGGCTGGTTAAGGGAATTGTTTCGAGCGCTGGATTATGAGCCTACTACCCGAATATGTTAGTCTTCAGACTAGCTGGCACCCCGGGGTTTACCCCGAAACAAATAAAGTATTTGGATGGTAGGGGTTTGAATCTAGCAGCCGAGATGGGCCATTGTTGATAGTTAAAGCTATTAATAAGATCTCCCATTTTGCTCGAACGTGCCGGTTCGTTCACCTAACCTTTATAATATTATAAATGTATTGTGAAGGAGTTTGAAACCGGCCAAAACTTATATATACGTATAAGTAGGTGGTTTCAGCGGTTACGACCCGGTACAATATATATATATATATTAGAAAAGAAATAAAAACTAGATTAATAAGCATGAAAGTACAATTTGGAGTATTATGTGTATAAATATGCATACAACTTTTATTTATATATATAATATTTACTGATACTTGAAATATATATTTATAAAAAACATTATTTGTATTAAAATATTTTTCAGCCATATAAAAAAAATTAAAACACATAAAAGGTTACTTTTAAAATTTAAAGTTAAAAAAATGTTAGACTGTAAAGAAGAAAGACATTTTTTTTTTAGATAAAACTTTATATATTTTTTTTACAATAAAAATAAAAGTCAGTTAATATCTAAATGCTTATTTATTTATTTTTGAAAAAAATGTGCATTTATATAGCAATCATGCTTTTAAATAAAAGATATAAAACGATAGATTTTTTTAAAAATTATAATACATATTTTATAAAAATAGTGCATATTAAAATTATCAAAATAAAATTTTGCTAGAAATTAAATTTTGATAAAAAGCAATGGAACAACTTTTTCTTCCAATAAAGGTATTTAAAAAATAACCTGGTAACATGGTATGCAAATATTGTTTAATCCATTAAATAAAACTAGAAATTTTATACAAAAAATGTTTGATATATTTAGCTTATTGCATATATCTAAAAATATGTAAAAGATATGTTTATCTAAATATAATTCTAGACAAATCGTATTAAATAATGAAATCAACAAAACTTTGTTACAATCGCCTGCCATGTTTATCATCTGGAGTTTAAGTTCAATGGCTGTAAAATAGATCTCTCGCTATTCTTAGTGTGAGAGTATATATAATAAATTAATATAGATGACTTGATGAATAAATGTTTATGCATTAATAGTAAATATCCCAACCCCTCAAAAATATTGTAATATGATGAGATTTTAAGTACTAGTGATAAAAACATCATTATTTAATTGTCCCCTTTCTTATTAATTATATTAAATACTAATTAACAGCAAATTATCATAGATGACAAGGAAAAGTCATTATTAATTTATAACTTATAAATATGAAGGAAATAATTAAACTTACATAAGTTTTTAAAAAAGCATTTCTAAAAACACTATCTGTCATGTATTGTAATTATGTTACTAATATGTTTCAACCTGCTTTTTTCAATAAAACCAGTCTTCTACAAGCTTGAAATAATAATTTATTTTAATAATCTATTATAATATATTTTTTTGAATTTTACAATGACTGTATTAAGTTTACTTTTATTATTTAATAATTTATAATAATTCAATTAAAAATCTAATTTTAATTTGAATACAATTAAAAACAATAATTTAAAGTTATTAATTGTAATTATTTAAAATAACACTAATTGGATTTTCTTTATAATGTAATGTCAGGGTTTTCCACCTGAAGAGAAGGAACACATCTATTTATGGTCAGGCCTAGGGTCTTTGGGTAGGATGCTGTCAATAATATGATAAAGTAACTAACTAGGTCATATCCACTTCCAATGGGCTAGTTCTTATCTTACTCATTAAATCTAGATACAATTTAGGCTAGTTCATCCATACCTTAAACCACTCTGTATTATGCCTCAGTATTCAAAACCAGGGAGAATGTTTCCTTTGGCTCTATTCAGGGGTGAATTTACTTTATGTAGCAACTAAGTTTTCATTTACTTAAGATACACCCAACCCTATTGCTGTGTTATAAATTATAATAATATGTGTACGAGTGCATGTGCGCGCGCACACACACATATACTTAATTAAGCAAATTGATGAGTGAGTGTATGAACAGATTTGATAAACTAAAGACAGATTTGATTTAAAACACATTAATTAGCCAGATGTTTCAAATAAAAATTTTTGTTTATGGCTTCAAGTCATTCTAAAACCATCAATTTTTACATTATCATTGCAAATTTACAGTCATTTTATAGCTGATGTGATGTACTGTGACTTCTCCTTAAATGGAGTCAGGAATCTCTCAACAATAAAATGTACCATAAGATTCTGCCCTCTTTAGAAATATTTTACTAATAAAAAATCTTTATTATTTAAATTTAAAGCTTTAACAATCAGAGAAGGTGGACATTCCAAAGTGCTGATTGGTTGTTTCTTATCTCTAACAAAAGTGAGTGCTTGTCCATGATTTTGATAGGTTTAATTTCTTTGTTTTGATTAAAAAAAAATACAAATGTTTTAGAATTTACATTCATATCGGCCATTCAAACCAATTGTGCAAACGCTTTGCGAGTGTTAAATAATAAATGAATGCCTTCTGATCAATACAAGATATAGAATTTATGCAGGAATAAAAAGGATCCTCTTATTCCTACGACTCAAATATTTATATATGAGCAAATCTGAAGTACTTGCACAGAAGGCGTGATGATAGAACGGTCACTTTTAAATCACCATATACAATGTCTGAATGAATGACGCGATGAAATTTCCTAGAATTTACTAAACGTCATTCCAACTGAAACTTAATCATATATATAAGTAAGCATTTATCGTTATAGTATCTGCATATAATTGTAATTTACATTCATATCGGCCATTCAAACCAATTGTGCAAACGCTTTGCGAGTGTTAAATAATAAATGAATGCCTTCTGATCAATACAAGATATAGAATTTATGCAGGAATAAAAAGGATCCTCTTATTCCTACGACTCAAATATTTATATATGAGCAAATCTGAAGTACTTGCACAGAAGGTGTGATGATAGAACGGTCACTTTTAAATCACCATATACAATGTCTGAATGAATGACGCGATGAAATTTCCTAGAATTTACTAAACGTCATTCCAACTGAAACTTAATCATATATATAAGTAAGCATTTATTTTTATAGCGTCTGCATATAATTGTAATTTACATTCATATCGGCCATTCAAACCAATTGTGCAGACGCTATAAAAATAAATGCTTACTTATATATATGATTAAGTTTCAGTTGGAATGACGTTTAGTAAATTCTAGGAAATTTCATCGCGTCATTCATTCAGACATTGTATATGGTGATTTAAAAGTGACTGTTCTATCATCACGCCTTCTGTGCACGTACCTCAGATTTGCTCATATATAAATATTTGAATCGTAGGAATAAGAGAATCCTTTTTATTCCTGCATAAATTCTATATCTTGTATTGATCAGAAGGCATTCATTTATTATTTAACACTCGCAAAGCGTTTGCACAATTGGTTTGAATGGCCGATATGAATGTAAATTACAATTATATGCAGATGCTATAAAAATAAATGCTTACTTATATATATGATTAAGTTTCAGTTGGAATGACGTTTAGTAAATTCTAGGAAATTTCATCGTGTCATTCGTTCAGACATTGTATATGGTGATTTAAAAGTGACCGTTCTATCGTCATGCCTTCTGTGCAAGTACTTCAGATTTGCTCATATATAAATATTTGAGTCGTAGGAATAAGAGGATCCTTTTTATTCCTGCATAAATTCTATATCTTGTATTGATCAGAAGGCATTCATTTATTATTTAACACTCACAAAGCGTTTGCACAATTGGTTTGAATGGCCGATATGAATGTAAATTACAATTATATGCAGATGCTATAAAAATAAATGCTTACTTATATAAATGTTTTAGAGTATTTTTTTAGTATTATATATTATTTTGATAAAATATGCTGAAAATTGATATATTTTAGAAGAATAGTTAAGGTTTTCATAAAAATTATTTATTTTTACATGAACATAAATTGTGAAATAAATCAATGACACTACACAGCATTTTCTAATAGGTTACAAACATTCTTTTTAGGTTTTCTGCTATAGAATATTTTTATAATTATAAATATATATATATATTTGAAAAAACTTGTGTTCACTTTCATAATCTGACAATTTATTAATTTGCTTTTTACAAATGAAACTAAAATGAACATAACATTGAAAGATGTATATATTTTACTATTGATTCTGCAATTGACCAATGAAATGTTTGGAACTTTAATTCAATAATCCAATAGGAAATTACATCAGTTAAAAGGTTAAGTTAGAATTTTTTTTTGTAAATAAAATTTAGGTTGACTCCCTTTGTAATGATTTTATATTTGATCATCATAACATAATATGGATGAGGTAAGAATTTTTGACGCTATTCCATATTAATTTTCAGTCACTAGTACCAGACAGAATTTACATTATTTGTTTATGTTTTAACTAATAATTGTTACATTTAGTTTATTTTGTATGACTGATTAATATACTTGTGTGAAAGTGTTTTCCTATCCAGCTTACAGAATGTATACATAGATAGGGAACAGTCCCCAAAGAAGATAGAATCTCTACAACACAAATTGGATGAGGGAGCTATTGGACATACTATGATATAATCTTGTAATTAGTTATTTAGCTTCACGATTATAATTGTGACAATGAAATAATAATTATTCGGTTTATTTTATTTTTTTAAATTTTAGCTAATCTTATTGACTTGGTATATAGGAAGTGTCCATTGATGTATATCTAACTATGGGTATGGGATAGAATAACAAATAATTTTAGTCATTGATATATTAAAGATGCATCTGGGACACATACAATCATCTTTGCACTATGTTAATAGAATTTAGATTTTTTTCTGTTATAAATAAAATGGTTAATACATTTTTAAAAAATTAAGCAGCTCATATTTCAAATATATGGTTGTGGTCATCTGACAAAAATATCAATGGCTTTTTACATGCATTTGAACCAACAAAATCTTTTTAATTGAGTTAACTTCATAATTCTCTAAAGTGTTCTTTCCCCCATGTCAGCAGCCATAAGATTATGGCAAAGGTGTAGAATGCATGAAAGGAGTCGAAAAAAATTGATGTGCACCTGGATGAAGAATATTATGGATATATTTGAATTTTGTTAATGTGTAAGATATATGAAGTGCAATAATTTTGATGTAATAAGATTATTACTCATTTAATAAAATGTGAAAAATATGGAATTTAGAAATTTGTACTATATATATATTGTAATGGAATGTTCTTGCTGCATTCCATTTAAATTGAAGAAAGAAGACCCCAAACATTGGGAAAGCCAAACATAATGGAATGTATCTTTATATGATCTCAAATGAAAATAAACATATGAACTTTTACAACAATAATCATTAGTTAACCAAGCCTCTAACTTTGAGACACCAAATGTAATGAATAATTAAACGAACATATTATGCAGACCATGTTGTGGTGTCCAAATGTAATGGAACATAATTTTACTCCATTATACCAATCATCAGTTAACTGAGTCCAACAGTTTGTGGTGCCAAATGTAATGGACAATATATCATATAAACATATTATACCTCAAATGTAATGGAACATCAATATATGAGAAAAAAATAATGCTTCAAACATTGGATGGTAAATGTAATGGAATATATATAATCTAAATGAATCCAATTGGTAAAAAAGCCTAATATAATAAATTATATAATTTAACTCTTATAATGCATGACTCATCTAAAAACGAAAAGATTTGACATCACTCTAAATTGGCTACTTTTTATCCCACGTATAAATATGATACGTCATCAGAAAGAAAATCAAAAGTTCTGTAAGATGGTGCCCTCTTCAGAGTTATTTTACAAGTAAAAAATCAATAAAAATGACCATATATGTCAAACAAAACCAAAGCACCACCTCCTCACCAACTTTTCTTGAATCTTATTGGCTGACCCACTTCTGTCAGAAAGGGTAATGGCTGCCAAAAAGTAAAAAGTTACGTTCGTTTTGATTTTTATTACGAAAATGATAAACGGATATTTACAACATTTTAAACAATATTTGAATTGAATTACAAATTATTATTGATAAAATAATACTAAAAATCAAATTATTTTAGAAAAATAGTTAAGATATTACCAAGAATTATTTATTTATTGCTACATATTGATCATAACGTAAAGTGAAAAAAAAAAGATTGTGTCAGCAAACTTTTTTGGTTGGTTGAATAGCGGTTACTTTTATTTCACTGCAATTGAATATTTTTTAAATTATAAATCAAATTTTATTTTTGAAAAGATTTTCGTTTGCTTTCGTAATCTTAAAATTCAGTAATATACTTTTTACAAACGAAACTAACGTATTTATATTATTAAAAGTGATCTATTTTAACAATAGATTTTGTTAAAGTTGTGAGTTGGCCAATTACAAGTTTTGATTTTTAACTCATTCGGCCAATTATATAATCATCGTTCAAAAAGTTAAATGAAGAAAGACAAAATTATCCCAGTTATATTTAAATAAATTGTTTATATACCCTTCCAATTAGCTATACATGAAATAAATATTAAATCATACAGAGCAATGAGATCTATCATTATAATTTATTTTCAAGGTTGATATGACTAACTAATCAAATATATATCAGAAACAAAATGAATTCTATTATATCCAATATACACATCTATTATGTATATTTATGTATATCTAAACAAATCAATGAATAATAATATGTGTAAATGGCCTAAAGACTAAACAATAAGTGAAATATGAAGTTATCCTCTATTAAATTGTGAATTCAATTAATTTCATAATGACTCTGGCATTAAAAGAAAAATAAGAATAAAATATTAATACTCTTTCAAATAAATTACGAAGGCATTATTTATAAAACAAATAGTACATCCTTTATTTTTATATTATGGTTTAATTTTAGGTAATATCAATGTTTTAAATACAAACCCAAATAATAAATATACATATATACTTGCAATAAGTATATATATTAAATAGATAAAGACATATTTGTGCTTAACAAGTATGCATTAATATAAACACAAATCCATATTTATATTTTTCAAACATTCAAAAATAATATATATATATATATATATATATATATTTATTGAATGTTTGAATATATGATATATATAAATATATATTATATACAGCAAATATATATAAATTATTGTTTTGGTCTGCATAAGAATTATTATATGAAGTTAAAAAAATGGAAATACATAAATTAATAATAAAACAATTTTTATAATAAAAATTTGCGAATATAAATTTCCTTATTAAAATATACATAACAACTCATATGCAACCCAAACTTATAAGCCATACTTTAAGATTTTAAATTACTTAAGTGTTAATTTTGACACCTGTTAAACGTTTATTGCTGTTAGAAAACAAGACGCTTGAATTGAATATTTATAAAAATGTTATATTTTTATAATGAAAAATAAAAGTAAACAAAAATATCGATCTCAAAAATATATTTATATATCATTTATACATATAATATTATTTACTACCTTTCAACGTTCACTTATTTATTCTTCTTTCAAAAGTCAACTTATTCCATTGTTTTATTCCTTTATCCATTTAATATTAGAATGCATTCTAATTAAAATGAAGAAACTATCACGTTAGAGAAAATTGTCAATTCTTGGATGTATGTATAGTTTTATCCTTCTAAAATTTCTTTCCTTGAAAAATAAATAAATAAATTGAAATGTTGAATCCAATATATTAATTCTAGTTACCTCCAGATTATTATTAGATTGACCATTATAGATTCCAGATAGCTATGTCAAATTTCAGCTTCAAATACGATGAAATTCATGTGTTGAAATTTGCTCAGTTTTTTTTTTAAACTGCCTTGGAATAAATGAAAGAAAATGGTGCAGCCCCCTGGCTGTGATATATATATTAGCCAGTCATGTTTATGTATTGATTACAGAAATTTATCTTATTCCACTATTCTTAAGAATGGAAATTTCAAAGAAACAAAGTACAACAAATTTTATCCTTTTGTTTGTTTAATCACTATCCTAATAATAATGGCTTCTTTTTTGTTGTTGCTGTTGTTCCACATGCTAGCAAATGCTGTTTTGAAAACCATTGTTACACATGTTTTATTTTAAACAATTAACATTAAAAAAAATATCAAGCATATATATAAAAAATATTAAATTGAAAATTTATTTGACAGCTTTAAAAATATATATATACATAAATAATAATATTGCATTTTTTTAATAATCACTGCAAATAAAATATTTTTTTTTTATATAATCAACAATTTATATGCCTTTATTTATTTATAATAATTAAATATTCATAACGATGTACCATCAACATATAAATAAAATAATAACTTCAAACAATAACTATACCTAATAATAATAAACAATAATAATACTTCATATATAAACATCAACTCAAAAAGATTTTTTTAATAACAAATGACAATTTTTAAAATATAGATAGACTTATCGATATTTACAATGTATATATATATGTTAAAACGAAGATTTGCACGGGTTAAATATATAAAATACATATTTTGCGGGTTCATCCGTGTTAAAAACTTTTAATACCAATACACTGACGTTTCGACTTGGTCACACAAGCCATCCACAGAGTTATAAAAAAATAACTCTGTGGATGGCTTGTGTGACCAAGTCGAAACGTCAGTGTATTGGTATTAAAAGTTTTTAACACGGATGAACCCGCAAAATATGTATTTTATATATATATATATATATTGTAGCAATCACTTAATCCATCTTTAATCACAGAAGGTGACACCAGATCACTACATATCTGGAAAATTTATTTACTGTGATCAAAATGGATGAGGATGATGGTTTGCACTGATTAGATTTGGGGAGAAACAAGAAATCTTATATATTGTTTAGACAATTGAGAAATAAAAGCACTAAGACAAACCTCAGCCAAACATTTTAAAATTTTATTTAAGAGAGATGTAAATTATAAAATAAAAGTTTATAACACAATGAATCAGATTATCTCAGGCATGTATCAGATAGAATAAAATTCAATGCTCTGGCAGTCAGATTAATTTTCTAATACTATATTAGAAAGGGAGAGAACAAATTTCCTTCCGCTGAGAATTCAGCAAAATACTGGTTTCCTCAATCAGAGATATAAAAGCAATATATTCTTGAACTAAATCAATCAAACCAGTGCCAGTGGGTACTTCTTGGCCCAGAAAATGCTTCGGGACCAGGAACGTATTAATGCCAGTAAAAGCTGCTCTTATACCATGTTCAAAGCAAAGATGATTGATTTACCCAAAGAACAAAAGAAAAATATGATTAATACATTGGAATATAAATTATACAATTGGGACAAAATTTATGTCTCCAATTTAATGATATAACAAACTTAAAAAAAATGATTTAAAATTAATAAAATATTAAATCTAAGATGAAAGAAAATCATACATTTAAAACTGCTGAATCCCCAACCAAACAATTTGAGAAAAATAATTTGAGAATAATAATCAGAGATCTCAGTGGGAGACAAGTAAATGATTAGAAAAACAGTTACATCTGCCCAAGCATTTCCAGAAAGTGAATTACAAATAAACTTATAAACCAAGTCCTGAGTACACACTCTATTAAAATTTAAAGCAACACATAAAGACAAAATAAATCTAGCAAGCAAATATAAATACTGACCTAGATTTTTTATAAGTTAATTTATCAGAGAGTGCATATGAGTAGAAAATATTAAAACTTTAAATGCTTTAGCAGAAAAGTTTCTTTCACTATAATTTATAAAAGGAAATTAATATTATTTTCCTGTTAGTGACTTATAAAAAAACAACAATCCTAGTTTCCTGATTCAGACATATATGAAAATGTACGGTCTTGCAGGAAATTGATAAAATGGCACCAGCGAGCATTTCTTACTCTGGAATAATGCTTCGAGACAAGAATGTAATATTGCCAGCAGGACAGACTTCTGATATACTATCTTTAAAGCAATTTGGGGTCGATTTATGTGTAAGACAAATGAAAAATATGATTATGATCTTACATAATCTAGAAAATAAAAAAAAGAAATCTCTAACTACAGAAAACCAGAACAATAAATATGATAAACCACCAGCCAAAAGATTTTGCGGTTTGCAAAAAGCACAAGCATAGTAATATAAATCAATAAGAAGATAATAAAATAAATACAGTTGAGCTAATTTAAAATTATGCAAGACTTCTAAAGAATTTATTAAAAGTTAGGCATATAATTAGAAATATATTAAGCATATTAAAATACAAACTCACTAGACACTCTCTAATAAATAAAATTGAAAGCAAACTAGGAATTTTAAAACTAAGATTCCAAGATATATGACAAAATACAATGAAAAACAAATAGAGCTAATAAATATGAGGTTAAGTCATTATTAAGAATACAGATTTATTTCAAATTGATCAGAGATTTAACAAAAGAATGTACCCTGGCAAGAATAAAAGAAAATATTTACCTTATGGTAAAGTAAAGTTTGTGTATTTTCAAGGAGTGTTTACTTTTATTTGAGTTCATATTTCAGGTGTGTCATTTTGACAGAGACAAGTGTTGAGGCATATTGGGGATCCAGCTTATCTTTGACTTTTTCAGCATGACTGAAGGAGAGAGTCAGCAAGCATGGGTCCATATTTTGGGTTAATCTAGCAAGACATATTGATGGTGATAAAATGTATAGTAGTATATTTTGAAAATCCTGTAGAGCAACAAAGTCTGTTAATAATTGCAAGTTTTTAAAAGGGATTAAATGGCCAAACTGCTATCAAAACATATGAATCTCAGCAGGCTATAATCAAAGTGTGTAAAAGAATACTGATTCTCACTATGAAGCAGTACATTAGCCAAGAATAAAAACTGCTGTCCATATAAAACCTGCTGCCCTCTAAATTTGTGGAGTTATTTATATCATGATACAATCTGCCACTCAATCTAATGAAGAATTTTTAACCAGGGATTATTTTAAACAGAAACAACAACACAAAATTATATCTCCACGTTTAGAATGAACTTAGAAATGATTAGAATAAAAGCGATAGGAATGTAATTAACAAGCGGTGAAAGAAAAACTATTTTAAAATAAATTCTATAAAAAAAATTAAAATTACCTATTTTAAATATAAATGAATATGAGTTTTAATAGACATACTCTTTTTAAATAATTAAAAAAAATTTAACATTAGAAATTTAACGAAAATTAAAATTTTTTTAATTTTTGGAAATAAAACTATTGAATCGGATATCAATCCAGTTCATTATATATACTTTAAATGATTAAGCTTCAATGTTAAAATTTTTTCCATAATAATTTAATTTAATTTTTATTAAATGGAAATTGTTAGATTATTTGAAAGTTTAGAGATATAATTTAAAATATTTTTTAAAGATTATTTTGTAAATATATATATTAACAAAAAAGAATTGTAATAAGTTCAATCATTTTTAAGTACATATATGTATTTTACTAATTATATTTATTGTAATGTAAATAATTATCATTGTGTGGAAAAAAGCCAGGTTGTGTTAAATAAATTTGTTATATATAGTGAGTTGTCTATTTCAATTTTGTTTTAAATTGATTATTTCCAATTGTATATATGTTTACCTACATTCACATGTACAAAAAATTTAATCTGTTTTTAATTCTTTTAATTTTAAAAATAGCATATGATAAAATAATTATGGTTTGAGTATTAAATTTGGACATATTGTTTTATATAGAAAAATCTAGGAGTAGGTTTTATATTTTTTAAATAAATTAAAAAAAATTAAATAACTATTAAAATATAAGAAAAAAATATTAATCAGAAACGAAGCAGTGGAACTTATTCATACTTATTTATTCTTCTTTAATTAAGATGCTTTCATAGTGTAACAGCAGAGTTAAATAAGGGTTCAATAACAGCTTCCTACTTGTTTCACCACATTTTATTTTTATTATTACAGCACTCCCATTATATTGAAGCAAGATCAAAAATATTTTATGTTGTTATAATAGTGCGAATTATTTTTGCATTATATGAAAAAAATGTATTAATTAAATGACAAAACTCTGATTTCACAACCAAGTAAAATATACTCTACCAAAACTAAACAACTCATAAAAAAGTGTCATTCAGAAAAAATAATATTTTAAATGCAATCTTATCAAAATAAAATTTCATGAAAGATGAAAGGAAAGAGATGAAATTGAGGGGGGGATAATGTAAATTTACAATTAAAATTGATTGTCTCATCGCTAGATTTTTTCACATTTAAAATTAATGAGAATCTACTGTCAAAGTTATTTTTTGTGGCTGACTCCTTATCCAAGCAAAAAAAAAAACATTAAAGGAAATGATGATTAATTAAATCATATCTGATTAAACAATTAAAAAATATCCACAGAAAATAAACTACTTTTAAATATAGCTTTACTTCTTACTATATGTAAAATATATAATTGTTAATTAGAGAAGATATTAATTAGTATTAAAGTTTATCGGCTTAACGTTTTCGAGGATCCATGCCTCATATTCATAGCCTTCATAAAATGTATAATAAAATATGCAAATACAAATATTCAAATAAACTAGTATTACGTAGCCCATTTCTTCGAGATCTTGAAGCAAGTATCCTTTCTATTAATGGCATGGATGTTTCCATTGATGCAAAATGCCTCCTTTATTTTTCTTTTGTGATCATTTGATTCTGAGCACAATATTATGGGATTGGCAGGTGTGAAGTTGTGTCCAGATTGTTTAGCATGCTCCAAGAATACAGAGGACGTGTTGCTGTTTTTCTGAGCTCTGTTAAATGTGTAAATCTGTTGACCCAGTCTAGTATTGATTGTAGCTTTCATTTCACCATAATATATAGCATGGAATCAAGCCTGAGGGCAGGCAATAGAGTACACCACGTGTGGGGTGAACGATCGATCAATGTGGTCTTTAGAGTTGTTAAGCAATCTATTAGAATTAGGTGGAGTTCTAACTGCTATGTTAAATTTATCATTTAATGCTTTCATTAGTTTGTTAGATATTTTAGGAATGTAGGGGATTGTTATTCTAGGTAGATTGGTGCGAGGTACATTATTGTTTATTGTATTATTAAATTTTATGATTTTATTTTTAATAGCTTTGAATTTGAATCCTGCTGCTAATAGATCTTTAATATAGTTGGTTATGTTTTCTTTCCTGTCTGCTTCATATTTACATAAATAAAAGTTTCTAAACAAAAATGCATTAAGGCCAGCAAATTTATGCGATGCAGGTGAGTTAGAGTAAGGGTGGATACAGGTGCAAATCTGGACGCAACTTCACACCCGCCAATCCCATAATATTGTGCTCAGAATCAAATGATCACAAAAGAAAAATAAAGGAGGCATTTTACATCAATGGAAACATCCATGCCATTAATAGAAAGGATACTTGCTTCGAGATCTCGAAGAAATGGGCTACGTAATAATAGCTTATTTGAATATTTGTATTTGCATATTTTATTATACATTTTATGAAGGCTATGAATATGAGGCATGGATCCTCAAAAACGTTAAGCCGATAAACTTTAATACTAATTAATATCTTCTCTAATTAACAATTATATATTTTACATATAGTGAGAAGTAAAGCTATATTTATTACATAATGAATAGAGGTCAAGAAAAACAGATCTTACATTGCGGAATTTCGATGATTAAATACGAGCAAAGACTTTCGTTCTTTTCTAAATGCAAGGATTATAATATTATGCCCAATTGTTGTTTGGTTAAAATCAATAGAACAATATACAATAATTTTAAAATTAAGAATGAATTGCAGAAACAGCTTTTGGCACATATAACATATGGATGTAGAGATGCTTTCAAAAAGCAAACAATCAGATGGAATAAAATGACTGTGAACTACTTAATCCCCCAGTGGATGCAAGATAAACTGCATAAAATTGAGAGATTTCATACAGCAAAATTTGAAAATAAAATACATTTTTTGCTTATCAAGCAAAACAAATATCGCCATAGGATTAATACAGACGTGTTCGTTAACAAAACTTCAATTACACTACCATATGAAATCAAGAAAATTTTATCCTTTGGACCGAAATATGTAGGAGGAAGTTGGAGATCTCCTAAACTCGAACTAATAGCAGACATCAAAGCGAGTCTCATTAACAATATACAAAGAGATGCTATCATCACTGATATATCTAAACTTTTAAATAACAATTTGGTTGATAAAGAAGGAAAAGCATGGAATAAAAGTATATTAAATACCAAACAATATTTCAAAACACACAATATTACTTGTCTCAAAGAAGACAAAGGCGAGCGTTTTGTTTTGCTAAATAACACAGACTATAAAAATAAAATGCATGACCAAATTAAAATATTAAAGTTGGTACATGATAACTCTTTTAATATTAAACTAGATCGAGATAAATTTATTAACAATGTGCTTCGGACTTTCAAGGATAAAGGGATTACTAAATCCGAATATTACAGGATTTACCCTTCTGCCACTAGACCACCCCGAATGTTTGCCAATTTAAAACTACATAAAACAGGTGAACCACTTAGATTGATGATGGATTTCAGTGGTGTGCATTATTTTGAAGCATCCAAATTAATCAATCAATTACTTATAGATTACCTTAATTTTGGCTCATACACGATAAACTCATCTCTCCAATTCATCTCCAAAATCAAAAATACTCAAATCTCTCAGACTTCAATTATGGCTACAATGGATGTGAAGGAACTATACGGATCAATTAATCGAAAAGCATTTATCCAAATAGTACACGAAGAGCTACTGCGAGCACATTGCCCTAGTGAAAGAGTTAAATTCATTATTGCTTTCCTGTCATGGCTTGATTCACATATATTTACACTCTTTGAAAACAAGTGGTACATGATGCAAGATGGATGACCCATGGGCCTTCCTAGCAGTGGTGTTTTATCTAGCATATATTTAAATAAATATGAGCTATCGATCTTTCCAAAATATCACAATATCAACCAAGACTTTACATATATTCGTTATGTAGACGATATCTTTATCATAACCTCTACTATGTGATTTACAAAACTTAACCAAACTTTAATTCACCATCACATATTTAAATAATAAAGAACTTAAATATCTTGACCTCTCTTTATAGAGAAATCGCCACTTAATAGATTACAAAATGATTGTTAAACCATTTGAAATTCGCAGCTGTATCCACCCTAACTCTAACTCATCTGCATCATATAAATTTGCTGGCCTTAATGCATTTTTGTTTAGAAACTTTTATTTATGTAAATATGAAGCAGACAGGAAAGAAAACATAACCAACTATATTAAAGATCTATTAGCAGCAGGGTTCAAATTCAAAGCTATTAAAAATAAAATCATAAAATTTAATAATACAATAAACAATAATGTACCTAGCACCAATCTACCTAGAATAACAATCCCCTACATTCTTAAAATATCTAGCAAACTAATGAAAGCATTAAACGATAAATTTAACATAGCAGTTAGAACTCCACCAAATTCTAATAGATTGCTTAAGAACTCTAAAGACCACATTGATCGATCGTTCACCCCACACGTGGTGTACTCTATTGCCTGCCCTCAGGCTGGATGCCATGCTATATATTATGGTGAAACGAAAGCTACAATCAATACTAGACTGGGTCAACAGATTTACACATTTAACAGAGCTCAGAAAAACAGCAACACGTCCTCTGTATTCTTGGAGCATGCTAAACAATCTGGACACAACCTCACACCCGCCAATCCCATAATATTGTGCTCAGAATCAAATGATCACAAAAGAAAAATAAAGGAGGCATTTTACATCAATGGAAACATCCATGCCATTAATAGAAAGGATACTTGCTTCGAGATCTCGAAGAAATGGGCTACATAATACTAGCTTATTTGAATATTTGTATTTGCATATTTTGTTATACATTTTATGAAGGCTATGAATATGAGGCATGAATCCTCGAAAACGTTAAGCCGATAAACTTTAATACTAATTAATATCTTCTCTAAACTACTTTTATATAAGTACCTACAAATGTACATCTGAACTCAATTACATTTTGACTAACAAAAATATGTATTTGAAGACTATAATGCTTTTATAGATTGAACAGAAGTTATTATTGATCAATAAGATGTACATGCTAATGTACATTTAGAGAGATGGAACAATGAAAATAGACACTACTTGATATTATTAACTTTCAGAAATATTTCAGTAAATTTAAATATAAATTTGCTAATCAGTTAAAAATACAGATAGATTTTGTGAATGGTTCAAAATATAATTATAACGGATATTCTACTAAAAACAGCAATACATGTAGGTGATATAAGCAGGGAGCAATTCTCTAATATGTTTTCAACTGAGGGAAATAAGAAAGAATATTTAAAAATGGCCCATTAAAAAGAATTTAATATCTGGTGAAATAAAAAAAATATAATTGTGAATTACCATATATATATATATATATATATATATATATATATATATATATATATATATATATATATATATATATATATATATATATATATATATATATATATATATATATATATATATAAGAATAACAGTTTCTAAAGTATGAAACTTCTTAATATTAAAAAAAAACTGTTTCAACAATAAAAAGTAAATATGGAACCATTATCAAAATGAGGGATAACATTTTGAAAAATGTGGATGAATTCAAAGTAAAATCATATAATAAGAAAACAAAATGATCATCACATTTATTACATCTTCTGATTTTCCAAGCGTTTTACAAGAAGAGCTGAAATATGAAATTGAATCTATGAAAAAGGATAAATTTCCAGGAAATAAAAATATTATAATAATTTTTTTTAAGAAGGTGATAAAAATTATTGGCAAAACTTTATACTAAATGATAACAATTTACAAGATGATTGTAAGAGTGTATTAATAATATTGATATTTAAAAAAATGTGATTAAATTCTTAGAAATTATATATATATATATATATATATATATATATTTCTATATAATTTATAACTTATATATATATATCTATATATATATATATAAGTTATGTACAATTTTGTTCTACACTTTTACTAAAATAATCACAATTCACTTCAGCAAACTTTAAATTTAAAATGAGCAAAAGAACAACATGAATTTATATGTGGTTTAGGCATAGAGAAATGGTGAGAAAGATATTAGATCATATATAGACATAAAGTGACCATGGCTCTGGTTATTTGTTAATATGCCTTGGCTCATCATTTTCATATTTCTTGGTATGTTACCTATAGCATCAGGTTACATCCCATCGATTCTTGATGATCTAATACGCTGTAATAATATAATATTTTAGAGAAATTATTGAATAGACATGTGATCTGTTTGTTAGCATTAAACAAACAACTAGATAAAATTTAATATTATTAACATTAACTATTAATTTATAATACTGTACTTTTCCTCATTTTACTCATTCAGTCATTTCATGTTTCCGTTTTAACTTAATCTTCATAACATTTTTATTTTAGTCTGTTTACTGTTTTTTATTTTTTATAGCTTTTTGATTTATAAAAATGTTATTAATTTAAGAACATCTTTTGTAATTAATGGCAATTAGTAGGCAAATTATTAGACATTTTTAAGGATGTACATGTTTTCTTGCCCAGTGATTTTTGAAAACAGTGATGATAATTTTGTTAAGTTCACAATTAGCAAACCATCTTATAATTTATTTTGATTATTACTTTCTAAAGCTTGCAGTTAAAAAACATAATGATAACTTTCATTTTCTCAAATCACATTTTACTTATTTTCTCCAATAAGCTTTAGACTAATTTCTTTTCCTTGAAGAACATCTTTTAGGTATTGAGAATGTTTTACGTCTGATATGTCCCACATTGGCAGATAATGACAGAATTCCACCTTCAGCTGCTTTATTTATTGAGAAAAATGATTAAAAACAAATATTAAAAAACAATCAACTGGTATCGCTTTTTATCGCTTTCATATATCCTTTAAAGTCCCACATTTTATCTATACACACTCTATATATCCTGTCCTTCTGTAGAACAAATAGGCTGTATTTTTTGTATTGAAAAAAGCCAAGTTGATTCACTCATTAGATGTGATAAATTTAAACTATATGTATATACATCTTTAAACAATTTTTTTTATCTTTAAATAAATTTTTTCATCTTATAAAAACTGAAGTTTAAAATCTTAAAAGGTAACACCATCATTATGTATCTACGAAATAAAAAAAAACACTCGTTATAAATGCTTTTTTACCCTTTTATGTATATACACACACTAATTTTGAATTACTATACTGTAGTTATTAGTATTGCAGTTTTAAATTTTACAATAACTATATTTTATGATTTGTCATTATACAAAATTAACGATAGCATCTTATGTGTCCATCCAGATACAAGCTTTTTTATCTTATTGATAAATGAATTAATATTTCAATTTTTCCAGCTTTTTCCCTTGGCTAATTTATATAATCTTATTAATTTAACTTCTCAATAATAACATGCATACATTATAAAGCAAATAGCCTTTAAATAGTTTTAGTAAGCAATTCTTCATTATTTTTCAATAAAATAAACTCTGATAAAAAAGCACTTCTCATCAAAAATTTTAACAATTTTTGTTTTATTCTCTGGCTAAGGTAATTTACTGACAATATTTGGTGATAAATGTGTCAGCACATTAATGTTAGACATTATGAAAAGATACTTTTATGCCTCCTTGAAACATAAAAGAAATTTAAAATTTTAATCAGCCTAGAATCACCCTTAAGTCCTATGAATAAATCTAGTATACACCTGGGTCTCGTTTTACGTGGATTTATTTAACACAATTTTGAAGTTATGCAATTCATGTTTCTTCTTAATATTTTTGTATGAGGTTTTCCTTTATGTGTTAACACTGTATTAGATCAGAAGTCAAACTCCAAAAATGCACTATTACTTTAAATAATAAATTTTGTGCACTTACATCATATTTAAAGTAATTGCACATTATTGGAATTCGACTTTCATCTTAATAATTTCAATATTTTCAGTGCTTTGTAATAGTAAGATTTTATGCAATAACGAAATTAAAATCATAATTTCCACATTTTATGTATGCACATTAAATTTTACAAGATTATAATGTAAATTTGTTCAAACATTGTGCGTGTTAATTTTGCATTTTAAATCATATTCTGTTTTTGCTTTTTTTAAAAAAAAATGTATTCAATTGTTAATCATTTAGTGTCTGCAAGTTTATTTTTAAAAGTTGAGTAATAGCGGTGGGCACAATTACATTTGACAATTAAAAAATAAAATTTGATTTATAATTGTAATTAACAATTTAAATATTACGTAAGGCAACCTGAAATTAATGTGATGTGAAATGAAATTTGATTTTTAAAAATTGAAAATTAAAAAATTAAAAACAAAAATAAGAATTTAATTTTTAGTTGTTAGATTAATTACTAATTAAATTGTCACCAGAAAACCATTAACACAACATGAGAGTGAAGTTGGCACAAGTTGTATTTCCTCTTGTGAAAAATCTGATTTTTTACCAGTGTTTATCGGCAAATAGTGATAATAATTAAAACGTGCATAAAAATGTAAATTACTGTAAATTACACATAAAAATATATTTTTTGAATAAAATTAAATATTATAGTTAAAAAAAATTTGTTTATATCAATGTTTTTCAAATTTGAAATTTTTTATTAGTCATATTTTGTTTCCTTATTTTTTTTGCATGAATTTTAAAGTAATTTTACATTGGTGCTTTGCTTTTATGCGATTTTTGAAAAATCACAGTCCGTATCCCCCATTTTCAAGGTAAGTTATGTCTATTTTTATGCAATTTTTTTTGTGTGTGTTATCTGAGGAATCTATCTACCATGTAAAACGACACCCAGGTGTATATATATTCATTAAAAAACATTCAACACTTAGACAATCCCAATATCAATACAATCAACAATTTCAAACTGTTGTCAGGGTTACTTTCTTTTAACAATATATGTGTGTGTATATATATTAAAAATTGTATAATTACCTTTAAAGCAATATGTAATTTGCTTATACTGAATATTTTCTCTCTTACTCTCTCTCTTTATATATATATATATATAATTAGAGGGATTTGAATTCAGGATTCTTCAGTCTATTCATCTTTCACTTTATCTCAAGTAACTAATACTCATGATCACATATTGTAAAAAACATACATGAGCCCAATATACATATTTCATGCAGAATGAGCACTCATCAATTGGAATAGATCATAATCTTCTCACATATACAATCAGTGCTAAGTTTATATTAAAATAGCAATTCCTCAATCTTTAATAGACAAGCTTCAATCTTTTTACCCTTCCACCTATTCAACTATGCAGTTTATTGAAAAAAAAGGGTTTGCCTATAACATCAAATCCAACAAGGGCTTTAAGCAGTTTTATCTTTGGTTTTTCAATGAAATGGTTAGTTGAATAGTTGGAAGGGTGAGAAGACTAAAGCATGCCCATTAAAATTGGAAAAATTGCTATTTAATATAAACCGAGTGCTGACAATATATATATATATATATATATATATATATATCAGCACTATTTTTATATTTTATATATATATATATATATATATATATATAAAATCAACCATTACCAATCCACTGCAAGATGAAAGCCTCTCCAAGTTTAATCCATTTCCTCTGATTTTTAGCTTTTCTTCCCCACATCATCCCTGTACACTTTCTTATTTCATCCATCTCACATGTGGTCTCTTTGTCAGTCTTTTACAATCTATTGGTATCCAGGTTAATATTTCAGTTGTCCATCTATTATCATCTCTTCTAGCAATATATCCAGTCCAACTTCAGTCTTTTAATTTTTTCAATGATGTCAGTAACACCTGTTTGTTCTCTTACCCATATATTGCATTTTTGATCTCTTCTTGTTACTCCCAACATGCATCTTTCCATACTTCTTTGAGTGGTCTGAAGTCTCAGTATTGCTCTTCTATTAAGTGTTCAAATCTCAGATCCATAAGTAAAAGCTGGTAAAATACATTTATTAAAAATTTTCCTTTTCAAACACATTGGCATATTTCCTTTTAGTATCAAGTTATTTCTACCAAAAGCACTCCAACTATGTTTAATTCTATGATTAATTTCATAGATTAAGTTTCCATCTGCATTAGTAATCTGACCAAGGTATTTGTAACTGTTAACTTTTTCTAACTTATTATAATCAATTTTAATTTTCATACTTTGAGTCTTTTTAACATTTATCTTTAGTCCTACTTTCCTACTTTCATGTGATAACTCCTGCAACTTTTCCTGCAGCTCTAAAGCATTATTTGCAAAAACAATTGCACCATGTGCAAAATCTAAATGATTTAAATAATATCCATTTACTTTCATTCCTTTAGCTTCCCATTTTAATCCACAAAATACTTCTTGCAGCACTGCTGTAAAAAGTTTTGGAGATATAGAGTCACCCTGTCTTACACCCTTTTCATTGTTGATTTTTCCAGTAGCATTATGTAATCTAATTGTTGCTGTTTCATTTTTATAAATATTCTTTAAAATATGACAATATCCTGGATCTATACCTTGATGATTCAATGCTTTAATCATTAAAGAAATGTTTATAGAATCAAAGGCCTTTTCATAATCTACAAATTCAAAGCACAATGGCAACTCATATTCGTTTGTCCTTTTTATAACTTCTCTCAATACCTGGATATGATCTACTGGACTAAAGCTACTTTTAAATCCAGCTTGGTCTCTTGGTTGGTGGAAATCCAACGTTTTCTGTAGACGAGTTGTAATTATCTTGGTAAAAAATTTCTATAAAATGGATAATAGGCTGATGGGTCTGCAATTTCTAATATCTTCTTTACCACCATTTTTAAATATAAATATTAATACTGCATTCTTCCAATCATCTGGTACATCTTTATCATTTAGACATTTAGTATATAAGTTTGCTAAAATGTTTTCTATTTCTTCACCTGCTTCTTTTAATATATCAATTATAATTCCATCATTACTTGGAGCCTTTCCTTTCTTCATACATTTAATTGCATGTCTCATTTCTTCATTTAAAATTTTGGAAAAATTGTAAGATGTAATAGATATTGGAGGTACTTGTTCTTTATTACTATATAAATATTGATAAAATCTTCTACCCATTTTATGATGTCATCTCTCTTTTTAGTAATAATTCCATCTTTTTTCTTATTGCAGATATAAATTTCCTACCAATATCAAAATGTTGTTTTTCACTCTTGAGACTTTTATTCTCTTTTACAGCTTTCCTTGCTATTTCACAATTATACTTTCTTATATCATTTTCAACTCTTTTCTGCACCATTTTACAAAATTTGAAATATTCAATCCTTTTTAATGCATCATTTTTATATATCTTCATATTCCTTTTTTCTTCATAAATTCTCTAGTCTAAGTAGTAATTTTATTGGTCAATTGCTGCTTTTTTTCACCAGCTATCTTTGTTGCAGTTTTCAAAAGTGTATAAGTTATTTTCATATTAATTTTATTTAAATCTGAATCATGTTGAAATTCTACTAATGCTTGAAACCGATTTGTAAGTTCTAATTTAAATTCATTTGAATGTTTCTGAAGATTAGAAATATCAACTGTAAATATTGTTTTTCATAATAATTTTGTCTCTCTAGCTTTGCATTAACACATATCTTACATCTTACTAATTGATGATCACTTCCTGTGTTAAATTTATTAAGAACATTACAATCTTGAAATATGTAATTCTGTTAGTAAAAATATAATCCAATTCTGCTGTACCTTCATTTGGATGCTTCAATGTCCACTTCCTTTTAACATTTTTTTCTAAATAAGAATTCATAATATAGAGTTTTCCTTTTCTGCAAACTGCAGAAGTCTATGTCCTCTCTCATTTTTATTACCATAACCAAAATTATCTACAGCACTTTCATCTTCTATTTGTTTACCAATTCAAGCATTAAAGTCTCCCATAGCAATTTTAAATTGTTGTTTACTCTGATCAATATATATATATATATATATATATATATATATATATATATATATATATATATATATATATATATATATATATATATATATATATATGGGAAATTATGATTGGGTATGAGTGCTGGTTCTGCATGAAACATGTATATTGGTTATCACATATCTTTTTCACATGTATGTGACCATGTGCAATTGTTGCTTGAGATGGAGTTAAAGATGCATAGACCAAAAAATTCTGAGTCCAAATGCTTCTTATTACATATAATGAATTTTGTAAAAACACCTGAGTGGGTTAAAATAATTTCAATATTATTAAATATTTTAATAATTTATTTACTTCTGGAATATGTAAATTCCGATAGTAATTTCACCAATTAATTAAAAAAAAATCAATTGGAAAGTCATAAATCATTAAGAATGTAATTTTTCTAATTAGGGGTCTTTTTTGCATGAGTAAACATCAATAAAATAAATGAAACCTGAATATAGAATAAAATTTAATTATTCAGATATTACATTGATTAAATAACAAATTTTCTAATTAATTAAATCTTTTTTTTATTTAAAACTTTTAATTAAGTTCATAAAAATGAAAGTAATTTTCAGAATTGATATCTAACACAGAAATTAATTATGTGAATAATTTAAATAGGATTCTTTTATATTTAATAATATAAATGTACACATTGTTAATTCAGTGAACCATCCAATATTGGGCAAAAAAATGGTTTCAGACATTCAAATTTCGATTACTTAATGACTGCCAAGCAGATGAGTGATATCTTTTTTATTGCAATTCTGTGAAGTGCTGTTAGAGATTATTCTATTATGCAATGGGTTATTTAATGACTATTTTATTTACCCATATGTATCGAGATAGTTATATGACTGACGGCATATAACAACATAGTAGTGTTTGTGCAAGCATATATATAGAGTGAACTGGGAGAGGGGATATCGAATTGAAAAAAGAATATAGAATAACATTTTTACTGTTTAATAAAAAAGAAAATTGTAAAAACATTATATTGTTGACTTTCTTTTATATATAAAAATATGATATAATTATTTATTATAAATTCAATCTACCCCAGCTGCAATTTAAATATTACAGCACCCATTCTCTTTTAGGCAGGTGCCTTTTTTATCTCTCCCCATGAGATTATTTCCTATTTTCGAAGCAGGTTGGTGATGCACATACTTCATTATTTGCTGGCAATCACCATCCTTGCTTTGCCACTCTTTTTTTTACCTACAAATGTCATTTTCTGCCTCATTGCTTTTGTCAGTTTCTGTCACAGTGATGTATGCTCCATTGCAATTTAAATGTCATTGCTCCTGTACTGCAGAATATTGGCTTAATGTATCTGCTATGACATTTTGTTTGCCATGGCACTATTTCACACTATAATTGAATTCCTGAAGAAAGAAACTACACCTTATTTAGTGGTTGTTTGTAAGGAAGCTATGATTTAAAATTCAATGTTTTTCTGGTCAGTAATTGCAATTACCTCAGACCCTATCAGATACTGATGAAATTTTTTAAATTCCCACACAATCACCAAGGCCTCCCTCTTGGTTATCATGTCCTTTATTTCAGGACCCTTCAATAATTTGCTAACAAAGAAAAGGACCTTTACTGACTGCCTTCTTGTAATTGAGACAGTATAGCCCCCAATCCAAAGCTACTACTGTCAGTTTGCACAAAAAAAAAGGGTTACAAAAGTCGGGGTATGACAACATAATCTTTTCTAAAAACTCTGCCTTCACATTTTAAAGTTACATTCATGGTGTTCAATCCATGACCACTGTCTTTCTTTTTTGATCAATTGCAGCAATGGTACCATATGAAAAAAAATTTTTTTAAGTAGTTTTAGAAATTGCATAACCCGAGAAAAGACTTTACAAGTTTTTTGGTTTTGAGGCTTAGGAAAATCTTGGATCACCTGAATTTTCTCAGGATTTGGTCAGATCACCTTTTCACTAATGATGTGGCCTAAAAATGACACTTGAAATCTAAATCATAATATTTAAAAGTAACTTTTGTTTAATTAAATATAATACAAAGTAAGAAAAATAAATGATATTTGTTTTTAAAAGTTGATTTATTACAGTTATTATTCATAAAAAAAGAAAGAATAACTTTAAGGATTATTTTTAAATAATGAAAATGAGTCTATATGGACCTGAATTTTAAATGACACTTTTGTTATTGAAAATGGTAATGTTATTTTTAAGCAAAATAAAGTAAACTCCATAATGTTTTCTAGATTAGAGAGCAAAAGAATATGCTAGAATATTTTTAAAGACATTTACAATTAAGAGTAACCTTAAAAAACTTTTATGGATTGTCAAAAATGTTATATATATATATATATATATATATATATATATATATATATATATATATATATATATATATATATATATATATATATATATATATATATATATATATATATATATATATATATAAAAGTAAAAGAAAACGTTTTTATGCATTAAGAATATTGAATTAATTAATGTATATTCATTACTATCCATTTTTATATACATACATATATGTGTACTCATGTATTATTCAAATGAGTTGAACTTTTTAAAAGTCTATAACAATTTAACATGTTAATTTTTAAATTATTATACCGCACATCTGAGTGCTTATATATAAATGCATTTTATGTAAGTCTATTAAGATATTTGTAAATCTCAATGTGATATCTTATTTTTTATATTCTAATCAAAATCAGAATGCTTAATTTATATTTGTAGCTGTAGTCTCCTGATCTTAATTTCATTTTAATTTAATTGTCATTAATAAATTTACATTTCATTGTTAAAATTATTCCACTGAATTTACTCAATCTTAAAATAGTTATAGAATATTATGTCAGTATTATAACTATTGCTCACAGTAACACTTATAGAACTTTTCCTTAATGACTTGAATTCATGTGTAATATTCTATTATATAAAAGAGTTTTATATTTAATGTTATGGACATCCAGTTGATGATGATTTCATTACTTCATTAATGCTGTATGTTGCAAAGGGAATATCATTTAAATTACATGCACTACATTAAATTTTATTTTAATATTAATTAAACATTATGTTTATGGTTGGCCAGTACATTAATGGTACTAAATGACTAGGCATTGATGATGATCAACATGTTTTAGTATCTCATCATTATTTTTAATTGTTATATTTTTATGGATTATTATGTAAATTTGTGCATCCATATTAATTATTGTCTATATAATCTGCCCCAAGTTGGCAAGTACTAAATAATTAGTCTAGTCTGCAGTAGATCCATTTGAAATCCAGTCATAAGTTGACTGTTGAGATTTGCTGTTGATCAGTCATGATGAATGATTATTGCTTTAGTGTAATGCTGATGAAGTTATAGTTAGTTCTGTGCTGACCTCTCAGGCTTATGTTCATTGAATATTTAATATGTACATTTTGTAGTAACTGGAATTGTTGATGATGAGTGACATCAGTCCAGGTTAATCTTATTTTTTGTACCATTATTGTTACTTTTTTGTAATGCTGGTAAACTTATAGTTACCATAGTTAACATTTTTCTTCCTAATATTTCAGGCTCATTGCTCATATTTATACATATTCTTTGAATATTTAAATTTGGGTCATGCAATCACCCCAGGCACATTCTCTGAAACTTTTTGTACATTTACAATTATATCATATAATAAAAATTAAATCTTATTTGGTTCATAGCATTTAATATTTTTTTTTTTAATTTGCTAACATTTCAATAAAAACCCAATTGAGTTATTACTTGAGAAAAAACAGTTTTTTGTGACAATGTAGGTCTTGACAAGGATACATGTTATTTCACAGAAACACTGTCTAATTAAAAAAAATAGTAGATAGTATAACCCATATATAATTTTACTTTCATATATATATATATATATATATATATATATATGATATATATATATATATATATAAAGAATATACTTGTATTTAAATATTATATTATATATATATATATATATATAATATTTAAATACAAGTATATTCTTTATTCTGAACTTAATGTAATTTAGGATAGATTTGAACTCAGATCTTCAAACTCCCTATAGCTATCCACTTCATCTTATATAACTGATTCACATGACCACATATATGTGAAACAATAAATGATCTTCAATATACATATTTCATGCTGAAACTGAACTCATCAGTTGGTCCTGATCACCATCTTCCACACATAAATATAATCAATGCTCAGTTTAAGTTAAGATGGTAAATCATTATAATTTATTGGACAAGCTCCAATCTTCTCCATCCCTCAACTCTTCAAGCATTCATATCATTGAAAAATCAGATAATAGTATGCTCAAAACTCTTAATGATTGCAATATTATCATTATACCCATGTTGAACTTAAGTGATTTGGACCTGTGATGTATAGTACTTTAATATATACATTTAAATACACAAAAGATGGATAGTCAGAATGCAGGCAAAATGTGTAATATTTAAATAGAAGTGTATTGTCAATATTGAACTTAATATAATTTAAAAGAGATTTGAACTCAGAATTTCAAGCTCAGATTTTAGAAAAAATACTTCTAATTCATTACTCTTAGAACTATTATTTGATAAATTCGTTGCTGGAATCTCATTACACTATTAGCTTTTGTTTCACTGTAAAGAGTAGTTGAGCATTCAGGATTAAAACAGGCAAAAAAAAAACATATAATCCAAAACTTTTCCATAATACTAGTTATTTTTTTTGTATTAAAATTACTTTGTTTAAATTTGAAGAAGACTTGAAACCAATATTTTTGAGCAAATCCTCTTAATATTACCCACAGTTTGAATATATGTTATGTTTATGTAAGATTTATTAACTATATTCTGTTTACTTCATCTGGTTATTAGATAATAGAAAATCTATATAATTCTCAATGTTTAATTTTATGTCAGTATTATAA